>CM074720.1:366436006-367018506 GCA_037306005.1 Rhinophrynus dorsalis | reverse complement strand
GGAAATCAAATAATTTCAATACGTTCGTTAACTATGACACTCAAAGGGTCCCAGTGCTTTATCACCCTCTGCATCTCAGTACGTTCCAGTGTGTGTGTCACTCCCCTGCCACTCAAACGGCGATGTGTTGTTGGTGCCCCATATGGCACTCGAAGACTTTCAATAATTGGTCGCCCCTGGCACTCAAAGAGTTTCAAAGGGTTCCAGTGCGCTGATCACCCTCACCATGGCGTTTAAATAACTCCAGTTTGTTGGTCACCCCCTGACACACTATAGTTTACAACGCGTTTGTGACCACTTTGGCACTCAGATAGTTAGATTGTGTCGGTCCCCCTGACACTCAAAGGTTTTCAATGTGTTGCTCACCTTCTGACACCCAAATCATAATGTGTTACCTTATGGTATCCAAAGGCTTCTGATGCGTTGGTTAACTCTCTGGCATTCAGAGTGCCAATGTGTTTCGGTACTCAAGGAGTATCAATGTGTTGATCACCCCATGGCACTGAAAGGGTTCCAATGAGTTGGTCACTCCCTGGCACTTAAAGTGTTCCAAGGTGTGAGTCAACATGGCATTCATATGGCTAAAATGCGTTGGTCACTCATTGCACAACATATGTTCAATGCCTTAATTAACCCTCTGGCACTCAAAGCGTTCTAATGCGTTGGTCAGCCCTCTGGAAGGAAACCGCTGATGTTCCTGACTAAGGTTGTAATGACTGTCGTCAAGAAAATCCCAATTATTCAGAAAAAAAAATAAACGGCGTACTTAATTTGTAGAATGAGATCACAGGTTGTTAACACTTGCCATGGGTAGGGTTAATGACCTAGCAAGAATCACAAAGCCTTTTAATGACTAACATACCTAAAATGGTTTGCAAACAGTTTACATATAAAAACTCCAGATATTTGTAAATACCATTTCAGGTTCCCCCTTATTTGTGTGGTTTTAGTAATTTATCTACATTGGGGGTAATGGTGCGTAAAAGTGGTGGTTATCTTAGGAAAAAGAGGGGTAGGAGGGGGCTCTGCCTTTGCTGACGTCAGAGACAGAATTTAAAAGGGGGCTAAGGAGATCCCAGGAGCAGAAGCAGAACAAGTAGACGTGTTAGCTCTGTTTCTACACTCAGCTTGCACAAGTTCCTGGAGCCATGCAGTCCTGCCGTGTACGCTGTGCCCTGACCCTGCTCTCCCTGGCCTTGGCTGTCAGCTCCATCTCAGCTGCTCCTACAGACCCGAGACTCCGCCAGTTTCTTCAGAAATCATTGGCAGCAGCAGGGAAACAGGTATGAACCCATTTGCATCCATAGACTAGAACCTAGCAGGTCTACAATAGAGGGGCTGATCTGCTAAGAAAAACTGGACTATAGGGAATATATATAGCTGCTTATATATTTAAATTAGAGTTTTAACTTCTTGAATGCTAGATAGGTCTCAAATGCGTTGCTTCGCAATGTGTTTAAGATCTCTATCGCATCCAAGGGCTTAAACCCCCGTTTAAATGAATGGAAATGTTGGGATTTTTTATTTGTTCTCTAAGGTGTATTTGGTTTGCAAAATAATTAGACCGGGTCTGTTTGGGTACATGGTTGTATCTAGCACATCGTCTTAACCAATTTTAATATACTGCCTTATTCAGTTAGTTTATGCACAGTGCGAAATCCTAGTATAAAAGCCTCAATCCAGGTAATCTGTGCTGCATTCACTATGTTTAACAAACGAGCAAGTTCTTTATTGTCTTGTAAATGCATAGGGACTGCGTAGGTCTGTAATTGAATCATACAGGCACTAAGACCATACAATCAGTGCTGGGAAGTCCAGAAGTGGAATGTCCTGTTAAAAAGTTATCGAAATCTTTGAATATAATTACCCTTAGTAATTTCTGTTCCTTTGTACTTTGACCTAAAAGCTAGCGAATTTGTAATTAAAGAACGTTATATTGTCACGTGATCCCCATCAGCAATTCAGCACCAGAGAAAGAGAATGACAAGTAATGCAAAAATTCATCTGGAGCTGTCCGAGGTGCTGAACAATCAGTGTCTCAAATGCAGATCCCAGATTGCTATAGAACAATTCTAGAGCAAACCACAGTACACCACTAGGGGAAAGCACAAACTCCCATTGATTTAAAGGGATAGTAACACTTCGTTTTAACTTTATTTTATTTTGTAGGCATTAAAAAAACATGAAGAATGATATAAGTCTTATCTCTCAAACCTTTATGGTTTATGAGATATTCACAAGCAAAGTTCCCCTCCCCGCCCCTTTTTCCTAGTGTAAGCCATCTCTTCTCAGATGTCAGTCTGGTTGTATGACAGTACAGATAACAGAAGGGGACAATCTTCTTTGTATTAAAACAATGAAAGCCCTTCCCCCCCTTGACAAGTTTTTCAGCTTTTTCCATTATCTTAATTGAAGATTGTCCCTCTCTGCAGTCTACCTGGGCATCTCCCTTCTTATCTGGCTGAACAGGGGGGGGATACTTTGTTTGTGAATATCTCTTAAACCATAAAGGTTTCAGAGATAAGACTTATATCATTCTTCATGTTTTTTTAATGCCTACAAAATAAAATAAAGTTAAAATGAAGTATTACTATCCCTTTAAACGGGGCGTTTAACCCTTTCAGTGCTAGAGAGGTCTCCAACACGCTGCGAGGCAATGAAGACATTAATGTCCTGGTTAAATTAATGAAGATTCGGGTAATATTTATATGTGTCATACAGTGTAGATGGTTCGACTCAGGATTTCTTTTCTAGTCTTTTTATGAATCTGCCCTTTGGTTATTATTGGATTGGGACGTTGCTACCTTTTATAGTGCCAGGAGGTTGTGCAACGCGTTACCCAACCTGCTGGCGCTCGAAAGGTTAATTATAACCCAATACTACCTGCATAAAATGATTTTATAAATGTAAAGCAGTTATTGCTGATACTGTACAACATCATTTATAAAAAGAGTCGCGCCGGACCTGTACAAAAAGGGGTTAATCGTGTACTGAATGCACTAGAGATCAAGAGGAGTGCTTTTATTCTCAACTTGAATAAGCGACATGGAAGACAAGGGGAGTTATGTACTAAGGTGTGATAAAGCGGAGATGGCTTCTCCAGTGATATCACTTATCCAGCAGTTATGTTATTCTATGGAGCCTGCGCACTAAGATGTTTCCAACTTTGGGGATCTTAACCCTTTGAGTGCCAGAGGGGTACGCAACGCATTGCTTTTCAATGCGTTGCGTACCCCTCTGACACTCAAAGGGTTAATGCATAGTCTCTATAGAATAACATAAGAATTGGAAAAGCCATATTACTGAAGTCACTTTCACTTTATCACCTCGTTATTACAGGTAAGTGCATCTTCCCCAAAGTATAGAATTATCTGTATTACACCCGAAGATGGGAAGGATAAATCAGTTCCAAAACGGTGTTTCTTACTTCACGAAATAATGTTTCTTGTAACGCTGAGTGTTAGCTTACCTATAAGAAGCATCAATGTATTAGGGTGAGTGAAGACAAACACCAGAGCTTGTATTGGCCTGTCAGTTCTAGATTGAGTGAATTGTATGAATCACATGTGACTTGTGGAAATACCACCTTAAGTAATACAATAACATATGCTTTGTTCATTATATCGCAATCCCTTCACTGCCATAAAGGTGTAAACGCATTACAAAATCATGTGTTGCACAGCATTTGGCAGCCAAAGGATTAAATAGTGAGGGTTAATCATATCGATGGAAGTGGTGTTAGAACGGCTTTGGCTGCTAACAGAATTTGATGCCAATGTGTATTGTATTAGGTTCGTTACTGCCAGTGTCCTTTCCTGTGTACTTGGGCAGACAACCTGTGGCTCACCAAATGTTGCTGGATTACAACTCCCATCTTCTCCAAAGGTCAGCTGTGGATGATGGGAGTGGTAGTCCTAAACATGAGAAGCCACATTTTCTCATAGTGCAATGTGGTCATTTTTACTCGCAATGGGCTGAATAATGTTTTAGGTGATAAATGTTATCAAAGGTCTTATCTCAGATATATTTCATTATTTTTCGAGGACTTTGTAGATAAAGCAAGTGATAACGGTATAATCTGCAGTGCAATTCAAACATCTTAGCTGCTAATTGGTCTCTTAAAAGTTAACAACTTCTCCTGTCTCTTGTTATAGGAATTGGCCAAGTATTTTTTGGCAGAATTGCTATCAGAGCCATCCCAGACAGAAAATGAAGCCTTGGAATCAGAGGACCTGCCCAGAGGAGTTGAGCAAGACGATGTAAGGCTGGAACTGGAACGGTCTGCAAACTCCAGCCCAGCCTTGGCCCCCAGAGAACGCAAAGCCGGGTGCAAAAACTTCTTCTGGAAAACGTTTACGTCCTGTTAGCTTGCACCTCTCCCCACCTCCTAGTCCTCTATTTTCCTACTCCCTCAATCCCAAGCCAAGCCTTCACCGCAAGAGCCGAAGACTGTAAATACCACACACAGTTATGGTGAATAAACATGCTGATTTGGAGTTGTTTAATAAAACTTTTAGTTGAAATTGTACATGATTTGCTTGGGTCGTGATTTCTCGATAGTTCTTATGATATGCACTCTGCAATTCTCACAGATGTACTATTTTTAATTCTTTGTTGCAATAAAGTTTGTTTCAAACTAAGACTTTTCCGTTTGGTCACTGGCAAACATTCTGAATGAATGATTTAACACATACATCAATAATATAAATGATACAAAGCTATAATTCCTCTATCTATCTATCTATCTATCTATCTATCTATCTATCTATCTATCTATCCATCCATCCATCCATCCATCCATCCGTTTCCCTATCCCTATATACAAGCAGTGTTTGCAAGAGAGAACGTTAACTAGTTAACAATTCAGTCGCTGCATATCTTGTGCTACCTACATACATGCATGAACAGAATTACTGTAAACTTAAGTTAAACAAGCTGCAGATACGTATAATATTGAGGATAATGATGCTGGAGCAATTAACTTATATTGTGTGAAGAGTCAAACTGTGGAGACGTGTAAAACTGACTAATCCTTTGTTTTGTCGGGGAAATGTTAATAGAATGGTTGGGATCCCATCTTCAGCTAGATCAATTCATAAAAAAAAACCTTCAATGCAAAAAGGCATGTAATGAGATAATTACTGCACATAGAGCGTGTCTTGAACCTCTTTTCAATCTGATTGTTCATTCTCTGAGCATAATGGCTGCTATTAGAATGGAATGACTTCTTCCAACCCTTTTAGTATTCCCTTTATCCCTGCTGTGTTATTATGAACTCTCTGGATTTGGTCAGATTTGTAAAATCTAACAAAGCAGCATGTTGCAGGTGGAATGAAGCCGCAGGTCATCGCAGACCTTTTATTCAGATTCATGTCCCTAGGTGCAGAGTAGAAATGCCAGTGATCCATTGCTCTTTATTACAATAGGTTTTTCTGAAATCGCAGGGTATGTGTGAAGTGAAGCTATCCTACTGCTAAACACTCTGTATTTAGGGCGGTATTCAATAATCTAAGGTTCCCAATAAGCACCTTAAGGACACATTACAATTCCCATTCATTTAAATGGAGCTTTAAATCCCATGAATACACGAGAAGTCTCCGATTCATGTGATAGCAATGAGCTGGATAGCTTTCTAGCGTTCAATGAGCTGGTATCTCTTTTTAAACATATGAGATTTAAGGATTTTTTTTATTTGTTGCCCCTGGTGTAGTTAGTTTGATAAATTGCTCTACATGTTACAATGTGCTGCAATTCTTGAGCAAACCAACAACGTCAATGGGGACAAATGAAAACTCCCCATTGATTTAACTCTTTGCGTGCTACAGCGGTACTCTGGCACTGAAAGGGTTAAATGAGACTTTTACCCCTTTGAATACTCCAGAGGTCACCAATGTAATGTTTTGCAATGTGTTAGGGACCTCTCCAGATTTCAGGTGTCAAATGCCCAATTTAAATCGATGGGTATTTGGGGATTATTTAACCCTTTGAGTGCCAGAGAGGTACGGAACGCAAAGGGTTAATCTGCCCCTTATGGTGCAGTTGGCTGTCCCCAGAATTGTGGTACATAAGCTTCCTGAATATCAATATTAGTCTATTTCAAACCAGTCCTGTTCAGTATGGTTGCTGCAGAGTGTGCAGTAAATAATGGCGATCCCTCCTCCCCAAGATGTAGTTTGTCAAAATCCCACCAAAAGTCCCACCACCAGTACTATTAATAAACATCTAAAAGCACTGAAGATGACAAGTCCCATTCCAGCGTTGATAGCATAGAGTAAGAAGGTGTAGCATCTCAACCAACTGCTGCATGTGACAGTAAGACAAACAAGCACAAAAACTGTTCTGAAAGAAGTGGCAAACATTGTGGAAACCCTTCCAAGGGCAATAGTAAAAAGATATTGTTTACGACCTTTAAAAGCAGCTCCTGAATGAGTTTCCACCTGAAGCACAACCACAGGTCTGTCTGGGAGACATACCATCAACCTGTCAGAGGTACCACTAGCAGCAGCAGAAGTACTCCTAAATGTTCCCAGGGCTCTGAGGTACATAATAGAAGTGCTGTTGATGTGTTAGATAGTGTGCCAAGATTTTCTGCTCCTGCTACAGAGGAGTATGACTCTGAGTTTGTTTTTGCAGATGGCAAGAGTTATAGAGTCCCTACACACACCACTGCCACCACCTCCACAAGTCATGTCATTTAAGCAATACAGTTACACAGTTCTTCTATTATATACTGCTATCCCCCAGGTACTATGTTCTTAGAAAAAAGTCAAAAGCTGCACAAAAATAATCTAATCATATGCCTATGGAATAATAAACCTGCAAAAATGTTGGCGGTTGACATACTGCCCTTTTCTTTTGTTGAAAAAAGAGGCTTTAAAGAACTGATGTCATGTGTTGCACCCCACTGCAATATTCCAAGTTCTTTTTCAACAATGTGCTAATGTTATATAAGCAGGAAGTTAATGTTGTGGGCAAAAGACAAAGTCACCCAGCCTGCTAACCACCTTTTCAAGGCATATGTTGTTGTAGGCCTCACAACTTTTACTTTCAGTTATTTATTTCTCCACTTCTGCCCTCTGAAGAAGTAATATTGTGGTAAGAAATCTTACAGTCATAGAAAACATAGGCATAACATTTATTGTCAGTGGGGAAAAGGAGAAAACTTTTGCAAAAAAAGCAAATAATAGTTTTTTCGTGAAACGTAATACAGGGAATGTTTCTGATTTTTGCTCACCCCTAATCCTGTTTTACACCACAATGCTACTTTTTTAGTTAATACATATATGCCAAAGTGCAATTTAGCTTTGAGGTGGGTAATATTGTGGTAATAAATCTTACAGTCATAGAAAACATAGGCATAAAATGTGGCAAAAAGGAGACAACTTTCTCAAAAAAGCAAATAATAGTTCTTTTCATGAAAAGTAATACAGGAAATGTTTCTGATGTATTTCCCACCCATAGTCCTTTTTATACCACAATGCTACTTTTTTAGTTAATACATAAATGCCAAAGTGCAATTTAGCTTTGCAGTAGGTAACACGCAATAATTATCTATTATGTGTTTCAAATGGTTTCCTTTTTATCCCATGGTGTAATATTTTAAGCGATCTGAACCAATAAATAACACACACAACTCTCTCTCTCACTAACTCTTAAGCGGTCCTGGAGTCTGATCCCAAAGGGTAAATGAGTTACAGTTATGTGTTCTTTGTACTATTTTGTAAGTGTTTTTCTAAAAAGATGTTGAGTGTCTTCTCCATCAAACTAGATAGGCATGATTCTGGAGCTAACCATATACAGCACAGGGCTGACATGAATATTCAGTAAATTTCCTTTGACTCAAATAGAGCATTCAACCTCTTAAATGTTAGAGGGTTGTATAACTCATTAAGGAGCTATGAGATGGAGACATCTTTAGCATTCCAGGAGTTAAAAAAGTAAATTTAAAGGTATAACTTGATAATGAAAAAATTATATATATATTTCAAGAGTTTTCCCTCTCAGTATCACAAATATAATCTCACTGCTGTGAGCTGTTTTGTTAAAAGGTATTGCAGCTCAGACTTACATTTTTCTTGGTACCATATTTCCATGGCCTGAAAGTTTACAGTGGCGCTGTTGTTACAACACCCTACAGAGGTTTACGGACAACCGGCCATTGCTGTTTACAGGCTGCTGTAGCAACAGCACCACCATGAAATTTCAGGTCATGGAGGTACTGCACTCAGAAAGTGCAAGTTTTAGCTGCAACAAACATCTATCAGGAGTGGGAGTACCTTTGTTTTTCTCAGGAAGATAAACTCTGAAATATATATTTTCACATATTAATTGTGGCTATCCATTTAAATTAATGAGAATTTTCATTCACCTCCTCTTTCTGCTTAGTAGGTTCACTCAAGGATTCTACCTGTTTAGCTTGGTGAATAAGGCTGATTCCTAGTTAAAACCATTTTCAATCTCTAAGTAAGACAGTAAATACCAGAAGGTGCAATTCATGTCAGTTTTTTTCTCTGTTATTAAAAAAAAGGCTTATTTGTTACAAATTATTTGTCATCAGATCATAAGCTCTTGGTACCATTAGGTACATATTTCCATTATGGAAGAAAGCTCTCAGAGATCCACCTGCTATTACAGTAACACATGACTCTTCTAAGAAATGTCATCAAAGACAATACCTAAATTCTGATAATACAACCACAGAACCAGGTTAACCCTCTTATATGCTACCAACATATGAAAGATAAAGAAATGTGTCAGAGAGAAAGAAATATTAGTGCTACGAAAGCTAGTACAATATCTCAGACTTAAAAAAGTTATTTATTGACACCTACAGACAAATAGAAAACAATAAAATATCCCAGACAGAAAATGAATAAAGAAACTAGATAATTTCTAGTCCTATGTTATACATACATTTTTAATGTGAAAGTGATTATATGTAAGACACATTAGGTGAGATACAGTGAGACATGATAAAGAGGTGATAACGCAGATGACACCTTCATTGATATCACTTCTCCAGTTCCTACATTATTCAGTAGAGCTTATGCCCTAAGATTTCTCAATTTAGTATATAGACTCCACAGAATACCATAGACATTGGAGAAGTGATATCACTCCTTTATCACATCTTAGGCATAAACTCCATAATATCAAGAAGAGGACAAGTATCAGGTGCCTAAGAGGCAGAATGTGTGGGAGGTTATCAAGCTGTAAACTAGAAATATATATGGATGTTTGATAAACTTGATAGTCACCCAGAACAGATGTGGAACAGACAAAAGCCACAAACACAACACCCCAGACTGGATGTGTATCCACTCTATAGTGTATACACCGGGTTTGTCACAGATCTATGTATATTTGTTTTTTAGAGTATGATGATGGCCCACACCTTTCACCTTTTAGGAACCCAATAGTTGTCCTCTTTTTGATGCATTGTGTCTTACATTCAATCACTTTAACACAGAAAATGTATGTGTAACCTAAAACTAGTTAATCATTATTTTTCTTTTTTGGATTTGTGATAAGGTATTTTATTTTATTTGTCTTTCTGGCTGTCAGTATTAAATAAGTCAGGGATATTGTGCTGGTAACACTAAGATTTCCCTCCATGACACATTTGATATTTTTTTGGGATACGTGTGAGTTGGGGTTCTGTTTTCTGGGCTACTGTCAGACTGGATTATTTGTTGTGATTGCCTGCATCTTTGAGCTACTTTCTGATTTTATTTCGAGATACAGGAATGTTTTAACAAGGTTCTCTCAGACTGATATTAGCAGCTATAGCAGTGTTAATTATTTTTACTGCAATTTCACATTAAACACCAGTGTGATGCACACTCATCAAATACTCAAAAGTGTAAGGAGGCTTTGTAGCAAACATAAATACATAGTTAAAAAAATACCTGACCCTATTTCAAATGGACTGATTCAACACATTGTCTTGATTTTAATTAGAATTTTTTGAAAGGTCTCCATGAAATGTTGGCTTCTCAGCAATAAACGGGATTGTATTCTTTGTATGTCACAGAGGTCCTGTATATAGCAAAATTGTAAATTGATTGCTAAATATAGTGTTATAGAACTGTAGGATGCTGTATTAATATAAGATAGATGTGTGATAAAAAGAGATATCCTCCCTGGGGTGATAGAGTTTCCAGTTCCTATGTTGTCGTACAGACAGTTTGGAATCAGGATATTGCTGTTGATGTAGTATAGTTGGATTTTGCAAAATCCTTTTATAGTGAACCTCACAGCAGGTTACGGCATAAATTAAGTCTTCGGCAAGGTTGGGAATATCTTTGAATGGATAGAGAAATGGTTAAATGATAGACTGCAGAGTTGTAATTTCTGGGCCCAATGCTTTTTAGTTTGTTTATTAATGATCAAGTTGTTGGTTTTGAAAGTAGTCTTTATTAAATATTTGTTGATGACTCTAAACTGTGTAAGAAAATACATACAGAACATGATTTTTTTTCTCTGCAGAAGATTTGGATAAACTGAGCAAATTGGTGAAAAAGAGTCATATAAAATTTGAACCCTTTGAATATCTGAGAGGTATCCAATGCATTGCAACACAATGCATTGAATACCTTTCTGGCACTCAAAGGGTTAATATGTATACATGTAAGGTTATGCATTTGAGCTGCAGAAACAAAATATGCTTCCTATACAGTAAATGGGAAACTACTTGGGGAATCCTCATCAGATAAATGTTTAGGAGTACTCCATTTCACTCAGCAACTGCAAGAGCCAGTAGGAAGCTATCATTTATAAAAAGGAGAGGGTATAAATGTACTGAATGGCAATACAACTTGGCCTCAATATAAATCCTTGGCAAAGTCTCATCTAGAATATGGAGTCCAGTTTTGTGTTCCAGTTCTTAAAAGAGACTTGAACTGGAAAAAAATTTCAGAGACGTGCAACAAAACTGATAATTGGATTGGAGGAACTGGGTTATAAAGAGAGACTAGCCAACTGGGTTTATTTACATTAAAGAAGAGACGTCTAAGGGATGATATGATTACCATTTACAAATATATTTGAGGTCAATCTAAAGAGCTCTACAAGGAACTATTTACTCAAAGAGCTGAGCAAAGAACAAAATGATATCCATTAAGACTAGAGCAGTGATTCTCAACCAGGGTACCGTGGCACTTTGGTGTGCCATGTACATCAACTTAGGGTGTCCCATGTCTTCTATGAAGACTAACAAAAATGGAATTTTAAATAAAGATTTATAGAAATTGTTATGCATAATATGTTTAGTTTTGTTATTAAGATTATAAGACCTAATAACTGTATATTTATGTATTGTACCCTTCTTATGCCCTTGATAAAGTACATTAAATATGTTAGGTGTGCCCCGAATGTTCTAGATTACATGTTAGGGGTGCCCCGAGCAAAAAAAATTGAGAACCACTGGACTAGAGAGAAGGTGCCTTTTAATACAAAAGGTAGGGATTTTTTTACAGTAAGGGCAGTAAAAATTATTGGGTCTAGGGACTGCTGAACACCACCTAGGGCCTGTCCTCCAAGGTACCCTTGGTGCGTTCATTTCCCGGACGCACAGGACAAGTACGTAATAAATGGCCAGCCTTGCCACACTATAGACATAACCCCTGCCTCCTGCAGTGTGCCCGTTCCTCCTTTGTTAATTTGGTGAACCCTAGTTGCATCGGTTCACAGGGTTCTAGTTTACGCTCAGGAGGAATGGGAGGCGAGGGTGGGTTCAAAGAACTGCCATGCCCACAGTTTTTAGGACGTAACCTACGGTATTTGGCCATAAATCTCTCACGAATACGAGAATCAATTAAAATGGCATAGTCAATATACTCGTCCAGATCACTGGGTAGTTCTCTAGCTGCCGTTTTATCCTTAATATGGTCAGCCAGTCTTTGAGCAAAGGCTGCCACCAGCACCTCATTATTCCAACCCACCTCTGCTGCCAATGTATGGAATTCTATGGCATACTCGCCCACAGTACGATTGCCCTGTTGTATTTCCATCAATCGTTTGGCAGCAGAGGCGACTCTCCCAGAAACTTCAAATACTCTCCGGAAGGTTTGTACAAACTCACTTAAGTTCCTGGTGCAAGGTTTAGCATTCTCCCACAAGGTATTAGCCCACGCCCCGTTAATAGTGAAGCCCCATTAATAGTGAAATCATGAACCCGACCTTACTACGGTCATTCGGAAACGCATGAGGGGTTAATTTCAGAAATATCTCCAATTGATTAATAAACCCTCTGCACAGGGTGGGTTCACCATCGTATCTAAGTGGTAACGGGGCAGAAGCCGTTAACCCCTTAACTGAGGCCACCACGGCCACCGATTGACTCTCCAGTGTCAAACCTGGGGGGACCACTGGATTCTGAACTGGTTTATCGAGATGCACCGTGCTCTCAAGAATATTTTGTATAGCCAGTGCCAGCTGGTCCAAACGCTGCTCATGTACATTCATCCTCCAGTGGATGTTCTGTGAATTTCCCTCACCTTTTCTGTCTGAGGTCATGGCCCTTTCGTACTGTAACGGTTTGTTTGACACACAGACACAGTGGTTTAGAATAAAACACAGTTTTATTAAAATAAATAACCTTCACAGGTCCTGTATTATATAAGCAGAACAGTACAGACACACGACAGGTTATAGATACATAGGCCTACACAGGTCCAGCATAAACAGTAAGTCCACAATAGTCTATACTGACACAGGTCAGGCAGAGTGATGGATTCCCAGGAGCAAGGTCTTGCATGGGTTAAAGATCTTCAGAGTGTAAACAGTTCCATGTGCAGAGAGGTCTCCCTGCATATAAAAAGCTGTGGAATTCGTAACGCCAAAAACCTGATAAGCAGAACTAGCAGGAGCTGTTTAGGCAATACTGGGAACAGAGACACATGAGGTACTGCCGTAGCAGTAACGGAGACAACACTTGCACACTGCTGAAGTCTAACGGAGGCAACAGGTGGCTCAACAGCCGGAGTGGTAACGGAGGCAGACACTTGCTCTGAGCAGAGGCAATAATGGAGACTAGGCCCAAAGTAAACTGCCGTAGCAGTAACGGAGACAACACTTGCACTCTGCACAAGTATAACTGGAGGCAACCGGTGGCTCAACAGCCGGAGTGGTAACGTAGGCAGACACTTGCTCTGAGCAGAATCAATAACGGAGACTGGCTGCTGATACTCTGCACAAGGAAATAACCCAATTGCCAGACAGACAGAATGTCACCTAGGTGACACAGCACAGGAACGCCAACCAAGCCGGGTAGATACATGGAGCAGGAACGTCAGCCAAGCCGGGTCGAATCACGGAGCAGGAACGACAGAAGAATAGTCAGGCAATCTGGGTCAGTACACAAGGGCAGCAGACAATATGCAGAGTAGTCAGGCAGGCCAAGTCGGTACATGGGGAAACACTGAGCAGAAATAAGCACTGGCACAGGAACACCAAAAAAAGGGCACCGGAGGGGTGCCCCTAGCCCAGTATATAAAGGTCATACTGGGTGGGACTAACACACGCTAGCCAATGGGAGCAAAGCACAGGATAGACTGACAGAAAAAAAAATAAAAAGAGCACGGGCACCGTGATACATAGTTTGAGAAGGCTACAAAATTCACATATCATCTCTTCCCAATTCCAGATTCAACACGTGCACACATCCACAGCACAATTAAATAAAAAGAATGATGAATAATGTAGTGAGCACTTACTACAGCAGTAATGGAAGAAAAAAAGAAGGGAAAAGGAGACAACGAGCACCCCTGTGTGTGACCACTGGGTAGTCAAATGTCCACCGCCAGCACCCAAAAGTGCGTACTCACAAAAATAATTGCTGAACAAAGGCATATACCAGTCCCAGCAAACAAGACCACTGAGGATTCAAACTACCCTTAGACACAGTATCAACCAGGGCACTTCACCACACTGCTCCAAACACACAGATGGCTGATTTTCAGTGTACCATTACAAATCCAGCCTCACTTTGCTTTTACTTTGCTTTTTATTCCAGCCTGGACAACAGGCTGGAATAAGAAACAAAGTAAAAGCAAAGTGAGGCTGGATTTGGAAAGGGACACTGAAAATCAGCTGTCTGTTTGTGTGTTTGGAACAGTGTGTTGCTGATTGCCAGCTCTCCGAGTGGAGATGGAAGCAATATCTCCACAGGCTTTTATGTTAGATTTGCTGATACCAGCTTTCTGATCATCTTCACATGTGAGTGCATTTAATTATTTTAATTATTAACTCAGTGTATTGATGTTATCATACTACTGTGCGTTCTTCTTTTTTCTTGTATCTTTGGGGCTCACTACAGCACTCACTGTAGCCTTCTCTATCATCCAAGTCCACCATGTTTAGAAAACACTGCTGGTCTAATAGCTTGAGAAAGATTTAATTCCACTTCCAATTGGGATGCACTGTATAAATCAAATAGCCAAGAGCAAATTAAAATATACTTAATTTATTAAACTGAAATAAAATATAATTTTTGTTTCTTTAATTCAAAACTCTCAACCTGTTTCTTGGCTATTGCAGCCGTTTTCTCATTATTCCTCATTCTTACTATTTAATTGTACTTTGTATGTGAGCACCTTGTTTTTTCCTTCTTTTCATTATTAACTGTATTGGTGAGGGGTGTTCTTTTACAAGCTAGAAGTTGTGGAGGTTGCATCTGTCAGGGATGTGAGCCAGAGAGTTGAGTGAGAGCAGGTGTATCCCCCACAAGTGTGATTGTCACTTCGCTAGTGTAGCCATTTGACTGGGCACACTGAATGAAGCTGTGCAATTTTTTAACCCATTGATGCAACATGTGGGGTGCCCCTGCCTTAAGTTTTCTCCTCTCGCTTTATCACTCCTCAGGCCCTTGCTTGAACCAAAAGGCAAATATTTTTGAAAGCAATTCAAGAGCTTATAGATGCCAGGGTAGTGAATTCTGCAGGAAGGACATATTTTTTTTCTACTAAAACATTCAGGAGGGATTCATTTAGTGGTGACTTTAACCTTCCCCATCCTCCTGGATTTCAAGATGGAGGGAATCCAGGCAACAACCAGTATCTTGCAAACATGGGATTATATGTTAAATGGATAGGAATACTTAAAATGCAAAAAAATATGTTGTAGGGTTTATCCCCCTGAATAAAACAAGAGTACTCCCACAGCTCAAAGTTGAATTTTTTAGGTGCAATATCATAATGGCATAACATTGTACAGTGGCGCTGTTGCTACAAAATCCTATTGAGATTTATGGTCTATGGACCAGAGCTGTCCATAGGATGCATACCTGCATATTCCTATTAATGTGGATCCAGAAGTACCTAAGGAGGCGCTCAAAGGCTTCACCAAAATTATGGTGGTAATGACAACCTACCTTTGGGAAAGCAATGTAGCAATCATATTTTACCTGGGCCTTCGGCTCATAAAAGCCATTACAAATCCATAGCCAATTGGTAATCTCAACTATACAGGTTTTAGGTTGGCAAGTCAATCTAGAAGGAAGGGAAGATGTATTTGCCAGAGTGAAACTTCAAAGTTATTATAGCAGTTCACATAAAGGGCAAGGACAACATCTGAGTTGAAAGACTGAACAGGAAGACATTACTTCACAACAAATGGTCTTTATGTTTGGGCATCTTCCTCTCTTGCAAAGAAATGGGGAATGCCACAAATATTATATTATTATAACCAAGCAGAATATGAGATTCACAAATACTTTTTATAGTTTAATTTAAGTTTCTTTAATATTGTAGGCATTTAAAAAAGAATTACATTGATGTAAGTCTTATCTCTCAAACCTTAGTTTGAGAGATATAACTGGCTAAAGTTCCCCCTCCAGACTGTTTCAGAGATGTCTGCCATTTAGATGACAGCAGCAGATTCCAGTCCTGGGACCAGCCTGCGACTCTTCGGCAGAGCCGAAATTGCTCTATTTAGAAATAAATACTCAATTCGAACGGTGTACAAAGTGTGCCTGGTTTGATAGCACACTTTGTAGACCTTTCCATTGAAGTATTTATTTCTAGATAGCACTATTTCAGCTCTGCTGAAGAGCCGCTGGATGGTCAAATGACCAGAATCTGCTGCTGTCAGCTAGAGCGCTGACTTCTCTGAAACAGCCTGGAGGGGGGAACTTTAGCCAGTTATATCTCTCAAACTATAAAGGTTTGAGAGATAAGACTTACATCAATGCAATTCTTTTTTTAATGCCTACAATATTAAAGAAACTTAAAATTAAACTTTACTATCCCTTTAAGGTAAATATTTTGTAGATCATCACCTTACAAAGAGATTACTTAAATCTGCTGCTTCTGTAAGACCTCAGAAGGCTCACTTCTTTGCTGTTATCTCAATATGGTCCTTAAAGTTCTGCTGAATAAATCCTTTTAACCTTTGGATTCCTGTAAACTGCACTAGTCTCAATCATGTGAACATACCGTACATACTTCGGGCTGGCAGTAAGACTCTGGGTTTCAGGTTTAAGCTTCTTTGGCCAGGACATAGAAATTAAAGATGAGCAAACTAATTCTGGGATTTCAGTTTTCATATGGAATGGGCTATTTCACAAGACCAGTATTATGTCTTGCAAAATTAATGTTTTGTTTCTGAAATAATTGTACTTATAAAACCAGACAGCAGAAAAAGTATTCACATATTGTAAAAACAAAATTTTGGTTCACTTGCCCTCATACATTAATCACAGCATTGTTCTGTTCAAGGCACTTGTCCAGAAAATATAAAAATCCTCTTGAAGTAGTTCTCCAGTACATATATCCCACTTTCCTTGCTCTCTCCACATCTCCCTCACTCATTCCAGGCCCCAATATAATTTACTCCTTCCCCATTACATTTAAGGTTCTCCTGTCTACTCACATTGTTCCATGCTCTGTCCCTCTCTCTCCCTCCCTTATGCATGCCCTTCCCATACTCATCCTTTAATCAGCTTCATCTCCATACTCAGCTCTCCTGTGCTCATTTACTTCTGCCTTTTGTTTTCCATCCATACCTGGTCCTTTACTTACCCTTTCCATATTACCACTTGCATCTCTGTTTTTCATTCTGGACAGATTTAGATGGGTCCAGAATGTTCTACAGGTCTTTAAGATAGAGCCACACAATGAACTGCAGATGTTTCTCTCATCCCTACTATGGAACAGCACCACCTGAGAATGAAAATAATGAATATCAATGAAAATGTCTTGCTTGCCTTTCTGAAATTTGCAACAATTCTTTCTTGGTGTTGGAGACCTAAATGTTCTCTTATTATTAACTAGCTGAAGAGCCCGTGTACACGGGCCACAGTGCCACCCACCAACGGCCATGGTGCAGTCATGCACAGTAGATACTGCCCGCGCCACGGCTGATACGGAGCCCCACTCCATTATCAGCTGCGGCACAGGTAGTCTGTAGTGCGCATGACTGCAGCGCACGCAGCTGTCTCTACTGCACATGATGGCTTCTGACAAACACACATTAAGCGAGTTATTATATAGGATGTGTAGGCATCCATGAGTGATTATATCACCTGTTTTCATCATCAAGTGTAAAGTAGTAATAAATATTTATTGTGAATACAAATATATTAGAGATGATTTTGTATTGAGTAAAATAAGGGTGTTCTTGTAGTCTCAATATTCTCAGAGAGAGGCTTAATTCAAAATGTAATACAAATTAAACTGTTGTATTTTCACATGAACAGGGACACTTGGTGCACAGACAGCTCGCCTACAATTCACCCGTTGTTCTATTGCTTAATTTGGGAGATGTGAGTTCTCCATAGAATATGATCTGTTGCTTGTCTGCATAAACAGTTATATCACCTGTTTGTTAGTTTTCCACAGTTACTACATGCATTGCATTCACCATTCATTTGAAGCTTGCATATAAAGGGGTAAAATTGCTATGTATAGCTGCCTACATTTTCATAGAAAAAGACAATTTTAATTACAGATTTTTGGTGCAAATGTAGGCCAGGAGTATGTGACACTTAAAGGCATATGAGTTCTATTAAAAGCAAACTATACACCAAGATTTGAGAAGTCAGTTGCTGAACTTACAGATTTTGGGGACTACAGCTCTAATCATCCTCAACCAGCCAACGGTCGTTTGGAGATTATGGGATTCATAGCCTCTAAAAGCTGGAGGGCCCTGCAATTAACTACCCCTACCCTACGGATACATGGCTTTTAACCCTTTGAGTGACAGAGGGGAACACAACGCATTGCTTTGCAAGATGTGTACCCCTCTGGCACTCAAAGGGTTAATTAGTATAACATAATTAATTGCAAAAGGTTGGTGTCTTTAATACAGCAGTATGTTTATTTCTATATATTTGTTACATTGTTTCTCCTGATAACATATAATAAACTCTGATGAAGTCTGCTTTAAGTTTACAACTCCTCACAACAAACAAATGGCGTATTCAATAGTTATGGATAATTCATAAGATAAACATTTCTTTATGTGATTGTAAATTTAAACAGGTATCGGCAGACTACAATAGAGATCAAATGCAGGAAAGTATATAGATGTGTAGTATACAGACAACATCCTAGATAAGTGCTTCTGTTAAACAAATTGAGAGCTACTTAATCCTACAGCATATTTCATCTTTTATTTTTATGCAACAACGTCCCTTTAATTATTAAAGTTCTACACTGAAATACTGTAAACAAGAATAAAAAAAATCACATTTACCAATAACAATACCATGAACTACAAACTCTGATAACTCTGGTGCTTTTGGGATTCATTAATGCTGATTTAGTAAGGTGAACTGATGACATTCTGTAACAACCCAATCCTATATAATAATTTGCTAGGATGTTTGTCACAATGCAGTCATGCGCAGTAGAGACTGTCTGCATTTGGGCAGTCTCTACTGTATATGATTGGATTGCGTGAGTGAGGCAACGCAAGACTGAATCGCGTGGAGCTGTGAGGTAGCGGCCTCTTAAAATCACCCGGGCCTTGGACCGTGTACACAGGCTTTTACACTAGTTGCACCATAAAGGACATAGTTCTAGAGGGGATGCAAGACAGGTTGCTAAAGATTAGCAAAGCAATGTGTTGGAGACTTCTCAGGCATTCAAAAGGCTGAAAGCTCCATTTAAATCCAGGAGAATTTCACTTTCTCTCCCATGGTGCAGTTGGTTTGCTCCAGACACACTGCAGTCCTTCTTAATGCAGCAGCCTTCCGCTCTTTTAAAGGCAGTACTTTTTATAAAATACGAATGTAAAAGCCCGTGTACACGGGCCAAGGTCTGGGTAATATTAACCCTTTGAGTGCCAGAGGGGTACGCAACGTATTGCTTTGAAATGTGTTGTGTACCCCTCTGGCACTCAAAGGGTTAAGTGGCCACTTCATGCACAGTAGAGACCTCCCGAACGGCTTCTGACAAACATCCTAGTGAATTATTATATAGGACGGTTTATAGACATAGTTGGGAACTCTCTGTATTTGTGCCGGAGGCTCCAGTTTTTACTCTGAATTGCCAGGTATCCAGGGCAGACTGATTCTCTGGATGTGGGGAGTTTCTCATGAAACGCTGCTCACATCTGCTCCTTCCTACCCTGTTCCTCCTACTCTGCGGCCTTTTCTCCTCCTTCCCCAGTCTATTCTAGCTATTTTTTTTTGTCCTGCCCCCACTTGTGGTTAAGCCCTGCCCCTTTTTACGATGCAGATTGCATCATTTCTCTCCCTTCAGTGGTGACACAGGGCTGCCCTTCGGGGAGCCAAGACAAAGAAGTTCCCAGGTATGTTTATAAACTGTATTCTGCACAGAGGCTATGAAGAAACACAAACTAAAAACTCCTCAGTCCATAACCACTTGGATGCTAGACATTTCTCCAACTCATTGTGAAGCACAGGAACACAGTAACATAGTTGATGAGGATGAAAAAGACATGTATCCATCATGTTCAACCTTCTGCTATATCACACTTGATTTTGTTTATTCAACAACAAAAAAAGAAAACATAGAAGCCATTTCCAATTCACCCCCAAGATGCTAAACAAAGTACTTCCTGATTCAAAAGTGCAATCAGATATCTCCCTGGTTCAACATTCTATCTGCATTAAAATCAACTGTCATAACTCATTATACCATTCTTTGCTAGAATGTTGTCCAATACATTCTTGAAAGTATCTACAGCATTTGCCAACACATCCTTATTGACCTTACTTTAAAAAAAAAAAAAAATCTGCATTGTTTTAGCCAAAACCACTTTTCTTCCAGTGTTAATGTATTCACCCTATTTTCTCCCTTGTCTTATTGAAGTGTTCCCCACAGAGTTCTTTGTATTGACTTATATTTGGCCTTGTAAACAGTCCCAGTTTGGCTAGTAGTTAAGAAACGTTTCTAGCACCCAGTGAGTCAGACATTGTTGCAAGTTGGCAGAGTAATTAAGAATGAAATTAAAGAAATCCGATTTTCAGTTTCATAAACATATAGCTTATAAAAGTTTCAGGACAGTCAGAGGTTATTTAAACACCATTAGGTTTGTTTTTTCCTTTGCAGTACACAACAGTTCAGGAAAAAATCTTCCTGTGAAGTCTTGAAGATCCTTCATCCTGGAGAATCTCAACTTACTGGCAGAGTGAGAAGTCAAGAGGACAGCCTGTATTTACAGTAATTAGTCTTTGCTAAGACAAAAGGGAACACATCAGAAGAGATGGTACAAGCTCAGTCTTGACCTCATCTTGAGACTTGCTGTGTTACTGGGAGCTTTTAAAATGAAACTGTCATCTAATAATTTCTTTTAATATGTTTTATAATGTGTCCAAGTAATTCACAACAAGTATCTGAAAATCTATAATAAGTATTTTTTTTACAAATAAGCATGTGTTCTTAACCTTATTTGATTTAGATCATTCTCATTTTGTCAGTGTTTAATGAGAAACTGAGCCCCATACATTGCTTTGTATTAAATGTTAATGCTCAGCAGTAGAGATGGGTGAAATTTTTCGCCTCAAATTGAAATCAGTGAATAATGGCACTTCCCACTTGGCAAATAATTTACTGCAAAAAGTGCCATTTTTTGCTTTTTTCACCTAGCTCATTCCATTGAAATCAATGGGAACATTCAATTTACACACAATACATAGCAAATGTTAATTTATTTCCCAAAGGTATAATATAAAAGGGGTTTGAAGGTGCCTGTGTTGGTGGAGTATGGGGAAAGAATCAGCTGAACAGGGAATGTTTTTGGGAGGTGTTGTTTACTCGGATTGGGGGGGGGGAGTTAATAAAAAAAATAAATACAAATAAAAACACCCCCATAAGACATGGTATAAAAGTGGTCTGAGGAGGGTGCCTGTGTTGGTCGGTGGAATCTGGGGAAATAATCAGTTGAACAGGGAATATGTTTCGGGGGGGTTCTTGACTTGTATTGGGGGGACCGTTAATAAAATAAAGTAAGAAATTTGTATTTATCGTGATAGAGACAGGGACACCCTGACGTAAGATGCCACTGGGGCAGACTGATAATTGATATGATAGAGTACTTTGTAGAGGATGATTTGTAAGATTTGTTGTTAGAGGGCCAAGCCCTGAGGAAACATTGATTTGTTGCCCTGATTTGTAAGACTTAGACTTGTTTGGCACAAGCCCTAAGAAATCATTCATTTTATTTTTTTGTAGACCTATGTGTTTTTTTTTTTTTAAAGCACAAATCTTAAGAAAAAAAGTGCCCTACTGGCCTAGTTCCAGCAGGTCATGTCATGTTGGCCAGTGACCACTAGCCATTGTCAAATGCACTGATATAGTTAAGGAATTTGCAGCTACTGTTCTTGCTGTTGATGCTGTGTTGTCTAAGCAGCAGGATTATCAGGCAGCTCATAGGGAATGGATCAACTACAGCAATAACTTGGGTGATGAAGGTTCCGCTTGCCATTACTAGCTCCAGTTATGCGCCTGAGGCGGTAGCAGCAGCATAACTAGCCCCCACCACTTCAAGTATACGTGTAGAAAATAAGAAGTTTGCCAGTAGTGCTTTTCCACCTGCCCCTCTTCCAAAATCATAGGTGTGTTGAGAATAGAAATGTTTTCCTTGCGAGCAGGAACTGTGCCTTTCAGTTCATCATCAGCTGCAATATGCACAGTGTAAATAATGGAAGGACTAGGAACAGTGGGTACATATGCACTCCCATGAAACACCTGGCACAACTCTATCCAAACACCATGACATTTAGGGTCCCCAATGTGAAATCCCCCAACAAGAAACCTAGTACTGCTGCTTTCAGTATGCCCCTTGTCCATACTCATCTAAGGAAAAATGACAGCTTGCTGACAGTTTAATAGTAAAGATGAACCCTCCCTGCCACCAGCTTAGCATATTCTGCAGGATGGAGTCTACTCAGATGCTGCTTGTTGCCATTCTTGTGATTCTCCTCCGCCACACTGACATGTTTGGTCAGTGCATCACACAGTGTGCAATAAGTGGACAAGGACTGCCACATCGTAACACCTATAGAGTGGCTATGACTTGACGGGGGAGGTAATGACGAATGAGGTATTTTGGCAGAAGATGTAGTTACCCTAGAGCAAGAAGGGGATGGTGAGCTAGTTGTTTAGCTCTGGCAGCAGGCACAAGCAGCTAACCTGTCCTGCTCTCACTACTACCCTCTTATTCCTCACTTGAGATTATTTTCTCCAAGATACCTAGGGGTGATTTATCAGGGCTGGCCAGTATTGGGTCTGTAGTGGTCACTTTCTCCTCCTCCTCAGACTCACTGGACACATAAGGGTCCTTTCAGCTCCTGCTTTTATTATTCTTAAACATGCAGAACAGCACAGAACTTATCTCTCACTCTGTAGCTGCTTCTGTTGTGTTCCACTTCCTGGAAAATGGCACATTTTTTTAGCGAAAAGGCAAAAAACACATTAATCAAGGGGCGAAAACTTTCTAGCGATTGAAAAAATGGCAAATAATTTTTGCCAGTGGAAAAAACAGCAAAGATTTTAATCACTGTATGTAAAGTAAAAAAAGTGAAAAAGTGGACAGCAACATGGTTTTCACTGTTTTTTTCACGGGAACACGACGGGACCTTTCACCCACCCTTACACAGAAACATATACCACTAATCCCATTGTGTAGAAATGGTTCATCAGGCTCTGAAGTATGCTTACTATAGTGCCATGTGTTTGCAAAGCATTTTCATAAACCTTTAGCTCCTACTCTGGTCTACATACTTAATCAAATCTTCAACTTATCTCCATACTATGATGCACAGCACTTTTCAAGAATGCTTTTTACATAAGAGTTTGTGAAATGTTTCTCTATGGGAAGATATTTGCAGAAAACATGTCCTCCCAACTGTCATGGATATTTCCCTTTTCAGCTACAGCTACTTTGCTACAGCTTGGTGTATGTGAGTGTGTAAGTGCACATGTGCATGTATGTGTGGTGACATATTCTTGCATACCTTGTGATGCACATCCCTACTGATTCTTCTCAAATATGTAACCCCTTCTGTTCATTCTTACATTTCAAGAGGCTTCTTCCTTACAGGCTATAACATGGGATTACAGAAATAGCCTAACAAGGATAGCAACAGCACCATAAAATCAAATGAGAAAATGAATATTGTTCCCTAAGAGATTATAGTAACTCACAGTTATGTAGCCTGGTGAATCATTAAAATTAATCAGTATGGAGAATGCACTGTAGAGTAAAACTTGTCAACCATGCCCTCATACACTTCCAGGGGAGAGACACACTAAAGTTTGATTCATTGGAGAAATGCATCTGGAAATGCACGGAGATCACTTTGCCATTGAGAATATGACACACTTCACCATATGTACTAAGAATTAGGTATGCAAGGGTAGAGGGAGAGACTTTGATCATTAGCATATGACGTTGGTATAAAGTTGGCAATATATTTGAGAGGGCATGGCTGAGAGAAGAAAGGATGCTCTCACCCTCATACTTTAGCACCAAGAACAACACTACCCCTATGTTAACCCTTTGAATGCCATGGGGATGTTAAGTGCAATTCTCTGTAATACATCAAACACACTTATGGAATTCAGATGGTTATAACACACACACACAATATCTTCCCCAGCTTAATAACTGATTGAAAAACAGACAGAACCATTTTCCTTGGGCAGTGTAGCCGAGTCTTACATTTACATGAATCAGCTGATAAGTGAATGAATAGTCTGCTGTGTCCATAAAACAGCTGATCTATAGGTTCAGGTAAGCACAGTACACTGGACACTTATTGAACCTTTGTGCATCTCCCCTTAGGACTCTGCACATCAAACCCAAAAAGGAAGTGGAGGTTTGAAATGATTTCAAATGTAACCATTTAAAGACTAGAGAGGTGCACAATGCAAAACAATGCTTTGTACACCCCTCTGGTCTTTAAAAGGTAATATATTTTAACCCCTTTAGGACCGGCGTGTACGCATATGGCCGGCACTTAACGACCACTGAGCATTTTTTTCAATTCCGATTCAGGGTACCCCAAATGGCATGCAGCCATACAGGGAGCCCTGAAATCAATGACATACATGTATATCATGAGTCCTTTTAGGGACATTTACCCATGATGTACATGTACATCCAGCTTCATTAAGGTGTTAATATTTTAGACATCTGGATACTAATTTAGTCTCCTAATTAAAGATGATGTGAGGGGGAATCAGGAAGTGGATGTGAGAAGTGGCAGGTTTAATTCTACAGTGTATAATTCATACCAACACATTTTGAAGATTCATTGGAATATGTGAACTTCTGGTTGCTAATCCTGTCCTCAAACTTCCTACCATTAGTGCGCGTTTTCAGGACATGCTCAATTGAACTCAAGTGGTTCTTTCATTAGCAGAAGAGTATCTGTCAGAATGACTGAGCTACGGATTGATTCATCTGTGAATATGAGATATACCCAAATCCTGAACTGTTGGGGGTGGAGCTTGAGGATATGTTTGTGAATTAAACTGTGATTTATAGCCAAGTACAAAAATGAAAAGTAGATGGTGCAAAAAACAGGAAGAAAAAAAGAAAAAACATTATTGTTCAGTACCCTTTATTGCCACAACATTAGACTATCAAAATATATGTTCTCAAGACCATTATGTTACTTATATTTATCCATAACACCTTAAGCAAAATTGACAAACAATGGAGCTAACATATTATGTAATATTTAACTGCATAAAGGCACTCACATTTTCAAAATAGAAGGTAAGCATAAACAATCAAGGATTTGCAGTACATGCTGAAATCCAGCACTCAAAGGGATAACTCACGCATATCTTTGGGGAATTTGTTTTATTCTAAAACATCTTGTATTTACATTTTTCCCTTTTTCAACTACAGATTGAACAGAAGAAAGAAAACATGAGATAGAAGAAAGAACACGGAAGGTTATAGAAACCATAAGTTTGAAGAAGAAGACGGACAGTGGATGACAGGTAAGTGTAACACAGATCTGGGTGTTAGGCTAGTGTTAGGGGTCATCTTGTTGCACTTTACTGTTAGGTGTAGTGTAGGGTTTGTGTTTGGGAGGGTGACTGTTTGTTTTAACTATCAGTCGGTGCACAGATCATTAACTTTTTTCCTTTGAAGTCTCCATTATTCATGCTATTTAGTGGCATTGTGAGAATTTAACACACAAAATGGGCATTTGGCCACAAGTCTGTTTCTGTGGCCTCATGTCCAGTGTGGTTTCAGCTGGTAGGATAATTGGATATCTTCTTAGACATTTGTTTTTGTCAGACAGTAGCCAATTTTGCCCTACCGCTTGTTTTAGTGCAAATAATTGAATCAAGCCCATAATCTGCTTTTTTGGTACAATCTGCTTTTTTGGTACTTTTTCTTGGCAGTCATTCATTTGTTTTTGCATCTGTGTTACTGACTTCTGTTGTTCCGACTTTTGTTTCTCTTACAGCTCATTTAGGGTCATATGTAGAAAGCTAAAGAGGATATGTCTTTGGCATTCAAGGAGGTACAGGTCACATATAAATCAATGATCATTTTCATTTCGCTCCTATAGTGTAGATGGTTTGCTCCAGAATTGGTCCTCTTTAGTTTTCTGTGTATAGACCTTGGTTGTATCCTTTGACGAGAAGGATGACGATTTATCAGCTGGTATACCCAAGTCTCTGTATTTGGACCCTTTGTTTTCTCTTTATATACTGTATCCCTGAGGAAGTTACTGAATTCTTTTGGGTTCATTTGTCAATTTAATGCTCTATTTACCTATACCACATTTCATACAGATCAGTTCACTGACCATGTATCCACTACCTTTGACTGGAGGGTTCTTTGAAATCTTAAACTGGATGTAGATAATACAAACCATTTAATTTTTCCTCCCAGATGATATCTGCTGTTGCGATCTCCATTAGAATTACAACCATCGATTTAAGCTCATAAGTTCACTGTCTTAGGTTCACCTTTGACTTGTCACTCTCCTTTCTCACTTCACAGCAACACTGTGCAAGCCTTGTCACTTATTTTTTGAAACATTTCCTAATAACAACTGCAATCAACACCCTTTTCTTTCCCTCATTGTTTACTGTTTCACTCCTCTTTCCTATCCCTTTCTTACCTTTAAATCAGTACTAAATGCTTCTGGTCAAATAACATGCTCTTCTCACTTTTAACTTACCATGTTTTAAAAACATATATATATATATATTTATATATATATATATATATTTTATACAAAAAATCTTTTACCTGGAAGAATACATTGAGAGTTCTCTAATTTTCAAGTATGTCGTCACTTTCTCCAGAGACAAATTCAAATTAAAGGCATAGTAATAGGTAATATATATATATATATATTTATATATATATATATATATATATATATATATATATTGTTGGGTTTTTCTTCCTGAGCAAAACAAGGGAACTCCCAATGCTGACAAGTGTTTTATTCAAAAGTGATTGCAGCTCAAACTTGAATTATTTAATTGCAGTATCTCAATGGTCTGGAATTTTACAGTGGAGCTGCTGCTACACCATTCAAAGGAAAGCTCTTGTCAATTGACCATAAACTTCAATAGGATGGTGCAACAACAGAGCCACTATAAAATGTCAGGCTACTGATATATTGCACCTACAAATTTCAAGTCTGAGCTGCAATAACCATTGAATAAACCACCTCTCAGCAGTGAGCGTACCCTTGTACTCAGGAAGAGAACCCATACAATACGCATTTAACTATATATTAATTGTTACATTCCATTTAATTCTATACCCCTTTAAAGCTTTACATTGCTATGTAAATCAATACTTGTCTTCTATCATCCCTCATCCCTGGATTACATTGCAGTTGATAACTTTATTTAGGGCTTTATTTAGAAATGTATTCATAGACTTAAGTGGGAATCTGTTAGATAAAAGAGTTGATAACACTTGTCATCCACAATGCAAACTAGGCCATGCTTATCAGTGAATAGTTATGGATTAAGGGTGCATTGGAACTTGGGATACCTAAGCAATGAGCTCCTTAAATCTTCGCTGAAACCGAAACACACATGTATTTGTCCAGTGAGGCAGCCCTGGGCCACAGATGTTCACCCCATCTGCCCATATTTTAAGCCATCACAGGCAAGGGAACAACAGAATTGGAGCCCAAGAACAAGCATATTTTTGGGTCTCCAATATACAGCTCTAACGGAAACTATTTTTAGTTTGTAACTTCCGTTGCGACCCGGCTTGGCTGACTATCCTGCTCTGTGTACTGACCCAGCTTGGCTGACTATTCTGCTCTGTGTACCGACCAGTCGTGGCTGACTAACATGCTCTGTGTACCGACCCGGCGTGGCTGACTATCCTGCTCTGTGTGCCGACCTGGCGTGGCTGGCTATCCAGCTCTGTGTACTGGCCTGGCTTGCCTGACTATCCTGCTCTGTTTACCGAACCGATTGGCTACTTAGCCTGTCCGAGTTGCTACTTGGTCCGTTGCCTGTTCTGCTCTGTCAGTGCCTGTTCAGCACGGTGTGTTCCTCCTTCTGAGTCACCCGCACCTGTATGCTTGACCCGGCACAGCTGTCTGCTCCATATCTATGAGGTTGGCTGTCGTTCCCATTGCACCTCGCTTGTCTCGACCTGTGCGGCCGTTCTGCCTGTCCAGAGGCCTTTTAGCATCCTAAGCCTGACTACGGGCTGGTGTGTGGTTTAGTGACTTCAGTCACTTGTCGTTGCTTTAGCTCCCAGGTTGGTTCGGTAGCCTTGCCTTGCTGCTGCCTATACTGCTATACCACCTAGCGTACTAGGGGTCTGGTTGCCTTACCTTGTCACTGCCAGTACTGCTCTACCACCTAGTGTACTAGGGGTCTGGTTGCTTTGTCTTGTCACTGCCAGTACTGCACTACCACCTAGTGTACTAGGGGTCCGATTGCCTTGCCTTGTCGCTGCCAGTACTGCGATACCACCTAGTGTACTAGGTGACTGGTTGCCTTGCATTGTCACACCCAGTACTGCTATACCACCTAGCGTACTAGGGGTCCGGTTACCTGTGTCAGCCAGTACTGCAATACCACCTAGCGTACTAGGGGTTCGGTTGCCTTGCCTTGTTGCTGCCAGAACTACTCCTCCTCCTAGCATACTAGGAGTTCGGTTGCGTTGCCTTATCCATCTATCAGCTATTCTCCTCACCTCGCTTCCAGGTGATTTGTTGCCTTCCCTCCTGTCCTGCTGACCTCCCTAGCACCCTAGGGATCCTGTTACTCAGTCTGGGCCTCTTCCTGTCGTTCCTACCACCTGTTTTCTGATCCAGAATAGCTCTACTGTTGCACTATTCCTGATCCTGAGTCCACAGGAGTACCTCTCTGCCTCATTGCAATCTCGTATCTGTATCCTGTATTACCGAGACTACTATTATTATTTTTTTGCCTGTACTATCGTACTTAATTCTTGTTTAATAAAACTGTGTTTTACTAAACCTAACGTGTCTGAGTGTTGTAGGGGCTTAAAAATGTATATATTTTTTCTAAACAAATACTTTTCAAACTAGCTATAGCTGGTTGGTAAACATCCTACAAGGAAGTATTACTGACTAGTGATGAGCGAGCGTGCTCGGCCGATGCTCGGATCGGCTCGAGCATCGCTCTGCTCGGCACATGGCGGTACTCGTCGAGTACCGCCATGTGCTCTCCCGCCATGTTCGGGTGGCGGGGATCTGTGCCGGAAGAGGCACAGATCCGAAGAAGCTCCGCTGGACCACCAGGGACTGGAGGTACGGGGGCATTGCGGAGATGAAGGGGGCATTGCGGAGATGAAGGGGGACATTGTGGAAGAGGGGCATAGACTCTATGCCCCTCTTCCACAATGTCCCCCTTCATCTCCGCTATGCCCGTCTTCCACAATGTGCCCCTTCATCTCCGCTATGCCCCTCTTCCACAATGTGCCCCTTCATCTCCGCTATGCCCCTCTTCCACAATGTCCCCCTTCATCTCCTCTATGGCATAGAGGAGATGAAGGGGGACATTGTGGAAGAGGGGCATAGCGGAGATGAAGGGGCACATTGTGGAAGAGGGGCATAGCGGAGATGAAGGGGCACATTGTGGAGATGAAGGGGGCATTCGGAGATGAAGGGGGCATAGCGGAGATGAAGGGGGCATTGACCAGGCACCCTCCCCTCATCAGAGCAGGGGGTGCCTGGTGTCGCCCCATTCATTTCAATGGGGCTCGGGTGCTCGGCCGAGCACTCGAGCCTCAGGGGGTGCTCGGTCAGAGCACCCGAGCACCCGAGCATCGGGGTGCTCGCTCAACACTATTACTGACACTTCACTGGGATCAGTAAATTATCCTGGAGATTACTTAAATGTGATTTGCTCCTCACTGATAAATCAGACTGAAGACAAACTTCTGGTCTGAGACTAATCAGTGTTCATAGCTGGACAGAATATCATGCTAACTAAGCATGAAGTGCTGAGCAGCTCTTCATAAATAAGGTGCTGGTATCTCACCTGTGAAAAATGACCCATGCAATGTAGAAAAAGTGTCCATTTACCATGATAAATATTATCTTACAGATCTTGCAATATGTTCACTTCTCTTCTTTTAAATTGTGTTAGATTTATTAAAGAAACAGTATCATCTGAATGGTAATAGGATTCAATGACTTTATGTAATGACTTTATGTAATGTGTATTCCCAGAAAGCAGTTGTAACAGTTACTTGTATAAGTACTAAAATATGTGATAAATGTGCTTTTCAGATGGATGTTTTGACACATATGCACAGTGATGGACTGGAACATTTAATGCTCACAGGAAAAGGGGATTGCAGTGGCAGAGACCCACTCAAAGATGGCAAAACAAACATGTATCAAGTAGGACATAGAAATAGACGGTGTGATATGATGGATGTAGAGATGTGGAAGAAAATTTAATTGAAATTGGGAGAACAATTGGATTGTAGAAACACTTGGTGGGATATAGTGAGCTTATTCAATGAAGAGGAGACCATAAAGAAATCAAAATTAAGAGAGAGATAAAAAAGAGGTAGGTATGGTGGTTTTTTGTGTTTAAAACTGATGAAATTGAGGGTTAATATATATATATATATATATATATATATATATATATATACAGTAATGTTCAAAGGTATTAAGCATTTTGAAGCATAGACATGTTAATAGATGTTTCTTTTTCAAGTAATGATTGTGTTTCAACCTACATATTAAATTGATCAACATTAGCACCTGTTTGCTATATTTTTTTAATCATACACCTGACAATATGCCTACAAAATCCCTGACTTTGTGCAAGTCTACCTAGAAGAATTGATGCTGTTTTGAAGACAAAGGGTGGTGACACCAAATATTGATTATATTGATTTATTTTTTATTTTTCTTCTTTTCACTCACTGTGCAGTTTATTAATTGATAAAAAAAAATGGAGGTCTCCTGATTACACCTTTCTCAAGACCACCCCTGTAAGTATTAAATTAATTATCTTCGGACTGCACCGAGGTACATGCCAACATACTGCTACCCTGTATAGAAATATTCTACCCAGTGTGAAATTTATTTCAGCTCAAAGGTACCATGTACATGTAAAAAATATCCTGCAACACGTCATAGTGATCCTGCCCTGAAATGGAAGTCCAACCACATAACACCAGACAATTCGCCTCTAAAAAAAGAAGCAATTAACCACAGATATTTTAGTTGCTCTCAGGAACCTTTAATTAGGCTATACGGATGTGATAATTCAATGTGTTCATTAGTGTTGAGCGAGCATGCTCGGCCGATGCTCGGATCGGCTCGAGCATCACTCTGCTCGGCACATGGCGGTACTCGTACGAGTACCGCATGTGCTCGCCCGCCATGTTCGGGTCTCCTCCCCGCACGTTTTGCGGCTGCTGCGCAGCCAATAAACGTGCAGGGAGGCTCTGACATCGGTGTAATGCCAGCAGCCATGTTGGCTGCTGGCATTACACTGATTGGCTGGCCAGAACCCGTGGTCAGGTGCTGTATAGCACCTGACCATCGAGTTCGGCTCAGTCTGAGCCAGGGAGAGCTGAGGATAGGAAGGGAAAGGCAGTGTAGGGAGGAAAAAAACAAAAATTGTGAAAAAAAAAGAACCAAAAGTCCTTTTTAGGACTACTGTGTGTGGGGGCAGCAGGTTATTTGGTGTGGGGGGAAAAAAAGAAAAAAAAAAAAAAATATATATATATATTCTGTTTAGTGTGCAAAGTTGCAGATTAGAGCACATTCTGTTTAGTGTGCAAAGTTGCAGATTAGAGCACATTCTGTTTAGTGTGCAAAGTTGCAGATTAGAGCACATTCTGTTTAGTGTGCAAAGTTGCAGATTAGAGCACATTCTGTTAAGTCTTCAAACTAAAATATCAAAGTCACGTATTCCATTCAGTGTGCGTCGCCGCAGTTTAGCAGCACATTCTGAGTACTGTGCAGAGTTGCAGAATAGGAAGAAATACTGTTAAGTCTTCAAACTAAAATATCAAAGTCACATATTCCATTCAGTGTGCTTCGCCGCAGTTTAGCAGCACATTCTGTGTACTGTGCAGAGTTGCAGAATAGGAAGAAATACTGTTAAGTCTTCAAACTAAAATATCAAAGTCACATATTCCATTCAGTGTGCTTCGCCGCAGTTTAGCAGCACATTCTGTGTACTGTGCAGAGTTGCAGAATAGGAAGAAATACTGTTAAGTCTTCAAACTAAAATATCAAAGTCACATATTCCATTCAGTGTGCTTCGCCGCAGTGTAGCAGCACATTCTGTGTACTGTGCAGAGTTGCAGAATAGGAAGAAATACTGTTAAGTCTTCAAACTAAAATATCAAAGTCACATATTCCATTCAGTGTGCTTCGCCGCAGTGTAGCAGCACATTCTGTGTACTGTGCAGAGTTGCAGAATAGGAAGAAATACTGTTAAGTCTTCAAACTAAAATATCAAAGTCACATATTCCATTCAGTGTGCTTCGCCGCAGTGTAGCAGCACATTCTGTGTACTGTGCAGAGTTGCAGAATAGGAAGAAATACTGTTAAGTCTTCAAACTAAAATATCAAAGTCACATATTCCATTCAGTGTGCTTCGCCGCAGTTTAGCAGCACATTCTGTGTACTGTGCAGAGTTGCAGAATAGGAAGAAATACTGTTAAGTCTTCAAACTAAAATATCAAAGTCACATATTCCATTCAGTGTGCTTCGCCGCAGTTTAGCAGCACATTCTGTGTACTGTGCAGAGTTGCAGAATAGGAAGAAATACTGTTAAGTCTTCAAACTAAAATATCAAAGTCACATATTCCATTCAGTGTGCTTCGCCGCAGTGTAGCAGCACATTCTGTGTACTGTGCAGAGTTGCAGAATAGGAAGAAATACTGTTAAGTCTTCAAACTAAAATATCAAAGTCACATATTCCATTCAGTGTGCTTCGCCGCAGTGTAGCAGCACATTCTGTGTACTGTGCAGAGTTGCAGAATAGGAAGAAATACTGTTAAGTCTTCAAACTAAAATATCAAAGTCACATATTCCATTCAGTGTCTTTCACCGCCGTTTAACAGCCTATTCTGTGTACTCTGCAGAGTTGCAGAATTATAAGAAATACTGTTAAGTTTTCAAACTCAAATATTAAAGTCACATATTCCATTCAGTGTCTTTCACCGCCGTTTAACAGCCTATTCTGTGTACTCTGTACAGTTGCAGAATTATAAGAAATACTGTTAAGTTTTCAAACTCAAATATTAAAGTCACATATTCCATTCAGTGTCTTTCACCGCCGTTTAACAGCCTATTCTGTGTACTCTGTACAGTTCCAGAATTATAAGAAATACTGTTAAGTTTTCAAACTCAAATATTAAAGTCACATATTCCATTCAGTGTGTTTCAACGCCGTTTAACAGCCTATTCTGTGTACTCTGCAGAGTTGCAGAATAGTAAGAAATACTGTTAAGTTTTCAAACTCAAATATTAAAGTCACATATTCCATTCAGTGTCTTTCACCGCCGTTTAACAGCCTATTCTGTGTACTCTGTACAGTTCCAGAATTATAAGAAATACTGTTAAGTTTTCAAACTCAAATATCAAAGTCACATATTCCATTCAGTGTGCTTCGCCGCAGTGTAGCAGCACATTCTGTGTACTGTGCAGAGTTGCAGAATAGGAAGAAATACTGTTAAGTCTTCAAACTAAAATATCAAAGTCACATATTCCATTCAGTGTCTTTCACCGCCGTTTAACAGCCTATTCTGTGTACTCTGCAGAGTTGCAGAATTATAAGAAATACTGTTAAGTTTTCAAACTCAAATATTAAAGTCACATATTCCATTCAGTGTCTTTCACCGCCGTTTAACAGCCTATTCTGTGTACTCTGTACAGTTCCAGAATTATAAGAAATACTGTTAAGTTTTCAAACTCAAATATTAAAGTCACATATTCCATTCAGTGTCTTTCACCGCCGTTTAACAGCCTATTCTGTGTACTCTGTACAGTTGCAGAATTATAAGAAATACTGTTAAGTTTTCAAACTCAAATATTAAAGTCACATATTCCATTCAGTGTGTTTCAACGCCGTTTAACAGCCTATTCTGTGTACTCTGCAGAGTTGCAGAATAGTAAGAAATACTGTTAATTTTTCAAACTCAAATATCAAAGTCACATATTCCATTCAGTGTCTTTCACCGCCGTTTAACAGCCTATTCTGTGTACTCTGCAGAGTTGCAGAATTATAAGAAATACTGTTAAGTTTTCAAACTCAAATATTAAAGTCACATATTCCATTCAGTGTCTTTCACCGCCGTTTAACAGCCTATTCTGTGTACTCTGTACAGTTCCAGAATTATAAGAAATACTGTTAAGTTTTCAAACTCAAATATTAAAGTCACATATTCCATTCAGTGTGTTTCAACGCCGTTTAACAGCCTATTCTGTGTACTCTGCAGAGTTGCAGAATAGTAAGAAATACTGTTAATTTTTCAAACTCAAATATTAAAGTCACTTATTCCATTCAGTGTGTGTCACCGCAGTTTAGCAGCCTATTCTGTGTACTCTGCAGAGTTGCAGAATAGTAAGAAATACTGTTAATTTTTCAAACTCAAATATTAAAGTCACTTATTCCATTCAGTGTGTGTCACCGCAGTTTAGCAGCCTATTCTGTGTACTCTGCAGAGTTGCAGAATAGTAAGAAATACTGTTAAGTTTTCAAACTCATATATATTAAAGTCATATATATCGTGTAAGATGAAGAAGGCGGGTAAAAAGGGACGGGGAAGTGGACGTGATCCTGAAAGTTCAGGGCGCGGGTCAGGACGCGGAGAAACTGTGCCTGGTGCCAGAGCACAAGAAAGAAAGACATCCACCATACCTAGCTTCATGTCTGATTTCACAGGGCGTCGCAGGACATCACTCTCGAGGTCCGACCAGTGCGAACAGGTGGTCGGTTGGATGACAGCTGATACTGCTTCCAGTCGGTTAAGCACCACCCTGTCTTCCACCAAGTCCACTCTCAGTAGCCAAGAGTCTGGTCAACATAATCCTCACTCTGATCATCCTTCCTCCCACCATACACGGTCTGGTCAAAGAAGTGATCCCACACTGGGATATAGTGATGAGCTCGTCTCATCACCAATCCTTCATTTGACCCTCTCTCCAAGCACGCTTGCAGAGGAACATGACATCTTGTGCCCTGATTCACAACCTCTAGAGGCTACCCAATCACAAGAAGATGACAGATGTGAACGGCATTTAAGGTCAAAGGAAGTAGTGGATGATGATGATGATGATGAGACACAGTTGCCATTAAATCAACCACTATTTCCTTCTCAAGACCTTGTTGAGGAGAATGTTATACAGTTGTCAATGACTGAGTATGTGGTGGGATCAAGACTTGAGGAGGATGATCAGAGTGAGGAAGTGGAGGAGGACTTGGTGGACGATGAGGTGACTGACCCCACCTGGGAAGGTGTAGAGCCGAGCGATGACAGCAGTCCTGAGGGTGAGCCATCTGCAGCACCGCAACAGGCTGGAAGAGGCAGTGGTGTGGCTACAGAAAGAAGGCGGACCGCACCAAACCGGCCCGCAAATGTTCCACGGAGCACCCCCTTGCGTAAATCTACCTTGCCAAGGGGTAGGTGTTCCGCGGTATGGCGTTTTTTTAAGGAAAGTGCGGACGACAAAAGATTTGTAGTTTGCAACCTGTGCCACACCAGAATGAGCCGAGGCATGAACACTAGAAACCTCACCACCACCAGCATGATCCGACACATGGCATCCAAGCACCGTAGTAAGTGGGAGGAACGCCTGGATCGCCCATCTGTGTCTGCAGGCCACACCACTGCCTCCTCTTCCCCTGTTTTCGGTGCCGGCCAATCGCCTGTCGAAGGCGCAGGCCCGCATACCTCCCGCCCTGCACCTGTAGCATCTGAAGCACCATCAGCGACCACATCCACTTCCCTGTCCCAGCACAGCGTCCAAATGTCGTTACCCCAGGCATTTGAGCGCAAGAGAAAATACCCAGCCACCCACCCACAGGCCATAGCACTAACCTCACACCTTTCAAAATTACTGGCCATCGAAATGCTGCCATTTAGGCTTGTGGACACTGAGTCCTTCCGCAGCCTGATGGCAGCAGCTGTCCCTCGGTACGCGGTCCCCAGCCGCCACTACTTTTCCCGGTGTGCCATCCCCGCATTACACCACCATGTGTCCCGTAACATCACCCGTGCCCTGACCAACGCAGTTACTGGGAAGGTCCACTTAACGACTGACACATGGACAAGTGCTTGTGGCCAGGGACGCTACATTTCCCTGACGGCACACTGGGTGAATGTCGTGGAGGCTGGGAGCGACTCGGACCCTGGGATGGCACGGGTGCTACCCACGCCGAGGATTGCGGGCCCTACCTCCATCAGGGTTTCCACCAGCACCTACGTTATTGGCTCCTCCTCCTCCGTTTCCACCTCCGAATTCTCTACACACACCGCCACTCCCCCATCAGCCAGTAGCTGGAAGCAGTGTAGCACTGCAGTGGGGAAGCGTCAACAGGCCGTGCTGAAGCTGATCTGCCTTGGGGACAAACAGCACACGGCCTCAGAGCTGTTGCAGGGGATTAGTCACCAGACCGAGCAGTGGCTCTCGCCACTCAACCTGCAAGCAGGCATGGTTGTGTGTGATAATGGGCGTAACTTGGTGGCGGCTTTGGAGCTCGGCAAGCTCACACACGTACCATGCCTAGCGCATGTATTTAATTTAGTGGTGCAGCGATTTCTAAAAACCTACCCCAATGTGCATGATCTCTTGACCAAGGTGCGCCGCGTGTGTGCACATTTCCGTAAGTCATCTACAGCTTCGGCCGGCCTGTTGAAGCTGCAGCAGCGCTTACAATTGCCAGCTCACCGGCTGCTGTGTGACGTGAGCACGCGCTGGAACTCCACCTTCCACATGTTGGCCCGGCTTTGTGAGCAGCAGAGGGCAGTAGTGGAGTACCAGCTGTTACACGGTCGTCGCCTCTCCGTTCAACTTCCTGTAATCAGAAGTGAGGAGTGGGAATGGATGTCAGACCTCTGCGAGGTTTTACGCAATTTTGAGGAATCGACACAGATGGTGAGCGGCGATAACGCTATTATCAATGTAACCATCCCACTTCTGTGTCTACTGAAACGCTCGCTGCTCACAATTAAAACCGACGCTTTGCATGTGGAAGAGGTGGAAATGGGGGAGGAAGAGCTTACACAAGGTGATAGCCAGAGCACCCTCACTTCGTCTTCTCAGCGACAATTGGAGGAGGCGGAGGAGGAGGAGGAGGAGGAGGAGGAGGAGGAAGACACGGTTGCCTCTGCTACAGAGGGTAGCCATGGAACTTTAGTTCCATCTCTTCAGCGTGGGTGGGCAGAAGAGGAGGAAGAGGATGAGGATATTGAGAGTCAGCCTCCTGGTGAGGACAGCGAAATCTTGACTGTTGGTACTCTGGCACACATGGCTGACTTTATGTTAGGCTGCCTTTCCCGTGACCCACGCGTTGTACGCATTTTAGACAACACGGATTACTGGGTGTTCACCCTTCTGGACCCCCGCTACAAAGAGAATTTCTCATCTCTCATTCCTCCGGTGGAGAGGACAAGCAAAATGGTGCAATACCAGAAGGTTCTTGTTGAAAAATTGCTCCAAAATTTTCCATCTGACAACGCTGGCGGCAGAGTACGTGCTACCTTGGCCAACCGAGAAGGGGAGAAAAGGGGAGCACACAGCAGTTCCGACAAAGGCAGGGCAACACTCTCCAAGGCGTGGGACACCTTCATGACACCCCGCCAGCACCCTCACCCTGATGCGCAGCCTAGTGTCACAAGGAGGGAAAAGTTTTGGAAGATGGTGAAGGAGTACGTAGCAGACCGTGTCAGCGTCCTCAATGATCCCTCTGTGCCTTACAACTACTGGGTGTCCAAGCTGGACACGTGGTATGAACTGGCACTCTACGCCTTGGAGGTGCTGGCCTGCCCTGCCGCCAGCGTTCTGTCTGAGCGGGTATTTAGTGCTGCTGGTGGCATCATAACAGATAAGCGTATCCGCCTTTCCACCGACAATGCTGATAGGTTGACACTTATAAAAATGAACAAGGCCTGGATTTCCCCTGACTTCTCCACTCCACTGGAGGAAAGCCCCGGGGGAACATAAACTCACTTTATATATGTTATTTACAATGATGGGAATACTCTGTATTCCCATTCACCCCTTCCACCCTAAAAACGGGTATATGGTTGACTCTTAATGTTCTCATCCTCCTCCTCCTCTTCCATATGCCCTGGGATATAATTTTTATATAGGGCCAGCTCACCAGCGTGCCCTGGGATATAATTTTTATATAGGGCCAGCTCACCAGCGGGCCCTGTGATATAATTTTTATATAGGGCCAGCTCACCAGCGGGCCCTGTTTGCCAATTTTTATATAGGTCAGCTCACCAGCGGGCCTTCTCATATAATGTTTTATTGGGTCAGCTCTCTAGCGGGCCCTCTCATATAATGTTTTATAGCGTCAGCTCACTAGCGGGCCTTCGCATATAATGTTTAGGATGGTCAGCTCTGCAGCAGACCCTCACCCATAATGTTTTAGATGGTCAGCTCAGCGCACGTTTCCCTCTTAATCATGGCCTCAGTTCTGAAAATCAAGGAAATTTTTGGGAGAATTTGCCTCTGCGCACGTTTCCCTCTTAATCATGGCCTCAGTTCTGAAAATCAAGGACATTTTTGGGATAATTTGCCTCTGCGCACGTTTCCCTCTTAATCATGGCCTCAGTTCTGAAAATCAAGGAAATTTTTGGGAGAATTTGCCTCTGCGCACGTTTCCCTCTTAATCATGGCCTCAGTTCTGAAAATCAAGGAAATTTTTGGGATAATTTGCCTCTGCGCACGTTTCCCTCTTAATCATGGCCTCACTTCAGAAAATCGATGAAATTTTTGGGAGAATTTGCAGATGATATACAAGTAAATATACAGCAAATACTGTTTGGTAACAATTTTTCGCCTAAAGTCGTTTTTATTTTCCTTTTTGTGTGTTTTACGGTCAGTCTGTAAAAATGGCGTACTACGGGCGAAAGATCGTTCCCAGCAGCGATGTTGGAGTCCAAGGTGCATCCAGACATCCTCCCTATGCTGTCCCTGAACCATTTCTGTAGTGTTTCCATCTTTTTCTGCCCTTTTCCTATGGACCAGGCACCCTCCCCTCATCAGAGCAGGGGGTGCCTGGTGTAATGCTCGAGTCCTCCCATTGACTTCAATGGGGCTCGGGTGCTCGGCCGAGCACTCGAGCCTCAGGGGGTGCTCGGTCAGAGCACCCGAACATCCGAGCATTGGGGTGCTCGCTCATCACTAGTGTTCATGTATCCCTGTGCACCATAGGACATAATTTTGTTGAATGAAAAACCTCTGTTTGACCCGTAAGTGCTTAAAAAAGAGCCAGTAATCAGTGTATAACATGCCAGATGGACACTGGACAGTGAAGGGTCTAATCATAAAGCAATTAGCTGCTTTAAGTAGTATTGTATTTTAACAAAATTGATAACAAATACAGCCAGGTGTAGCCTATATTCATTCTACATATAATTTACAACTCTATTACAAAAAAATAATACATTTTTGCAAATGAAGCTAGAAGTTCATTTAAATCCTTTGTTCATGTGCAAATAGCTGATTTGAGAACCTCTAAAAAGTGTGAAGCAGTTCTTAATCATTATATCCTCCAGGTGATGATTTGTCAGGCAGACCGCAGATCAGGCTTCAAAACACATTTGAATGTTTGCCTTCTTAAGAAGTCTTATAAAGAGATCAATGATGATTTGTAAAATACTGAAGCACTTTAGGCTATATTCATAAGCAAAAGAAATGTAATTGAAAAACTAAAATTCCCATTGATTTAAATGGGTCATTGTGGCAGAATAAGAGTCAATAGCTCTATAAGATTTGTAAAGCTGTAGTGTAGAGAAGAGTCATATTACTCAACCAAACCTCTCTCTCTGACATCACCAGCATGTATACAGTTATTGATAAGGAGCTGGTGTGCAGAAAGGAAAGTATTTAAAACAAAGGCCTTGCTTCAAAGGTATATTTGTCAGGAAAAATCTACATGGGGAGACCCTGATCAGAAAAATATGTCTACTAAAGGTGTTATTCAAGGCCACGCTGCCAGCCGGTCCTGCCAAAGGCATTTTCTAGCAATGACCCCCAGCAGTGGTCAGATTGTCATCTCATTTTCTCTACTGGAATGTTGGCTCCCTTTTCATGCAGCTGCAATTCAGGGTATGCTCTAGAGCTTTTGAACCCTTATGGCATTCTAATGCACACTGTCTACCATCATTAAGACTTTAATGTCAGCACACCCTATAGCATGCAGAGATAAAGCATGCACAGCCCTCTGGACATCAAGGGGTTATATAAGATACAGAGAAAAGAAACACCCATACAAATTCCAACTACCCTACCATGGGTGCAAAAAATGCTAAGGGGAGATTTTCTGTATAAATAAGTTTGTAAGTTGCATAAGGAGGGTCACAGCACTAGTAAATTGATTCCAGCCCTAGTATAAAGCAGAGTTGTATTAGTACATGCCTCCTAATGAGTTAGATGTGCTAAAAAGAACTGGGGGGAAGATGTACTAAGGTGTGATTAAGAGGTGATAAAGAGGATATGACTTCTCAAGTGATATTACTTCTCCAGTTCCTTTGTTATTCTATGGAGCCTATCTACTGTCTCAAGTGGGAGATATCTTAGTGTATTGGCTCCATATAATAGCATCAAAACTTCAGAAATAACACCACTGGAGAAGTGATCTCCTTTTTGTCAAACTTTCATACTTAACCCTCTAGTATAATTCTTGGGCAATACAACTGCACCATAGGGTATTGACAAACATTGCAATTGCTAGGGAAGTGTCCTCTATGGTGCAGTTGGTTTGCTACATTTTTTTAAGTTCATCAGACTCAGAGACTCATTTCTGTTGTTGCTACCTATTACTAGTTTATAGCAGCAGACTTTAAAACTAGACAGACGTATTAAAGGGATAGTAATACTTAAGATGTAAAAAAATATATGTTGTAGGGTTTATCCCCCTGAGTAAAACAAGGGTACTCCTACTGCTGAGAGATATTTTATTAAAAAATTATAACAGCTCAAATGTGATTTTTTTAGGTGCAATATCACAGTGGCCTGAAAATGTACAGTGGTGCTGTTGCTACACCATCCTATGGAGATTTATGGTCTACAGTCCAGAGCATTCAATAGGATGGTGTAGCAACAGCGCCACTGTATATTTTCAGGCCACTGTGATATTGTACCTAAAAAAATTCAAGTTTGAGCAGTTATAATTTTTTAATAAAATATCTCTCATCAGTGGGAGTACCCTTGTTTTACTCAGGGGGATAAACCCTACAACATCTATTTTTTACATTTTACGTATTATTATCCATTTAAGGAGTGTGGGGAAGTTAGCAAAAGCTACAAAATGGAGGTTTGGTACCAAAAACACCACAATCAGAAACACACAAATCTCTGAAAGTTTACATCCAAATGAAACAAACAATAATGTTTCTTAATGAAAAACTACATTTAAATAATAAATTCTGTAAATCAAAGTCTGAATCTAGATCAGTGGTTCCCAGATTCAGTTGGTGTCACTCCATCTGTTTGTTCTCCAGTCCCCTCACTCCTGATTGGAAGATAGCCCTTTAAAGTTTTCCTGTTTTTGGTTTTCCATGGCCTATCTTCGAGTTATACTGCTTTCCTAGTGAATCGCTTGCAGTTTGATCCTGTTTTGACTCAGGCTTATTCCTGACCACCATTCCAGTCTGATCCTTTATAGTGCTTGATCTCCTGTTGCGATCTGGGTTGACACTCTGACTTGGCTTACGTCTGTTGATCCTCTGGCTTGAGCTTTGCTTCCAACACCGACTACCCTTTGCTGGTTGTTCATCCGAGAGCCTCCCTTGCTCGACTGGTTGATCTCCAACAGGGCCAGCTACCATATGTTGGCTGTTGGATCAATCCCAGTTATCTGCTTGCGGCAGGTTAATCTCCGACAGGTCCTGCCATCCTCTGATGGCCTGTGGGATTGATCCCAGCCAAGTACCCCAGCAGGTTGCTCTACTGGGCCAAGCTTCTTCTTGATGGCATGTCAGATAGATCCTAGACCTCTACTGCTGTTGCTCCTGCTGTGACCCATGCCAGCTGTCGAAATGATACTGTTTGTGTCGACCGTTCCTGGCGTCTTGGCCTCCTGGAGTCTGACTGATAGTGAGTACTAGACTAATTGGATAATCTGACTACCCAAGATTCCTCGACTGCTAGTCAGTCCTTGACTGGTTGTTCTATCCGACTATCCAAGTATCTTCAACTGCCAGTCGATCCTCGATGAAGTGTTCATCCGACAGCTCCAGGAGTCATAGACCTCCAGTAACCCATGGCCAGTCGGTCCTCTACTAAGTTAACCTTCCGACTACCTGAGTCTATCCTCGACCAGAAGCCAACCTCCACTGTTCACCAGTCCCTACCTTCTGAGTTCACCTACTCTACAAGGGTTCTATGCCTTTCCCTCCAGCTACACACTCTAGCATCTGGGAGATACTTCCTTCAATCTAAATTTCAGTTGTGATATGCACTAAAGATCACAATGGAGCCAGGTTGCCGATATTGTGGTGTATGTACTTTGATGATATGCACTATGATGTATTCGCCTTCACCAGGTTTATGATTTGACGTTATGTCAACAATGACTCATATGCATATGCCATTGTCATAGTAGTGTGTATGTGTTTATATGTTAATGTGGCACTTCTCCACATGTACTAAGCTCTGTGGCTGCCCATGCTGTCTGAATTTGCAATGGTCACAATGTTCAAAATCCACCATTAGTGATTAGTGTACCAGTGGGGTAAGCAAAACACTGCAGAACAATGAGTTTCTCACCCCTATGGCACTCAAAGGGTCAAGTGCTTCCAACCTGCTTTGATCTAAATGCTACACAGTGTGTCTCCACTGCAGTGTTTCTCTAAGCTGTTGTAGTACACACTTTGCAAGACAAATGGAGTAGAACTGCTGACCTTATACAGTGCAGAGCGATGCATTGCACACCCCTATGGCACTCAAGGTTTTAATAAATGGGATTTGAAGAATTTAGTTCAAAGCACACAGGAAGCACCTTAATACTTTGAGTGCCATAGGATTGAGCAACTCATTGTTCTGCAATGCGTTGCTTACCCCACTGGTACTCAAAGGTTTGAGTGAAGGCTGTTTCTATTTTTGGTGCTGAAGTCTGAGAATGGATCTTCTCTGCTCTCACCAAAACATAGCCATCTTTACATGGAAGCATTTGTAATGATCTTAGTTTCTCCCGTTCTCCTCTCTTAACCAATCTTTATGCTTATGGAGAAGTGTGTTCTATTTTCCATGGTGAAGTGATCTCCTCACATCACCAGACATACTTTACCATAAGATCAACCCTTAGTGTATTGTTTCTTAACTTAAGCCTTCAGGACCCACTAACAGGCCAGGATTTAAAGATCTCCTTGCTAGAACACAGGTGAGTTAATTAGAGGCTAAGTGAGTTTAATTGACTTGCATGAGATCTTCAAAAGGACAGTTTCAAATCCTGGCCTGTTAGTGGGCCCTGAGGGCATGGGTTGGGAACCACTGCTTTAGTGCATCTCTCCTCAGGGCACAGCAACATGTCAAGTTTTAAGGATACCACTAATTAAGCATTGATTACAGTCAAAATGACTGAGCCACCTGAGCAGGTATATCCTGAAATCCTGACCTCTTGGTGTGCCCTGAGGATGAATGTTAGGAAACATTGAAAGTTTTTTTTTTTAATTTCCTAAATGTTACAGAGCCATTGGAATATAACCTATTTCTGATAAATTTTTATACACATTGGAACGCCTAATATATTATACTCAACCAAATATAATGTGTCAAAATGGGTTATTTTTATTAAAAATGAATCTAAAATCCACCTATAGGATAAACATATTCCTTAGAGAGAACAAATATATATAGAATAATATAAAATTGACACTCCAGCCCCCGGAGATATTGGAGTCTAGCGAGCACCAGATTTAATGGCGCCTAAGCCTACGCTTTCAAAGTCTCCCCTTTCCAAATGATGCAGGGCTTGTCTTGGAGAAAGTAGAGATGTGGTGCTCCCATGCACATATGGTTTGCTCAGTCCAGGCAGAGAATCATTTACAGGAATAATTAGAATATTCCATTTTAGGAATTTAACCCATTGAGTGCCAGAGGGGTGCACAACGCATTGCAGAGCAATGCGTTGCATACCTCTCTGGGACTCCAATGGTTAATGGACTATTGTGAAAACAAAATTCCTCTTTCCCTTCATTTAAAACTACATTAAAGGGGAAAATGTAATCATTATACATGTTATTAATCCCTGGGCAGTGTAAAAGAGAACTAATACCTCCTAATAATAGCCAACCTCTCTCCTTACTATGGCCAGACCATCTTAACCCTTTTAGCGCCAGAGGGGTACACAGCTCATTGCTTTGCAATGAGTTGCGTACCCCTCTGACACTCAAAGGGTTAATGGTTTTATGAATGTTTGCCCTTATGCCTTTGCTCAAGAAATGGAAGCAGACATGACAGTTGCTGGTAGAACCCCAGACACAAACTCCGTCCACTTCAGATGGTAATCTTAAAACTTTAAGTACCAGAGCGGTGTGCAGTGCATTTCTTTTCTATGTGTTAAACAACCCTCTGATGCTTAAAGGATTAAATAGGCTCCTGCTCTTTCCCTGCTTCAGTTTGAAAAAAAATTCTGCAGGCAGATGTCATGTCCCCCCTCCATGGACATGACATCCCACACTGACTGAAGTGGTTATCTATTGTACAAAGGCAAAATTCATAGGGGGCATTGGGATTTTTACATAATAAGTTAATTGGGTGGGTTATAAATTAGGAGTAGGTATGGTCGAAGGTTTTCATCTTAACTGGAAAACAGGAGGAAAAATGGCACTTTTAACTCCAAATGGGATTTTTTTTCATGAAAAGAGCCATTTCCTGCTTTTTTTTGCCTAGCTCTTTGTATTGAAATTAATGGAAAGACAGAATGTCTCTCCACCACATGGCAATTTCCTTTCCTTTTCCTACAGGCATGTAAAAGGGTGTCAGGTTCTCACAGCATGCCATACGTTCTTTGTGAGAGGAGAAAGCAGCATATTTTTGAGCTAGAAAATACAAACTAATAAAGTGGAGTTGAAGCTTAGTTTAGGGAGTGTTGTAGACAGGAAATCTGTTCTTTGTATTAGGGGAGTCAGTGGGACAAGAAGGGGGAAAGGAGTCAAGGGGTGTGAGAAGGGAGCAAAGGTGTTTTACCCCAAATACCCCAAAATGTTGTGAGATCTAGTAGAAACAGGCAGCTGTGACCCAAGTTCCTTCTTGATCTGGTTGTTATCTCTATCAGTGGAGTCTGGGGGTGAGGGAAAGGAACAAAGAAGAATTATTCCAAATACCACAGAATTCTGTGTGACTGGCTGGGGAGACACAGGCAACAGTGATCCAAGTTTCTTCCTGATCTGGCTGCTTTTTTTGTTTTGTTTTTTTTTGTTGACAGTGATAATGATAGGGGTACAGTTAATTACAATAAATAAATAAAATGAAACAAAATGATAGGTGACAGAGAGAAGAACCCTGCTACATTCACCGGTTGCTGATCCCATTGCATAGAACCGGTTGGGCGTTCTATTTGCTCCAGTACGCGGTACTGGTTTACTCCATATACCAGTTGCTGATCCCATTGCATAGAACCGGATGGGCGTTCTATTTGCTCCAGTACGCGGTACTGGTTTACTCCATATACCGGTTGCTGATCCCATTGCATAGAACCGGTTAGGCGTTCCATTTGCTCCAGTACGCGGTACTGGTTTACTCCACTTGCCGGTTGCTGACCCGTTGCATAGTACCGGTTGGGCATCCCGTTGCTCCAGTACTTAGTACTGGTTTACTCCACACACCAGTTGTATATTCCTTTGCAAACCGGTTGGGCTATTTCACTGTCATTGCTTGTAATTGGTTTGCTCCACTCCTCTCTGGGCTGTTGCCTTACCATCTCTGCCTTAGTGGAGCTGTCCTCATATTCCTATACTGGCTGCCTTGCCCGGTATATTGGCAGGGCCGGTAGAGCCTATTTACATTCAGTTGTACCATCTTACTGGCTGCCTTGCCTGGTATATTGGCAAGGCCGGTAGAGCCTATTTATATCCAGTTATACCATCTTACTGGCTGCCTTGCCCGGTATATTGGCAAGGCCGGTAGAGCCTATTTACATTCTGTTGTGCCATCTTACTGGCTGCCTTGCCCGGTATATTGGCAAGGCCGGTAGAGCCTATTTACATTCTGTTGTACCATCTTACTGGCTGCCTTTCCCGGTATATTGGCAAGGCCGGTAGAGCCTATACTGCTGTATCTTGCTACTACTGTTTGCACCCAGATGGTGTTATTGACATATGTGTATGTACTAGACCCGTGGGGGTCCCCATTAAACTTTTCAATAAAGTTTGATCTTTATCTTACTCTGTGTCTGAGAGTCATAACAAACCATTCCCTGGGCTCTGGGGAACATAATAAAAGTGTTTGATGTGTTTTGAGAGTGTACCAAGATTTTCTGCTCCTGCTGCAGAGGAGTATGACTCTAACTTTGCCTACACATACCACCACCCCCACCCCCACCCCCACCACCTCTATAAGTCATGTAATTAAGGAAATAAAGTTACACAGTTCTTCTACTATTTACTGCCATCCCGTACTCACTAAGATCTTAGAAAGAAATCAAAACCTGCACAAAAATAATGCAAACGTCTGTCTGTGGAATATTAAACTTGCCAAAATGTTGGTGGTTGAAATGCTGACCTTTTGTTTTGTTGAAAACAGAGGCTTTAAAGAACAGACGTCATGTGTTGCACCCTGCTGGGAGCATTCAAGCATTCACAAGCAGGGGGAGTTGTGGACTGCTGTTGATGTGGAAGGGATATTCTCTCTCACACATCACCATCAGTACAACAAGCAAGAAGACTGACAGCATTGTCAGTTGATCACTAGGGGAGTAGAGAGAATGCTTTCAGCACCATGGAGAGCATCACTCTCTTATCCCTTTGAGTGCCATAGGGATATGCATTGCTCTACCCTGTGGCACTAAAAGGGTTAAAAAAGTACATCAAACACTACACAATTATGCCCTTAGCTCTGTATCATATAATACATATGATACATGTTTTGCACTCCCAAGGGAACAAGGCTGGTGGTCAGGCAGCATCTATGGGGATCTGTGACTACCACTTGCCACCAGCCTTGTTCCCTTGCCCACTTGTAGTCATAGATCCCCATGTACACTACCTGGCTCCCAGACTTGTTCCCTTGACCACTGGTAGCCACAGATCCCCATGTACACTATCTGACCCTCTCCAGACTTTTCTCCTTGCCTCCTGCAAGCTACAAATCCCCATAGGCACTTCCTGGGCAAGAGTAGAAGGCTGGGATAGTCAGTCAGTGTATGCGGGCTAACACACACTGGTGATGCTCCCCTACAATACTCATATCCAACATGCTGCCCACAGTTCAAAGTTGACATATGCTGCTTCCCAATTAAAATGCAACAAACGTTGCTCCTTATGTACAACTCCACATTAATATCTGTCAAATGTTGCTCCTTATGTACATTTATTTGTACGACTTACACTTGTTTGGCACAACCCCTGAGGAAACATTGATTTGTAGGACTTTGGCTTGTTAGAGGTACAAGTCCTGAGGAATCAGCGATTTTTGGGACTTAGGCTTGTTAGAGGCATAAGCCTTGAGGAGTCAGTGATTTGTTGGACTTTCATTTGTTAGAGGCACAAGCTCTTAGGAATCAATGATTGCTTGAGGAACATGCCTTGAGGAAACAGTGATTTGTAGGACTTAGGCCTATTAGAAATAAGCCCCCCACATTTTTATAGGCCTATGTGGTATATTTAAAGAACAAACCCTGAGGGGAAAAAAAAACAAAATGCTCTACTGGCCTAGTTGCAGCAGGTCATGTTATGGTGGCCACTGGCAAATGCCACAGTGGCATTGCGACATTTATGATTGCTGTTCTTTCTGCTGTTGATGAGTTGTTTAAACAATTAATGACCCTTGACATGCCAGAAGCATCACACCGGTCCCAGCACTTAAGGTCCAGTGACGGTCCTGGTGGATTCTGAGATGGCAGCATGGCTGCAAGCTGCTCTGCCCATCATCACCAGCTTCAATGTGCACAGTGTGTGTAGAAAATAGGGGAAGGACTGGGAACAGTTTACACATCTGCACTCACATCAAACAACTGGCACAATTGAAAAACAAGCACTTTGATTGTTAGGTCCGCAATGTCAAATCAATTATCCCCCAGAAACCAATGACTTCTGCTGTCACTATGCCCCTTGTCTGCTCCACTAAGGACACATCACAACTCGCAGTCTTAATAATTATGAAGAATCATCCCTGCCACCAGCTTAGCATATTCTGGGGGATGGAATCTCCTCAGAGGCTACTTGATTCCATGTCTACGATTACACTCCACCACACTGCCATGTGTGGTCAAGCACACCACACAATGTGCAATGGGTAGACACAAACTGACACATCTACAGAATTGCTATCAGATGGTGGGGGAGATGACGATGACAGAGGTGGTTCTCCAGGAGATATTGCTATGTCTTCCCCTGACTGGGCCTATCGCAAGAAGTTGATGGAGAACCAGGTGTTTCACTCACCATCGAACTTTCAGGATCTGACTGGGTTACTCTATTCTTTCTCCTTTTCAATTTCTGCCTCAACCCTTGGTGCCCTTGGGGAGAAAGTCCATTAATGTCTCTTCAACCTCAGCTGCTCCACCATCAACCTCATCACTACCACAAACAGTCCCTCTTTGCTGCTGATGCTACTCTATGAGAGTCGCACTGGTTGGCAATGATTAGGGATGGGCAAAAATCTTTACCTCAAACTCGTCGAATAATGGCACTTTCTGCTTGGTGAAAAATTTCCCGTGAAAAGTGCCATTTTTTCGCTTTTTTCCAACTTTTCCGCACATTGAAATCAATGGGAAGAAAAATATTTCTACACCACACAAAAGTTTTCTACAGCCATATAAAAGGCTGTCAGGCTCTCACATCAGCCATTCTGTGTTTGTGAGAGGAGAGAGCAGCATGTTTTTTAGCTAGAGGAGATAGGCAAATAAAGGGGAATTGAGGCTTAGTTTAGGAAGTCATTTAGGTAGGAAATTTTTCTCTGTATTAGGGGAGTCTGGGGGCACTCTAGGGGATAAGAATGGAGGAAGGAGGTTGTCCCCCAAATACTCCAAAATTCCATTTGACTGACAGGCAAGACACAGGCAACCTATTTGCTTGCTGATCTTGCTGTTATTTTGGACAGACTGTGATAAGACAACAGGGTGGACGACTTAAAAAAGACAGAATAAAAAAATTAAATATCTTAGGTGAGACAACTGACTGGGCTTAGGCAAGGCATCATACAGCTCCATCAGTTGTCTGTGCACTGTACAGTAAAAAAAAACACAGTGTAGTTGCAAAATGTCCAGCAAACACACAAGGGGAAGGGAGAGGTGTGGAGCAGTGTAGGGACGTGAGAGTAAAGTAGTAGTCCAAAAACCTATTGCAGCAATGGTTGTTGCAGCGTGTGCAATCAATGATGGTGATCCCTTTACTCCAAGGGAGGATGCAGTTTGTCAAGGTCCCAGCAAAACTAGGTCCAGCACCACCAGTGCCAGTAGAAACATAGAACCATATAAGAAGAACACTGAAGATGACAACAAGTCACATTCAAGTGTTGATGATGCTGGCAACAGCATAATAGAGGAAGGTGTAGCAGCTGAACTGCCTGCTGCATCAGACAGTGAGACACCAAACACCTGTCCTCAAAGTAGTAGTGAATTTTGTTATAGTAAAATTTAAAAAAAAATGTTTGAGACCTCCAAAAGCTTAGAGGAATATAAGGGTAGTAGTGGGCAAGAACTGTCAGGTGATGATGATGTTGCCGAGGATGACCTAATGATGACCGATGATGATGCAGATCTAGAATATATCCCTCAAGCATCCTTCTCTTGTTCAATTACAGATGAAGTTGAGACTGAGGATGATGACAGGGCTATAAGGTTAGCAGAAAGTCAAAGGCTGTATCTTCTGCCACTTTTAAGGAGCACTTTGCATGTCTATAAACTGTTGAGAAAGCCATTGGAAAGTCTGTCCCTGGACAAGTATAGATGTCAGAAAAGCACACAGTCACCCTATCAGTCATCCTCAGCATCATTACCTCTTCAAAGTCCAAGTCCCACTCAGCCACACACACCTTTTTGAGTACCCAGCAACACAGGTTGTGTTAGATATGAAGAGTACCTCTGGTGCTGCTGCTATAAGTGCTGCACCTTTGACACCTAGTAGTAGTGGCAGTAGAATTACATCAACATCCAGCTCCAGTAGTTGTAGTAGTAGCAAAAACCACACATGACAGACAAAGCCAGGACAAATATATTAACAGCAGCACAGATGAGGAGGTGGAGAACGGATGTGAAGAAGGGTTGCCACCATCTTCCCCACTTGGGACCACTGCTATGACCGATAAGTAATAAGTGTCAAGTGCCAGTCCCCCACCACCACCATACATATCTTCCACATTGTAGGTTGTACTTTATTTTTTTTTATTACTTGATATCATCATGAATATGTGCCAGTGTCACTTAAGCAGGAAGTTAGTGTTGTGGGCAAATGACAAATGCATTCTGCATGCTAACACATTTTTCAAGCCATATTTTGATGTAGGACTCCCAACTTTGACTTTCAGACACTTATTTCTAAACTTCATTCCTCAGAAGAAGTAATATTACAGTGGGAAATATAGTACCTATAGGAAATATAGGCGAAAAATGTGTTAAAATAGGCTGAAAATGTGTTAATATAGGCGGACATTTTATTAAAAAAGGCGAAAAGGAGGACATTTTTTAATAGGCGGGAAGGTGAAATTTTTCATGGGAAAAGCGAAAAACCGGCAAGTTTTCGCCAAATTTTTGGCTGGAAATTTTTCACACTTTTCGTCCACCCTTAGCAATGATGACAAATGCGACAGAAGGTCCCCACTTGCCATCGTTTTTTGAGGTGAAGAAGACAGACTGGCAGAACTAGCAGCAGACACAGGCAGCTGATCTGTGCTGATGCTAATCCTGTTAGTTATTTTTACTTTTCTCAGCATCAGATCCCAGAGGCACAAAGCCTGTGGGAGGGGAATCACAGAGTCAGAAGGATGATGCAGGCTCCCTTGACTGCTAGTCTGGCTGCTCGGCATCATCACCTCCCCTTCCACCTCAGCAGGAGGATCTACAATGGTCACCCTAGTTCCACCACCAGGCTGCAAAGTATCAGGGATAGTGGTCAGATTTGCAGGCTCCCTTGACTGCTAGTCTGGCTGCTCGGCATCATCACCTCCCCTTCCACCTCAGCAGGAGGATCTACAATGGTCACCCTAGTTCCACCACCATCTGCTTCACTATCATCACCATCATCATCCCCTCTCTCTCTCCCCTCAACACTCTCTAGCTGCTGCATGGTAGTAAAGGGACTAGGGATGGTAAGTGTGTCTTAGGGTTCCCTGTTGTCACACTTTCCAGCAACTCCTCCTCCTGAGTATCAGAAAGCACACTAGCAGCAGTAACTGCAGGCACAGGCAGATGACCTGTTCTGCTCACACTGCCACCCACTTCTTGTGCCGTTTGCTGGTTTGCTCACAAATTTCCTCCAGATCCCAAGGGATGATGTTGGAGGAGTGGGCATCATTGAGTATGGGGAATCAGGGCTCCCAGTCCATTCTATGCTGGTTGTGGTCACTTCCTCCTCTTCCTCTGACTCATGGTCCTCCCAGTTCCCCAATTTTTTTTTTTGCTCATCCTCTTAGCCAAAAGTATGAGCCTCTCCTTTCCATATTTTGCTATATAATAGCTACAAAATTGCCTAGACCCCCTCTCTCTCTAACTGCTTAATTTTGTTTTTTACTTCCTGGAAATGTTACTTTTTTGGCACAAAAATCAGAAGTACACATAAGTAAACAGGAGGGAACATTGTAGCCATAGAAAAAAAATAGTGAACACATTTTGGCAGTAGGCGAAAAAGTAAAAAATTATAAAGGGTTTGTTTAAGGTGTATTTTCAAGTCAAAAAACAGACAACCACATGGTTTTCATAGATTTTTTTCATGGGAATACAACTGGACCTTTCGCCCATCCTTATCAATATTCTGATTTTTTTATAAGCAAAAAAAGCTTAAGCTATAAAAGGTATATTGAGGAGACTAGAAGAAGGAATTAATATCTGTATTTAATGTGCTTTAACCCTTTGAGTGCCAGAGGGGAATACAGCGCATTGCAAAGCAATGAGTTTCATACCCCACTGGCACGCAAAGGTTTAAACTTGATAACTGCAATCACTATTGCCAACACAGCATCAAGGCTGATTTTATTAGGAGAAAGCATTTATTCTGGAGCAAACACATTTCTCCTTAGGGAATAAATAACATTTCCAATATTCCCTTTGATTCAAATGAGAATATTCAATCATCTGATTTGCAAAGCATTTGGAGACCTTTTTAGCATTCGAGGGGTTAAAAGACATATTAAAATCAATGGGAATTTGTATTTGTCCACTGTGGTTCAGTTAGTTTGCTCTAGAATTACTCCAATTCCTCTTAGTACATCAGTCTAGTTAACAATCTTCCTAATTATATAAGCCTTTAAAAGAAATGATTTCACAAGAGAAGGTTATTAGCCCTTTCAGTGCCAAAGGGGTACGCAACACTTTGCTTTGCAATGCGTTGCGTAACTCTCTGGCACTCAAAGGGTTAAAAGGGATGGGCTAAAAATTTGGCTTCAAACCAAAATCAGCAAATAATGGCACTTCAAGCTTGGTGAATTATTTCTCACGAAAAGTGCTGTTTTTCTGCTTTTTTCGCCTAGTTCATTCCATTGACATCAATGGGAAAATAGAATTTACATACAACACATAGCTAATGTTATTTTATTTCCCAAAGGCATAGTATAAAAGGGGCATGAGGATGGCTGTGTTGGTGGGGTATGGGAAAATAATCAGTTGAACAGGGCAGAGGCATAACTAGAAGCCACCAGGCTGTGGTGCAAAAATTGCCATTGGGCTCCCCGCCAACCACATTGCACACCCATTGCCCCCAATTGCCCTCAATTAGCCACAACTGCCCACAATTGCCTCCACATTGCCACAATTACCCCCACATTGCTTCCACAATGCCAAAATTGCCCCTACATTGACACACTTTCCCCCACATTTCCCCCAATAGCCACAATTGCCCACAATTGCCTCCAAAATTGCCCCCCATAGCCACAATTACCCCCACATTATCACAATTGTTCCTAATTGCCACATTGCCTCCACAATTGCACCCAATTGCCACATTGTCTCCACAATTGCCCCCACATTGACACAATTGCCTCCACAATTGCCCCCAACTGCCACATTGGAGGACTGACACCCTCCTTGCCCATCTCCTACCTCCCTGGTGGTCCAGCGGCTGGCATGGCAGGAGAGGTCTTCTGCACAGCCGGGTTTTCCTCTCGGTCCTTCAGTAATGCAGAGTGATGGGAGATGATGTGCCCAGCACATCATCTCATCTGCATTTTAGTGCATCATTGGCACTTCAGCGCCGACGGACGGGGCCTCTTCTGCTAGAGCCAAGGTCTGTGCGGAAGAAAGCACAGACCTCGTCCTTAGCTGCTGGTGCAGAGCGGGGGGGTCGAAGGGGGCAGCTGGGCCCCTGGAGTGGCAGGCTCGGTTGCAGGTGCAACCCATGCGACCCCTATTGTTACGCCACTGGAACATGGAATGTTTTTTGGGGGTTTGTTTACTGGGATGGGGGGGCAGTTAAAAAAAAAATAATACTAAATACAATTAGAAAAAAACCATAAGACATGGTATAAAAGGGTGGAGTCTGGGGAAAGAATCAGCTGAGCAGGGAATTTGTTTTGGGGGGTTTGTTGAGTGGTATTGGGGATAGTTAATAAAACAATAAATAAATAAAACCTTGCCATAGACTTCATCCTGCTAACATTTTTCAAGGTTTTTGGTGTCATAGGAGTCATCCTGTTAAAAATGTTTAAGGTTTACCTTACTGAGGGCATGCTAACAATATTTTTTAAGACTTACCTAACCTTATGCCACAGTCTTGAAGACTTGTTTGCAGGCTGATACCTATGGAAACAGAAACCCGATCCTGTGACATTTGATCTTCAGAAGTCTCAGCAGGATTAAATTAGCAAACACCATAAAATCAATGCTGGTTGTGACATCCAGTCTAATCTGACGATCCCTCCCTCTCTTCATTTGTTTGAGCTAGTAAGGCTCTTATGTCACCATCATCATTATCACCTCATCATCATCACCTCCCTCATCATCAGCAGCACCATCAGCTGACTCTTCTTTCTATTTTGGTGGTGACATAGGTGGTGCACCACCAAATTCACAGACAGAACAGGCCCAGGCAGCTGCCCACTTTAGAAACATACCACAGGTCCCTGAGGACGTGGTGGCAGCAGTAGTATTGGCTGGTGCAGTGCTCCTACTACTACTCCTGTTGCTTGTGCCTTTACCTTCATCATTCAGCACTCAGTAGCAGCAGCTGGATTGTATCAGGTACACTTGGGTCTTGTGGCCACAGAAAGCATAGGTGGAAATTGTCCACTTCTTGTGGGAATTTTATTTTCTATCCATGGAGATTACAGTGAAAAAGAGAAATATTGTTTTTTTCTGTCACAATTCCCAGGGAAGAAAATGGGTCTTTTCTCCATCCCTTACACTTTTAGCTTGTTTAATGGATAATTAAAATATTCCTATATATTTTCCTCCAACACTATGCCACCACAAAATAAAGGTTAATTTCTTAATAAACATTTGTATTTCAAATGGGTAATGCAATAAATAGGCAGTTTTTTATTAATTAAATTCTTAAGGCTGCAGGTTTACATTTTTTATAATTGTTTTTCTTAGTTTGTTGTTGCTTATCTATCAGTAATATAGTAAAGACCCTTTGAGTGCCTGAGGGGTGTGCAATGTATTGCAAAAGCAATATGTTGCATACCCCTTGGGCCCTCAAAGGGTTAACACTTGTGTGCTAGAGTGCTCTACAGTGCATTGCAAAGTAATGCACTGGAGATCTACCTAGCAGACAAGGGGTTACAAATGATCTGTACTTCAGAGTCACAGTACAGCCTGCTGCTGGGTGACAAAATGCAAAGTACTACAACAGATTCAAACAGAGCAATTATATAAACAAATCTCAGTGTCACTTATGTCATTGTTTTTGTGGGATGTGTTAATGATTTTCTCTGTGTAATTAAAATCACCATACTTCTTTGATAATTGCCTGAAAGTGTAAAGTTTTAGATGGAGAGTAAAAGAAAAAACAATGTGAACGTGCAGGTTAATAATGTATATTTTAGTCAAAATAGGAGTTAAACAGTTAAATGGAATGGTTAGAGCAGGCAGCAAAGTATCAGGGATAGTGGTCAGATTTTCTGTGATACACAGGTAAAGACAGCTTTAATCAGTATATGGGAGGTGATACTTTACTAAAGTAATAATACTCTCTAGTGTATACCTGGGTTGTAACAACTGGTGTTGAAGGCTAACACTAGTAGAGTTGCCCTAGCAGATTTGTACATTGTACCCAGTTGGCATTAATTTTAACACACAAAAATAGATCAGTTCTGCAGCAAACCTACTGCACCAGAGGTGAAAAATCTGTTTATTTAATCCCTTAACGGGATAGTAATGTTTCATAATAAAAGCAGCTCTAATTAATCATCATAGTATTTGGACATTGGAGAGTGCTATTTCAATTCTGTCAGAGTTGTAGTACAAGAGTAATTCAATGACAAAGTGCCCCCCTCCCACCCCTTTTACTGATGTAACACTGCTCAGCCAGAGCAGAAGGGAGGTGCCCAGGTAGACTGCAGAGAGGGACAATCTTCAATTAAGATAAGGGAAAAACCTGAAAAGCTTGTCAACAGAGGCGGGGCTTTCATTGTTCTCATAGGAAGAAGATAGTCCCTTGCTGTTATCTGCCTGGTCTATGGACTGCATTCCACATCTGAGAAGAGATGGCTTACACTAGGTAAAAGGGGCGGGAGGGGAAACTTTTCTTGTGAATATCTCACAAACCATAAAGGATTGAGAGGTAAGACTTATATAGTTCTTCTTGTTTTTTTTTAATGCCTACAAAATAAAATAAAGATAAAACGAAGCATTACTATCCCTTTAAATGCTACAGAGCTGTTGCAGCAATGCACTCTCTCATTTAGATCTTTTGACATTTGAGGAATTGTTATTTGATTTTATTGTGCAGTTGGTTTGTCCTAGAATTTCTCCTCTGTTTTATGCATAAAGACCTCATGTATTTAAGCAAACTAGAGAAATTCTGGTGCAAGTCAACTGCAATGCAGAAATGTTTCCCACAATTTCATATTAACCCCCTCATTGCTAGAGAGATCTCCATTAAATTATGAAGCATGGCACCGGAGGCTTTTCAAGCATTCTAGGTATTAGAAACTCCATTTAAATCAATTAGAATTGTATTTTTCCTCTGTGGTATAGTTGGTTTGCCACAGAATTGCATTTATTTATAAGACACAGTGATCTTACAACTGGGAACCACATATGCACTATAAATAAAAGGCCTTAATATGCACATTTGGATAACATAAAAAAAGATCAGCTGGGTCATACATGATGTGTTCTGCTAGTCATCTTGCTGTTCTGAGCTTCTCCATGATGTAATGATCCCAGTACACATGTGAGATTTTGTTTTCTTAATTGGAGCTTAAGGGTAACAGGTCAGTGACCAACTGAGAATTAACGATGCTCATTACTTATTATCGATAGCTTGGAGGTCCATATTGTGTCATTTGCTATGCAGGGAATGTCACAAGATCATCAGTTCTGCATGATAAGTGACTTTGACCTTGAAAGTCCTTTCCCTTACTCATTTATTCCATAGGCTTACTATAATATTTTTTATCAGAAGCATTACTTACTCACTAAATGAAAGATTAGTCATGTTAGCCTGAACTCATCAAAAAACAAATAAACCTAAAATTTTTGAAAAAGCTTTCTGATGCCCATGTTACTTTTAAAGGAACAGAATCATCTAAAAGGGAAGTTATTTATATTTAAATATATTACATTACAGACTGGCCTCTGTAAAAAATGTATATTTATTCTTAAATTTGTTTGTATATTAAGATGAACTCACTAAATGTATATGCACAGGATTTTTGTTAAAGCCAAAAAGGAGGTGCAGAGCTAATGTTTGTGAGACTTTAACTGGAATTTTCCAGCATTTGTTCACTTGAGTTAGACCTTAACCCAGAATTTCCTATTTTTTCATAGAATGAAAACTTTAACGTTAGCTTTAATTATATATATTTTATCTTTTGATTTCCAAATGTTTACCACATATACCAAAACATAAGATAAAGCTATTAATTAAAGCGGGGTGCCAAAGCTCAGTCCTCAAGAGCTACAAACAGGCAAAGGTTTAAAGGTTTCTCTGCTTGAACATAAAGCCTGGCCTGTTGGTAGCCATTGAGGACTAGACCTGGCCAATCCAGAATTCAAAACTGTAGAGTTTGTTTAATCAAATACATTTATCAATTAAACATTGTACCTTGTGATTTTTGAGACCATTTTTTTGTATGTTCATCAATTATTATTTTACTGGTAAATTAATCCATGATTAGAGGTGATCGAGCAAACATTTGTGACAATTTTTCATTAGCCCTTAGATCAAACTTCAGTTAGTTAAATGTAAACAAACTATATTATTTGATCAAATACTTGTGATCAATAAAACACAAGACCCTTTTTCCATATTTCCCTCATTCAACCATGATAGCTTTTGATTGGTATATTTGACTGGCATGTACTGTTCTTTGCAAAAGATGGATCATTAGCAAGACTGATGAAAACCCAGTAAGACCTCTTATATACAAAATATCTCTTCTGCCTACTAACACTTTAGAGATGACTTTGACTGAAATTTAATGATATATCATTTTGTTAATCAGTAGAATTCTAGTCCACTACATTGCTCTGCCATGAGACTGATTAACCATGTGAGTGCCTGCCAACTATACCAACCAAGTTTAAAACAATGCACTGTAGGTCCAATAGAAAGTATTTGAAAAAGGAGTGCCAATGCATTCAGTGGGTTTTGCTGTAAATCTGGTGAAAGAAACTGTGACAGCATACAACTTAATATGAAAAATTAATAATTTTATTCCACATTCTACATTCACCAAAAAATAAGGACCATATTTTTCTGTCATCTGCAGAAAATAACAATGTAACTGAGAATCAGAAATTTCAGATAAATTGATTATTCTTTTCAGTGGTTATAGGCATTTGAAAATGGAATTTAGATCATTAGAGCCACTATTTGCATTTGAAAAACATAATTTAGAGAAGTGATTCTCAGCCAGGGTGTAAGAGCACATTAATGTTCCACAGACATCTACTTAGGGAGCACCTTCTTTACTGATAACACATTGACATAAACTTGAACAATGAGTTTCAATGTATATTTAGAGAAATTGTTTTACATAGTATGTTTGTTTTTGTTATTGTGATTGTGAGACCTAAAAATAATGACATATTTATGCATGTGTACCCTTAATTACATGCTAGACAGCTGTCATAAAATATTAGTTGTGCCCTGAAAATTCCAAAATACATGTTAGCGGTGTCTTGACCACTGATTTGGGGCCTTCGATCTTCCAATTGAACTTCCAGTCTCTATTGATTGGTTACTGTTGATACAAAATGACCACATACACTTCATAACTTTAATAAAACTAAGAAATCCTACTCACATACTGACAAGTACATAATTCAGTGGAGAACTTGAAGCTCTAGTTAGTAAAACTGTGCATGAAAATTGCAGTGCATATAAAAAATGACACTATATGCATTTAGAGAAAACTGAAAATTTGTTAATTGAATCAAAAATTGTTTCTAAATAAAATATGCAATGCATCCAAGACATTTGCATAAAAAGCATGCAGGTGTGAAGACTTAAAACATTTTATTTTAATTGTTAATTTTATTTAGAATAAACATGGCTTTTGTATTAACTTTGCTAATATTCTTAAGAGCAGTGTTTACTTTTATTAACAATGAACATTTTTTTATAAGCAATGCAATTTTTTAGTCACAAATTATTATTATTTCTAAACATGAAATTAAAATTGCTGTTTGTTTTGTGCTATTTTTAAACACCAATTTTATTGCTTAAGACCCATGCTATGATTAGAGCATTACACTCAATAAATGAATTACTGTGCATATGTCTTCACTTAGGCCCATGTATGTTAGAGGTGTTTCCAAAACATTGTACCAGAGATGTTTTTAACATGCAAGAGGTTAATCAGGTTGCTATTGCTACTAAAATTTTTCCTTGGACTAAAATGTGATTACAGTCAATACTCAAGTAAGAATGTGTAAAACATCAGAGACTTCATATGTACTGTCATCTTCCTGAAAATCTTGTGACTCTCATACAACAGTAAAAACTGACCATAATTAATAAATATCATCAGCTTTATAATACAAGATGATAAAAACATCCATGCTCCTAAGTATTACATCTCCTTTATCATATCTGTTAAAGGTATACTATAATTTCATATTTCTTTATATATAATTTGTAACAGGTCCTAAGAAAGGAAATTATATTTTTATACAGTGATTCAAATTTGTATGCAGCACTCTACACAGACATTTCCAGGCACATTGAGTTCCTGCCCTGGAGACCCTACAATATGGTTTGGTACCTGAGGCATATGGATATAAATTGTCTTGCATAAGGTCACAAGTTGCTGACTAGTTGGAGATTGAACTAGATTTCCCTGCTTCACAAACTGGGCTTCAAAGTCAGTCATTTAACCAACTGAGCCATTCCTTTTCCTTCCTCCTCAGAATACACATGAACATTTACATACACTCATGGGTGAATATACAAGCAAACACACAAGCAAACACACAAACTTCTTTCTCATCATGTGTGACCATACACATCCTTCCTCTTCAGTATGCGTACACACACACACACATGCACACATCATAGAAACATATAGAAACATAGAATTGGATGGCAGATGAGAACCATTCCACCCATCTAGTCTGCCCATTTTTCCTACTGTAAAAACCTCAAACCTAATTTGGTCCTTGGTCTTTTCTTATGTTCAGGACAGTCTTATGCCTGTCTCATGCATGCTTAAATTCCGTCACGGTATTAAATTCTGCCACTTCTGCTGGTAGACTATTCCACTTATCTATTACCCTCTCAGTGATGTAAAACGTTCTTACATTACATCTAAACCTCTGTCCCTCTAGTTTTAGACTATGGCCTCTTGTCCTAACATTTTTACTCCTTTGAAATGTACTTCCCTCCTGCACTTTGTTGAATCCTTTAATGTATTTGAATGTTTGTATCATATCCCCTCTCTCTCTTCCCTCATCCAAGTTATACATGCTCAGATCCTTTAGTGTATCTTGTTACTTATTTTCCTCTAAACCATTCACCATTTTAGTAGTCCATCTCTGAATTCTCTCTAGCGTATAATTATCCTTCTGGAGATGAGGTATCCAGTACTGTACACAATATTCTAGGTGAGGTCTAATCAGAGATCTGTAGAGTGGCATGACCAGTTCCTTTTTCTGCTACTAATGCCCCTAGCTATAAAACCCAGCGCACTGCTTGCATTTTCAACCACTTTGTTACATTGAATGCCTAACTTTAAAGGGATAGTAATACTTAAAAATTACCCATGTTGTAGCCACTAATAAAATGAGTTAAATGAGACCAGCAGCATCTCGCAAACCTTTATGGTTTGAGAGATATCCGCTTTCAAAGTTCCCTCTCCCCTGACGTCAGCATTCTATCTGACAGCAAGGGAATCCGGTCCCAGGACCGGCGGAGGCTCTGCACCAGAGCCGAGATCACGTTAATAAAAAAGAAATCATTAACTTGAAAGGTCTTCTATGTGTACTTGCAAACCAAGCACACGTAGATCTTTTTAGTAAAGGATTTCTTTTCTATTAACGCGATCTCCGCTGCAGAGCTGCCAGCTGATCCCAGGAGAGGATTCCCCTGCTCTCAGCTAGAACTCTGACATCAGGGGAAAAGCCAAAAAGAAGGAACTTTGAAAGCGGATATCTCTCAAATCATAAAGGTTTGAAAGATGCTGCTGTTCTAATTTAACTCAGTTTTTTAGTGGCTACAACATGGGGGTTAGTAATTTTTAAGTATTACTATCCCTTTAAGTTATCACAAATAATTACTCCCAAATCCATTACATCTGTTGTCTCTGACAGCACAATACCTGTAATACTATATTTTGCCTATGGATTTTTACATCCCAAGTTCATTATTTTACATTTATTAACATTAAACTGCAGCTGCCACACTCTTGTCCATTTTTAAAATTTATCTAAATTATTTGTCATTTGGCTTATTCCCCATGGAATGTCTACCCTGTTGCAGATCTTAGTATCATCTGAAAAAAAGCATGCCTTACCTTGAAGACCTTTTCCAATATCACTAATAAAAATAATAAAAAGAAAGGGCCCCAGTACAGATCCCTGAGGTACCCCACTAGTAACACGACCTTTGTCTGAATAGTCTACAAACCCTGGTTTGTAGTTGCCAGACTCTTCCCTGCTACATTTCTGTGAAGCTGTACTACATTTGCTACCTTCCAGTCTTCTGGAACTTCTCCTATTGATAATGACTGAATAATTCTCTTAAAGGTTTTACCAGAACACTCCTAAGTTATTTTAATAATGTTGGGAGTATCCCATCTGGTTCCATCAATGTATCTGTTTTTACCTTGTTGAAGTAGAACTTCTTCCTCTGTAAACATACATGCTTTCCATGTCTTGTTATTAAAGGGGTAATAATACTTAAGTATTACTAATCTCTATAGTAAATTCCTATTAAAAATAAATGTATTGCCCCCAGTGTCAAACCTTTATTGTTTGAGAGATGATCACTCCTAAAGTTGCCCTCTCCCTTCCCCGAAGTCAGCGTTGTAGCTGTCTGAAGGGAAATCCAGTCATAGATAATGAGGCAGCTCTGCAGCAGACCAACACACGTAGAACACCATTTCAGTGAAAGTTTTCTTTTTTATTAACGAGATCACGGCTGTGCTGGAGAGCCACCTGAAAGTTGTACGAACGCTGCTAGAATGCTGACTACGGGGAAGGGGGAGGAAGAGGGTAGGAGCGATCATCTCTCAAACCATAAAGGTTTGAAAGATGACACTGGGGACAATACATTTATTTCTAATAGGACTTTAATATAGGGATTAGTGATACTTAAGTATTACTATCCCTTTAATAGAGTTCCATTCCCTTCACCTTCCTCTGCAAAAACTGAACAGAAATATTCATTGACACAGGCAGCTTGCCCTTTATTCTCATTTACATTACTTCCATGTTTTGTCTTAAATCTAACTATTCCTTATTTCATTTTTCTCTTTTCACTTATATATCTAAGAAAATGTTTTATCCCCCTTTTTATTGACTGGGCAATTTTTTTTCTTCTTTTTCTTGTGTGTGTGTGCTTTGGCACATATAATAATGCATTTAGCCTCCTTTAGCCTTGTCATGTACCGATACCTATCTTCCACCTTCTGCGTCTGCTTATATTTCCAAAATGCTTCTTTTATTCCTTTACTACTTCTGCAGAGTACCACAGAGGTTTTCTTTTTGTTTTACCCTTAGTGTGAAGTCCAATGCAATGCTCTGTTGCCTTTAATAAAACACATTTCAGACAATCCCATATCTGCACGACTCCATCTAAAGATCACCAAGCTGTTAAGACTGATATAACTATGCTCATTCTAGAAAAATCAGCCTTTCTAAAATATAGAACCTTTTTTTAGTGTGGTGCAACTCAGACTCTGTCTTTATAGTAAACCACACAGATTAATAATCATTTGAGCCCAAACACCCTCATACAGATACATCTGATACCAAGTCTCCATTTGTAAATAATATAGTATGGCTTCCTTCCTAATTGGCTGTTCTACCAACTGACTAAGAGATAAATCTCATAAAGCACTTAGGATATCTCTTGGCTGAACCTTGGTTTTTCCAGTCCACATCAGAAGGATTAAAGTCACCCATAATTAAAACCTTTCCTTTCACTGTCATCTTAGTTACTTCCTTTACCAGCAGTTGATCTAACTCCACTGCTTGTTCAGGGGGTCTATAGATCACACATATACAAGCCACCATTGTATTCCCATATTCTAAGATTATTCAGACAGTCTCTGTGTTATCCTCCATACCCTGTATAAGATTAACTAAAGCTATTTTGTACATAAATGTCAACCCCTCCTCCTTTTCTGCCTTTCCACATCCTTCCTCCTCAGCATACAACACACTGAGGCTGATGAACTAAGAGGTGGACCTATTCTGGGGCAAAATAATTGCACCATAGGGGACAAATAAAAATTCCCATGTACCAAAATGGTGCTCCCATCTGCCTGAAAGGTCTTCAACACATTGCTTTGTAATGATGACAGACTAATAACAATATTATTATTATTAAAGGGATAATAATGTCTAAAATAAAGTAGATCTCCTAGTCTCCTCTATGGTAAGCACGACAATTTACACTATGTTTAATAACTTACTTTGATGTAGTTTTAAAGATATTCAATGTAAAAGGATCCTCCTCCCGCCCTTTCTGGCCGCCTCCCCTTGGAGCTGCAATGTGGTCGTGGTACTGGACGGACGCAGCAAAGGACAAACTTATGTCAATAAGTATAAGGAAAACCCTGTCCCCCTTGACGAAGGAGGGCAGTCTTTACCTTTGCTTACTGTAGTTTGTCCCTCACCGCTCTCCATCCAGACAATGTTTAGATGAGAGTGACATGGCCAGAATGGGTAAAAGGGTGATCTTTTTACAATGAATATCTTTAAAACTACAGCAAATTAAGTTATTAAACATAGAGCACATTGTTTTGCTTACCATAGTGAAGACTCTGAGATCTACTTTAATTTAGACATTACAATCCCTTTAATAATAATAATAATAATAATAATAATAATGCATGTTTTTTGCTCTGTTTTGCTTTGAACATTGTCATTTTGGCCTACACTGAATACCAACACATCTCTAGCGGAAGCAATGCAAGTTACATTCACATATCAGCTTCCCATTCATTTCCATTGGGTTTTTAACTCCTTCAGTGATAGATATCTTTCTCTCATTGCTCTTGCACATCCATCCAGTATTAAAGGTGTTAAAGAACATATGGAAACCATATACATTAGTAATAACATACTATGAACAACTGTTTACACCTATTCTTTCCAGGGAATCATGCACAAAAAAGGTTTAAAAAAAATCATATATGACCGTTCGCTTAATAAAATACATTTACACTTTAACCATAAGTAGTACAAATGAATATCTACCATATGCACCAAAAATATGGATCAATTAGGAACCTCAAATCGAAAAGTCAACCAAGAAAATTACTAATTTCTAAAAATTTTCTTGAATCCTTTAACCCCTTAAAGGCTGGCCAGTCGCGCACCTGGCCGGCACTTAAGGACCACGGACCATTTTTTTCCCATCATCCAATTCAGGTCCGTGGTCCTTAAGTGCCGTCAAGGATCCTTAAGGGGTTAAATATGAGAGGTACAAATGCATTGTGAAGCAACTCATTTTTATACCTTTTTAATATTCATTGGATTCAAATAAACATTTACACTAATGAGAACTCACATTCTTTCACTAAGGTGCTATTGTCTGGACAAAAATTTGTATTTTTGGCCCATTGTATATATGGCCTGTTCCTAAGTTAGGGTGTAGTCCACTGTGGGATCTCAAGCTGTCAGGACCTTTAGCATTCCTCATACCCAATGAGCCACTGGCTGTATGGAGTGCTGGGAATTGTAGGCTTGACAGTTGGAGTGCCCACATCTAACTACATCCTGTATTGGGCTCTTAGTTCATATGGCCTATTCCTAGTCAGAGGCAAATGAACAAGGATCCCACAGCTATTGAGAAGTACCACCCCAGCACCCCTGCGAGGTATTGGATTGCAGGGAGTTGTAGCTCCCAACAGCTGAAGAACCAAGCTGACTGCACCATCACATGTGCCTTTAGTATGAATGGCTTTTTCTATAATTAGCCTTGGGATGCACTGTTGTTGAGGCCTTTGACTACAAGCACACACTGCTGGTAGTCATAGGCCAGCTTGGACTCATATCTAGATTGGACTCATAGCTTCCTACAGCTGCAGAAACCACAGTTCACTTCACTCTAATTTGGGCCCTGGTACATATTGGGGTACCTTTACATGGAAATAAGATTACATTTATGTTAAAAATATATTGGTCAAACTATGCAGCCAAAAGCTCAACTTGAAACAAGTGAATGAATATGTTGTTTCAGTGAGCGGTAATACATACTATACACAGCTCCACATCTAAGAAATGTACATGAAGAAGCACAGGTTTGCCTTCTGTTTGATTTTTTTAATTTAAGGAATTTATGAAGGACCACCTCATTCCTTTTGTACTTCATGTTTTGCAACTTTAGCTCTGTGAGTTTTTTCTTAGCAAATGTTTTCTCCTCACTTTGGTGGGTTACCTGAGAACTTCCAGCTGCTCAGAAATACAATTCATATCAACCCCAACCAGCCAGAATCAGACTAGAGATCATGGGAATTATAATTCTGAACAACTGGTGGGCTTCAGGTTGCCCATCCCTGTTCTACAAGTTTTTTTCACCATAGTTTAATAAATGTCACTGTTATAAATGTACCACCCATTAAACTTTGTTTGTAAATATGCACAATTGCTGATGACTGCAGGTAATGTTTTTTAAAGCTATAAAGACGATAGTTAGAGCTTTTAATATAAAACAGTTTGTCAGCCATATCATATAGTAAAATGTATTAAATAGGATTTGCCTAAAACCTGGAGCCCTGGCATGGTAGACAAGATACCTGCATGCCATCTGTATGCTACACACTGATCCACATTTAAGAAATGTATATGAAGTAACTCAGGTTTGTCCTGTTTGTTTTGTTTGTGATTTGGGAATTCACAGTGGTTGCCCTCACTACTTGCTGCACCTTGTGTACTTTGCACATACATTTCTATATACATACAGTATAATATGGTGTTTACCTCTGTGAGGTTTTTTTCTTTCCCTTCTTTAACCACTTGTTCTGCTACATGTAACAAGTGTTGTTCCTACTGTCAGGGATGAAATAAATTATCAGCAACATTAAATTCTTTACTTGCTTAACTGTTCACCCCTCACATCATTTTCTATTGCTGATTTATGTCTCTCTGTTGTGGTTGAAGGGATGGCATGCTTACCTTGCCAAAGTGCCTCATAACAAGCAAGTCCTATCTAATTCATATTGCCATATGAGCACAGGTGGGTGAGTCAAAATGAATGTGCTACTGATTCACTCCCCTGATTCACTCCCCCTTAACCTCTTGAGGGCTAGTGATCCTGGAGTTGGATCCTCCTTAAGGACCACATTGACAACATTTGGCGCTCCTGCACATATGACTGCTCATGTGTGCCGGAGTGCGGAACAGGGGTCTGATAGTGATCGATCTGGTCTTGGAGTGGTCAGTTTCTGACCCTGTTAGTATTTGCAGCATTCCCGCAGGAGAGCTGTATGCACAAAATACATAAGATGCCAGGACAGTCACTAGTCCTTTAGAAAAGGACACCAGTGACTGTCCTGACACATCACCGGCCCTTATGGGGTTAATAAATCCTGACCTGTTGATAGCACTTGAGGACCAAACTTGGACACCCCTGTCCTAAGCAATTCCATCATGAATTTGTATTAGATGTTATTTCAATAGGCACCTATGTCTTGAGGCCAGGCCTGCATCTGTATGTAATTATGTAATTTAACTCTTTGTTGTGCCTAGGAATACATTTTTAAAATGCCTTATACTAGGGAGTGCTCTTTACATTATTTGGATTTTTTCTTTTTCATATATTGATCTAAATCCGGCTTTTAACATCTTGAATGCTAGATAGGTCTCCAAAACATTAAATATATCAGAGGTTAAAATCCCCATTTAACTTAAAGGGGATTCATTTTTCCCCTACAGTGCAGTTGGTTTGCCCCAGAATTGCACCATTTTCTTAGTACATCAGCCTATGAGTGCCATATGCAAATAAGAAATTATGCAGTTCTAGGGAAAACCAACTACATTATAAGTGACAAATAAAGCATTGCCAAATTCCCATTACTCATATTGGGGTTCTATCATCTTGTTCTATCATCTTGAATGCTTGTGCTTTCACTGGTACATTACTGCTCAATGTGTTGGAGACCTCTCTAGCTTCACAATGTGTTGTATATCCTTCTGGCATTCAAAGGTTTAAGTATTGAAAGCCCCATTTAAATCAATGGATATTTTTATTTTACCCCTGTGGTGCAGATGGCCTACCCCAGACTTCCTCCATCTCTATGCATTTCAACCTATAGATCTGCAATCCCTGAAGAGTAAGGATAGTTTTGGTGAATTGCTCACAAATGAATCCGTTCTGTCTGACATTAAATAGCTTATGGTATCGTCAGTATTCCAATAAGCAAATGCAGGCACTGTTATTCCCTCAATCACATGCACAGCAGGAATTTCATTAGCCCTCTCATTGCTGGTGGATTGTTTGATAGGTACCTGGGGTGGAAACCCGTTAAACCTTCCAAGATGGATGAGAAAAATAGAGCGAATGCGTTATGTAATTAACCATTCTGCTTCCAAATGAGTAAGAAATGTATATGAATACAATATACTGGTTGTCTCAAAGGAAGCAAATTAGTTACTCGGTTGCTTTTGTAACTAGGGCAGACTTCTTCAAAATGTGTTCACAGTAAAAAGAAAATGAAAATTTACCAGGCACACTTCAATCGCAGATTAGCTACAATGAAAAAACAGTAGGAATTCCAAATAAAGTACAGTAGCAGGAAAGGAACAACCGGGGATGCAGCTATTTGTGAGGAACATTTCAGCTGTTCTATCCATTCTGATCATATCAAACTGTGTGTGTACAGCAGAATCCCAATTACACTGGTCTATGTCAAATACTTTCTCTTTGTTTATAGTGTGGCTAGTTTACTTACCAGTTTACATTGAGCTTTAATGCCCAATGTATCCCCCTGTACCGGCCAATTTATTAAAGCCAATAGTAAACAAAGCTGGAAGCAAGGTCTTGTGATGGGATGGGGCATGATCTTTTGTGGAGATAGGGAAGCATAGGGTGCCTAAAGACTCCTGACGTAAATAATGTAATGAAAAATTAAGAGAGCTTCACACACTTGAAACATTTTTTCGACTTTAGAATGCTATGATCTTAGAAAATTCAAGTTCCTCATACTATTTTTGCTTTGTCTAATTGTGACTGACTAATTATAAAGTAGATCAATAAATCGAGCTTTGCACACTTGATCAATCAAAATTGATTAAAGTAAATATGTGGTCCTTGTCCTCTGCCAGGTTTAAGATCCTTCCTCTCTTTTCATTATTTTTTTGATCAATCAAGGATGCTGTATGCTCTTGATTGACACAGCTTTTATGAATGTCAGATGTGTGAGTCAAAGTCAGCTGTGTGCATGCACATGAATTATAACATTCCACCTAAAATAACATCCTGGGCCTTTGCAACATAATGAGGTTTTGCAACACCTTCACTTTAAATATTTGAGGAATGGGTAAACATTTATTTAAACAATAAATGTAAATGAATAGTATCTCATAAGGTCCATTTATATGAGAAATAATGGGTCCATGCATTCACTGGATTTTATTGTACCCTGACTTATTCATTATGGCATTTAAAACTAAAATGGGAAACTACCATTTTTTTCCAAACCTTTACTTTTTTAAAGATCAAATGGATTTGATCCATGGGAATTGTTAGTTTCCCAAGAGAACTGGTTCCTAGACCAGCATAACGCTTTATGAGAACTCTGCATATCTGAAAATTCCAATTACGACATTTCTGGTAGGGAGATTAGCACTATTGGATGCCTTAAACTGGTAAAAAAGTTAACAAAAGACTGGTATTTAACTATAAGGCCTGGAGCTTTAACCCCTAAAACAGTACCTACCAATGCCCCCAACAAAAGACTGGTATTTAACCATAAGGCCTGGAGCTTTAACCCCTAAAACAGTACCTACCAATGCTCCCATTAAAAAAAAATGGAGAGCTTATGGAGAGAAGCGATGACTACTGGGCAATCTGACAAACTGACCAATCCTTTAAAATGTTACATCAAACCTTTTGAATATACTGTATATATATATTTAAAAAGTGAGTGGTTCTTGAGAGAACCAACTGCATCATAAGGAATAAATAAAAAATCATATTGTTTTAAATGGGCTTTTTAATGCCAATGATTACTTTATGATTCTGGAGGCTAAAAATCAATGTAGAAATTCCATCCCCCATTGTGCAGTTGGGTTACTCCAGAATTGTTTGTCTTTAGTTTTATGAATAAGGCCGAGTTTATTTTTGGGAGTATGAAAGCTGATGTACTAACCAAAAGTGGTGCAATTCTGGGGCAAATCAGTGTACCAATGGCAACAAATAAATATCCCAATTGATTGAAATTGGGATTTAGGGGTTAGGGTCCCATATCAATATATCCACTGGTCACTTAGGTTTGTTCCAATTTTTTTTTCCCTTCAATGCCTGCATCGCAGGTTGAAACATGCATTAGGGGACTCTGCGACAAAGAAAAGTAGGTCTACATTTTTGGTGATAAAGTAGGGTCCCTTAAGGCATGTTACTGCCTAACACCTGAAACTGAATGGGAAATGGCTTCCAATGAGACCAACATTTAGCGGCCAAAGTGCCTTTTTTCATGCATCACAGGTAATTGAATGGCTTACAGTGCTTGAAAAGTTACCATCTGCTTTTTTTGGGTGGCTTCAGGCACAATTGAATCCAGGCCCCAGTTTCTACATTTTCAACCCCCACCAAAAAAAAAAAAAAAAAAGTAATCACCCCCTCACAGAAGCTTTTTTGGTTAATACTGTTAAAATGACTGCCAAGGGATAATTGAGCACCAAAATTACAATGATACAGGTATCACATTTATTTATAAATAATTTCCAAAACATATTAATTATATGTGATCTTTGTACAGTTGTGTTTCCCTGCAGGTCATCCCAGCAGTCCCAGTGTGATGGAGGCCAGGGAGTTCACACCTAGGCTGGTGGGGCAGTATAAAAGCAAGGCCAGCTAGGTTGTCCTCAGGAGTTCTAACCTTTGTACAGTTGTGTTTCCCTGCAGGTCGTCCCAGCAGTCCCAGTGTGATGGAGGTCCTCCATGGAGCTGAGGGAGGGAAGAGGCTGTCCCAGCGGCGTTACTAAAAAGATACTGCCAAGACCCCTTGCACTCTCCCTCCTTCCCCTTTGTCTGTTGTCTCCCCTCTGTGTTCCTCTTCTGTCCCAGTAACCGCTGCCCTTTTCTCCCCTGTGTCGTCCGCTATCCCTGTGGTGTCTTCTGTGCTACCTAGCCCTTCTGCTGCCTGCCCTTTGGCTAGAACATGAGGGGTTCCTCCCCACTGGTTAATACTGTTAAAATGACTGCCAAGGGATAATTGAGCACCAGAATTACAATGATACAGGTATCACGTTTATTTGTAAATAATTTCCAAAACATTTTGATTATATGTGATTCCGTTAAAAATGTGTGTTTTGGTTGAAATTACATGTGCTGAAAAAGACTCTGTAATGTCATTTACTAATATTAAAATATTGTCCTAGCAATCCAAATAAACTCACAAAGGTCTGTACAGAATATCTCAGTATACCCATAAATTTGCTCCACCTTAACAAATTACACTGATTTTAAGCTATAGAGCTAATCAAATCAAATCAAAATAAGATCATACTGACTAAATGGTGTCACTTGAATCTGCCTGGGCCACTGTGTATTGTGAAGTATGCAAGCCTTTTTCTAGTCTCCAATTAAATAGTTGATTGTTTATAAAGCAGTATTGATATTAATGATTGAAAAGGACACAAGTTTATGTAATTAAAGTACCACAAATCTCAACCTAATGGGATCTCATAAATGCATATTTTTTTAATTTTTACATGTGAAAGACATTCTGTGTGATTTTTTATGAATATTTCTGAGTATGGTTTCAACCCATTTTTTCTTCTAAGCACTGAAATAATAAATGAGAAATGTACCAAGAGTCCTCTCCCTTTGCTAAAAATATTTGTTGAGTACCATGGACAATTTTGTCTCTATGGATTTTGGTAATTACATCGAACACACATTAGCACTAATAAATATTGACTTTATTTGTCATAGCATGTGAATCAGGCTGCCTTCCTGGTTAAATGGAACACAATGAACTAGGTAATTAAATTAGAGAAGTAAAAATGAATTCCCATTTAGGAAGTTTGTCTCTCTTAGTTAACAATTAACCCTAATGAAGAGAAGCTGTCTCTGAAAGGTGTTCAGGAATATTGACAATGGAAGAAAGCACTCAAATTTTAATGAGGCTGTAAAATATTAGCAAACAAGCTTCAAATGTTCTATTTACAGAAACCATACTAATTGGTTAAGTGCTTTAAGGAAGTGAACTGAAAGCTCAGTTCTTACTCAGAGAGAAAGAAATGTATTCAGTAATTTTTGTAGCAACTCCAGCTTTAAACTTAGGTAAGTAAAAACAAGCGACTGCCTGGGAGATAGTGACCTTAAGGTGCTCATCCTCAGGCACGTAAAAATGGCAGCCTTGGGGGCTGTGCATCACCACTGGGAAAGGGACAAAGAATGGAGGATGCTGGGCCTCCACGGCCTGCAGGGGGAGGGTGGGGAGGCTGGGGAGTTCACACTTAGGCTGGTGGGGCAGTATAAAGGCAAAGACAGCTAGGTTGGCCTCAGGAGTTCTAACCTTTATACAGTTGTGTTTCCCTGCAGGTCATCCCAGCAGTACCAGTGTGATGGAGGTCCTCCGTGGAGCTGACGGATCGAAGAGGCTGTCCCAGCGGCGAACATTGTTACCAAAAAAATACCGCCAAGACCTCTTGGCGACAGGTAAGGTGGCTGCCAAGCCAAAGCGAACTCCCTCCTTCCCCTTTGTCTGTTGTCTCCCCTCTGTGTTCCTCTTCTTTCCCAGTAACCGCAGCCCTTTCCTCCCCTGTGTCGTCCGCTATCCCCGTGGTGTCTTCTGTGCTACCTAGCCCTTCTGCAGATCCGGTGCTGCCTGCCCTTCAACTAAAACATGCAGGGTTCCTCCCCACTGGTTTCGGCCCAGGGGTGGCTAAAGCCTAGGTGGCGGGACAGCACTGAGCCAGTGCTTGGGCTAGAGGAGGATAAATTTGCTGAAATAGCCTGTGTCGCGGAAGAGAGGATGCCCCGTTCTGCTCCCTCCGATGGTGGCTTGTCCAGGCAGCTGAAACCAGAAACTTCCAGCTTGGGAGCCAGTAAACCCGGTGCATGCACATGGTGCTGGGCAAAGCTCCCCGCTGCCACTTTGCTTAAGGGCACCAAGTTGGGCTCAAAGAGTCCGGCACTTTTAAATTAAGGGTACCGGAAGGTAACGAGGCGGAGGGGCAGGGAGGGGGACATGGAGAGCCGGGAGAATGAGAGGGGTAAAGAGTATGGACCGGGGGAGTATGGCCCAGGGGGGTATGGCCAAGGAGGATTTGTCCCATGGGAATATGGCCCAAGGGGGTATGGGCAAGGAGGATGTGGCTGTGGGGAATATGGCCCAAGGGGTTATGGACAAGGAGGATGTGGCCCAGAGGGGGTATGGCCAGGGAGGATATGGCCCAGGTTGGGATGGCCCAGGAGATTCACGGGAGGCAATGGGGTTGCAGGACGGGTCCGGGGGGGAGGAAACAGGGGGTTCTAGTGCTAGGTTTGGCCCAGGTCCCGCTGAGGGGGAAAGCAAGGGGGGGATGGGGAAGGTACTCAGCAGTGGCAAGGGTGGCATCAGGGGGCAGGTACTGGGGGCTGGGGTTTTGGCCCATATGCTAGCCCTTGGGGGGCTTATGGGTCCAGACTTTGGGGGATGGGGCTATGGTGGTCCAGGATGGAACAGTGGGGGCTCATGGGGGGCACTGGGGGAGAGGCTGTTTGCGGCTTACACGGGGTATCGGAGGCAGTTAGGTCGAGGGGTGAGGGAACAGGGGCCTAGTCAGTTGTGGGGTACAAGGGTGAATCCAGTAGTACACAAGGTCAGTAATACAGTTGATTGTCACCCTGTTAGTGAGGCACCAGTGGAGCAAGAGACAAGTGGAGCAGGGGAAAAGACTAGTGATGAGCGAGCACCCCGATGCTCGGGTGCTCGGGTGCTCTGACCGAGCACCCCCTGAGGCTCGAGTGCTCGGCCGAGCACCCGAGCCCCATTGAAAAGCATGGGAGCACTCGAGCATTAAACCAGGCACCCCCTGCTCTGATGAGCGGAGGGTGCCTGGTCAATGTCCCCCTTCATCTCCGCTATGCCCCTCTTCCACAATGTCCCCCTTCATCTCCTATGCCATAGAGGAGATGAAGGGGGACATTGTGGAAGAGGGGCATAGCGGAAATGAAGGGGGACATTGTGGAAGAGGGGCATAGAGTCTATGCCCCTCTTCCACAATGTCCCCCTTCATCTCCGCAATGCCCCCTTCATCTCCGCAATGCCCCCGTACCTCCAGTCCCTGGTGGTCCAGCGGAGCGTCTTCAGATCTGTGCCTCTTCCGGCACAGATCCCCTTCACCCGAACATGTCGGGCGAGCACATGGCGGTACTCGACGAGTACCGCCATGTGCCGAGCAGAGCGATGCTCGAGCCGATCCGAGCATCGGCCGAGCACGCTCGCTCATCACTAGAAAAGACAGAACAACATGAGCCAGTGGAGAAGGGGACAGAGGAGAGCAACAAACAGCAGGTAGCGGAAGCAGACAAGCTGTAACGGTTGGTTTGACTCACAGACACAGAGTTAAGATAAAAACACAGTTTTATTAAATACAATAATTCATAAAGAACCCTCACAGGTCCTGTAATATAAACATATATAGTACAGACACACGACAGGTTAATTATGCCCACACAGGTCCAGCATATATGTATAGGAGACAAACAGTTTATGTTGACACGGGTCAGGTGAATGATAAGGTTTCCAGGTTCCAGCAATGCAGGAGTTAATGTTCAGAGGAAAGGAGAACAGTTCCCTGTATTCTGGCAACCAGCTGCATCAGAAGACGCCACAGATAGAGTCCACAGTATACTTAGTCCACTGAAGAAATCAGGAGTGCTACCGGTGCTGACATGGAGGCAACAATAGCAACCGGTTATGACAGAGTGGAGCAGAACCAATGGCAAAGTACCCGTGCTAAACGGAGGCAACACTTGCAACCGGTTTTGACAAAGTGGAGCGCAACCAATGGTAGTGTACCGGTGCTATAATGGAGGCAACACTAGCAACTGGTTTTGACAGAGTGGAGTGTAACCAATGGTAATGTACCGGTGCTATAATGGAGGCAACACTTGCAGCCGGTTTTGACAGAGTGGAGCAAACCAATGGTAATCACGGAGGCAACACTTGCAACTGATATAGACAGAGGGGAGCAACCAATGGCAGAATACCGGTGCACTCACGGAGGCAACACTTGCAACCGGTTACGGAAAGGAGGACTAGGCCAGAGGCGCTCTGAGCGAATGGAAGACAGGCAAGCCTGTGGGGCAGAGTGTCACGGTTTATTATGACTCTCAGACACAAGTTTTAGGTAAAAATCAATTTTATTGAAATAATAAATTGATAACGTAGGATGGCAAACACATACATACAGGCACATACAGAATATAACAAGACAGAATGTAGACTCTACCGGTCCTGTCAATATACCGGACAGGACAGTCTGAAGAAGCAGAATGTTAGGCTCTACCGGCCTTGCCAATACCGGGTAAGGCAACCTGCAGATGGAATAGCATAACGGTTCTACCGGCCTTACCAAATTACCGGGCAAGGCAGCCTCAAAAGATTCACAATGTAGGCTCTACCTGCCCTGCCAATACCGGGTAAGGCAACCTCAGATGGAATGTGGCAAAAGGTTCTACCGGCCTTATCAATACCGGGCAGGGCAGCCCAGAGATAGTAGCAGCAGTCAGATGGTAATGGCAAATTGACAGGATCGTAAGCAACCCAGTGTACACACACTGAGACCAACAGGGAGTAGTAAAGCCGCAAGACTTTGGAGCAAACCAGCGTCCGCACGCTGGGACCAACACAGGATTGTATAGCCGATAGGCTTTGGAGCAAACCAGTGACCGCACACTGGTGTAACAAGCGCGTTTGTATAGCCGCAAGGCTTTGGAGCAAACCAGCGTCCGCACGCTGGGACCAACACAGGATTGTATAGCCGATAGGCTTTGGAGCAAACCAGTGACCGCACACTGGTGTAACAAGCGAGTTTGTATAGCCTCAAGGCTTTGGAGCAAACCAGCGTCCGCACGCTGGGACCAACACAGGATTGTATAGCCGATAGGCTTTGGAGCAAACCAGTGACCGCACACTGGTGTAACAAGCGAGTTTGTATAGCCGCAAGGCTTTGGAGCAAACCAGCGTCCGCACGCTGGGACCAACACAGGATTGTATAGCCGATAGGCTTTGGAGCAAACCAGTGACCGCACACTGGTGTAACAAGCGAGTTTGTATAGCCGCAAGGCTTTGGGGCAAACCAGCGTCCGCACGCTGGGACCAACACAGGACTGTATAGCCGATAGGCTTTGGAGCAAACCAGTGACCGCACACTGGTGTAACAAGCGAGTTTGTATAGCCGCAAGGCTTAGGAGCAAACCAGCATCCGCACGCTGGGACCAACACAGGATTGTATAGCCGATAGGCCTTGGAGCAAACCAGTGACCGCACACTGGTGTAACAAGCGAGTTTGTATAGCCGCAAGGCTTTGGAACAAACCAGCGTCCGCACGTTGTGACCAACACAAGACTGTATAGCCGATAGGCTTTGGAGCAAACCAGTGACCACACACTGGTGCAACAAGCGAGTTTGTATAGCCGCAAGGCTTAGGAGCAAACCAGCGTCCGCACGCTGGGACCAACACAGGATTGTATAGCCGATAGGCCTTGGAGCAAACCAGTGACCGCACACTGGTGTAACAAGCGAGTTTGTATAGCCGCAAGGCTTTGGGAGCAAACCAGCGTCCGCACGCTGTTACCAACACAAGACTGTACAGCCGATAGGCTTTGGAGCAAACCAGTGACCGCACACTGGAGTAACTAACAATGTCGCCGACGCGACCGGGCAGGAGGTCGCCAGGATACAGGAGGCAGGCGATGAGATGACAGGAACCAGCAACGATCAGTCAGGTCAGGAAACAGCAGAGAAGAAGAACCGCAGGAACTGCAGCACCAGAGACTAGATCGGAACCAGGACTGGAACAACTCAGCAGGCAGGAAACACTGGAACAGTAGAGATCAGGAGCTCAGGAACACATGAGATCAGGAACTCAGGAACACTGGAACAGAGGCCCAGCTATCACTAGCATAGTGATAGCAAGAAGGTCAGAAACAACACGAAAGGGCACCCAAAGGGTGCCCAATCCAGGTTTAAATAGGCAATGAGAGGCGGGCTATCTGCAGACAGCCAATAGCAGCCCCCTACTGGTGACAGACAAGGAACTGCAGCAATCACGGGCACCGTGATAGTACCCCCCTTTCAAAGACCCCCTCTCCTAGAATAGGGTCTAGGTTTCTGTGGGTGATTGGCATGAAAGGCCCTAGTTAGCCTAGGTGCATAAAGGTCTGTACTATCCACCCATGATCGATACTCAGGACCATACCCTTTCCAATGTACCAGGTACTGTACCCCTCCTCTAAGCCTACGGGAATCAATAACGCTCTGAACCTCGTACTCCTCCTGGCCCTCCACCTCAACAGGTCCTGGCACCACAGGTGTGGTAGTATGGCGATTGCAAACCAGAGGCTTAAGAAGGGACACATGGAACACATTATGGATACGCATGGATGCAGGTAGGTCTAGTGCATAGGAGACAGGGTTAATTTTACGAATAACTCTGTATGGACCAATAAACCGGGGAGCCAACTTATTAGACGGAACCTGCAGCTTGAGATTTCTAGAGGAAAGCCATACTCTATCCCCAACCTGAAAGGAAACCGCTGGAAGCCTTCTGCGATTAGCATGGCGCTGATGACGCTGAAATGACTGACCAAGTGCCCTCTGAACTTGTGCCCATGTGGAACGGAGTTGCTCGATATGCTCATCCAGAGCTGGAATCTGTTGCGTCTGAAATGAATCTGGAAGCAAACAGGGCTGGAACCCATAATTAATCAGAAACGGAGAGCTCCCAGACGAAGAATTGACTGCACAGTTCCTGGCGAACTCTGCCCAAGGCAACAAGTCGGACCAATTATCATGATGGTCAGTAACGAAACAACGGAGAAATTGTTCCAAGCCCTGATTAGCTCGTTCAGCGGCTCCATTGGTCTGGGGATGGTAGGCAGAGGAGAAGGACAGCTGTATGCCCATCTGTTGGCAAAATGCCCTCCAAAATCTAGACACAAACTGGCTCCCCCTGTCAGACACCAGTACCCTAGGCACTCCATGCAACCGGAATACTTCTCTGGCGAACACCATTGCCAATTCCTTCGCTGAAGGAAGGCCACGGAGGGGCACGAAATGAGCCATTTTAGAAAACCTGTCCACCACCATGAATATAAAGGAGTACCCCTTGGACATAGGCAATTCTCCCATAAAATCAATGGAAACATGAGACCAGGGGCGTTCGCCATTAGGCACCGGTTGAAGCAAGCCCACTGGGAGATGTCTCGGGGTCTTAGCGCGGGCACAGGTGGCACAGGCATTCGTAAATTCGGCACAATCGTTTCTCATGGAAGGCCACCAAAATAACTGAGAAAGGGACCATAACAATTGGTCTCTACCAATATGTCCCGCAGCCTTAGAGGAATGGTAGGTTTCAAGCAGCCTAGTACGAAATGGTTCAGAGACAAAACATTTGCCCACTGGAGTTTCATGGGGAGCGGACCCCTGAGAGGCCAGGATCTCCTCCCCTAAAGGAGAAGTGATACTCGTGCGTATAGTAGCCAGTATTCTATCAGGTTGGATGATAGGTGCTGGTGCTTCCACTCTGTCACTGTCGGCCTCAAATTGTCTTGACAGTGCATCAGCCCTGATATTCTTTGACCCCGGTAAGTATGATACGATGAAATTAAATCGAGACAGGAACAGTGCCCATCTGGCCTGACGGGAGGACAATCTCTTGGCCTCCGAGAGATAAGTCAGATTTTTATGATCTGTTAGGATTAATACAGGATTCTTAGTACCTTCAAGCAAATTACGCCATTCCTTAAGAGCTAGGATAATGGCCAATAATTCTTTGTCACCTATCTCATAGTGGCTTTGAGTGACAGTCAACTTTTTAGAGAAAAACCCACAAGGTCTGAGAGTTCCACCTTTATCGTGTCGTTGCGAAAGTACTGCCCCGACCCCAATTTCTGAGGCATCAACCTCTACCGTAAATGGAAGTAGAGGATTGGGGTGGGATAACACAGGAGCCGCAGCAAATGCCAGCTTCAAATTCTCAAAGGCATTCTCAGCAGATACCGGCCAACAAGAAGGATTAGCACCCTTGTGCATAAGATCGGACAATGGCAATGGAAGAAAAGTTCTTAATAAACCTCCTATAATAATTAGCGAAACCCAGGAAACGCTGTATGGCTTTAAGGCCCTTGGGTTTTGGCCATTGTAAGACAGCTGACAACTTATCTTTGTCCATGGCAATGCCATCATTGCCAATTATGAACCCCAAGAATGGCACACTGGTTCTATGAAACTCACATTTCTCCAATTTACAAAATAATTTGTTCTCACGGAGTCGTAGCAATACTGCGGATACATCTTTGATGTGCTGTGCCATGTCTTGAGAGTAAATCAATATATCGTCAAGATAAACCACAACACATGTCTGTAACATATCTCTCAGAACATCGTTTATCAGTTCCTGGAAAACTGCGGGGGCATTACACAGCCCAAATGGCATTACTAGATACTCGTAGTGCCCAACTCGAGTATTAAAGGCAGTCTTCCACTCATCACCTGCTCGAATGCGCACCAGATTGTAAGCGGCCCGTAGGTCCAATTTGGTAAAAATCGAAGCGCCCTTAAGCCTGTCAAAAAGCTCGGTGATGAGTGGTATTGGGTATGCGTTTTTTGCCATTAGTTTATTCAAGCCCCGGTAGTCAATGCATGGTCTTAATTCGCCATTTTTCTTTTTTACAAAAAAGAACCCAGCCCCAGCTGGAGAGGTAGATTTTTGTATGATCCCTCTAGCAAGGGCATCAGAAATGTAATCCTCCATAGCCTTATTTTCCTCACAAGATAATGGATAAGTGTGTCCTTTGGGAGGTACTGCCTCAGGCTGCAATTCGATGCAACAATCATAAGGTCTATGCTGGGGTAGCAAACTGGCCTCTCCTTTGCTAAAAACATCGCCAAACTGTTGGTACACATCTGGTATAGCCGAGGAGGTGAACAGGACCTTAATAGGCTGGATGACGCACTTGTCCATACAAAACTGGGACCAAGCAGCAATTTCACACTTTTTCCAATCAAATTGTGGGTTATGTAACTGTAACCACGGAAATCCCAATATTACCGCATGGTGCGGAGAATTAATCAGTTGAAACTGCTGCTCTTCTCTGTGAAGTGCCCCAATAGTCATAGACAGTGGCATAGCTTCAAATATAACCTGAGGCGGTTCTAAGGGTCTGCCATCAATCGCTTCAATAGTCAAGGGGTTTTCTCTTTCAATGCGTGGAACTCCGTGCAATTCAGCAAAGGTATTATCCATAAAATACCCTGCTGCACCAGAGTCAACCAAGGCCAAAACCTCCACAGAGCGTTGTGCCCAAGATAATACCACCTGTATGGTGGGTTTCATTGCGCCCGACGCTGGGGACGATTGTACACCACCTAGGGCCTGTCCCCCGAGGTACCCTAGGTGTGTGCGTTTCCCGGACGTACCGGACAGGAATTTAGCAAATGCCCTTTTTTACCGCAGTATAAACACAACCCTTGTCTTTTGCGATATAGTCTCTCAGCCTTGGTTAATCTAGTGAAGCCTATTTGCATAGGTTCACTTGTCTCCCGTACAGGTTCACTAGACTTCAATGCCAGGGGAGGGATGGGTGGGCAAAACATGCTACTAGACTCATTATTCTTTGACCGTATCTTACGATCTCTGGCAATTGATCTCTCACGTATTCTGGAGTCAATTATCATAACATACTCAATGTAGTCATCTAGATTAGTGTTGAGCGAGCGTGCTCGGCCGATGCTCGGATCGGCTCGAGCATCGCTCTGCTCTGCACATGGCGGTACTCGTACGAGTACCGCCATGTGCTCGCCCGACATGCTCGGGTGAAGAGGATCTGTGCCGGAAGAGGCACAGATCCGAAGACGCTCCGCTGGACCACCAGGGAATGGAGGTACGGGGGCATTGCGGAGATGAAGGGGGCATTGCGGAGATGAAGGGGGACATTATGGAAGAGGGGCATAGACTCTATGCCCCTCTTCCACAATGTCCCCCTTCATCTCCGCTATGCCCGTCTTCCACAATGTGCCCCTTCATCTCCGCTATGCCCCTCTTCCACAATGTCCCCCTTCATCTCCTATGCCATAGAGGAGATGAAGGGGGACATTGTGGAAGAGGGGCATAGCGGAGATGAAGGGGGACATTGTGGAAGAGGGGCATAGAGTCTATGCCCCTCTTCCACAATGTCCCCCTTCATCTCCGCTATGCCCCTCTTCCACAATGTCCCCCTTCATCTCCGCTATGGCATAGGAGATGAAGGGGGACATTGTGGAAGAGGGGCATAGCGGAGATGAAGGGGGACATTGACCAGGCACCCTCCGCTCATCAGAGCAGGGGGTGCCTGGTTTAATGCTCGAGTGCTCCCATTCATTTGAATGGGGCTCGGGTGCTCGGCCGAGCACTCGAGCATCAGGGGGTGCTCGGTCAGAGCACCCGAGCACCCGAGCATCGGGGTGCTCGCTCATCTTTAATCTAGATCAATAGGTAGATCTTTAGCAGCGATTTCATCCTTAATGTGGTCATTCAGGCCTTGAGAAAAAGCTGCCAATAATGCCTCGTTATTCCAACCTACCTCTGCTGCCAATGTGCGGAATTCGATGGCGTAGTCACCTACTGTACGCCTGCCCTGATGTATCTCCATAAGGCGTTTGGCAGCAGAGGTGGTTCTACCAGGAGGCTCAAACACTCTTCGAAAGGATTGCACAAATTCTTTAAAGTTGTTAGTACAAGGTTTAGCATTCTCCCACAAGGGGTTAGCCCAAGCCAAAGCTCTGCCAGTGAGCAAAGATATCGTAAACCCCTCTTTACTACGATCATTGGGAAATGCGTGTGCCGTCAATTCCATAAAGATTTTGAGTTGGTTGATGAACCCTCTGCAGAGACTACGGTCACCATCGTATCTTAGCGGCAAGGGTGCAGAAGCCGTTAGCCCTTTAACAGTGCCCCCTAGGGGTCTGGTATCACTTTCCGGTGTCTGACTTGGTGAGACCACCGGGCTAGAGCTAGATTTGTCAGCAAGTACCGTGCGTTCAAGGATCATTTGAATTGCAACTGCCAACTGATCCAAATGTTGCTCGTGCACATCCATCCTCCAATGGATATTCTGTGCATTACCTTCACCTTTGCTGTCTGAGGTCATGGCCCTTTCGTACTGTCACGGTTTATTATGACTCTCAGACACAAGTTTTAGGTAAAAATCAATTTTATTGAAATAATAAATTGATAACGTAGGATGGCAAACACATACATACAGACACATACAGAATATAACAAGACAGAATGCAGACTCTACCGGTGTTACGGTTTTTAGGACTCTCAGACCAATAAGTGAAAATAAAACACACTTTATTAAAGTGAATAATGCACAATTACGCCCTCTAGAGGCGGTAGGTAATACACAGATAAAGTAGACTGAGATAATACAAGGGAAATAGCATAATGGACATAAATGCAACTCAGTATGCACTAGGATGATATAGACCCCTAAGGGGTTAAAGTCCAAATAACAGTCAGTCTCAGATGTGGAAGTTAGACACGCCCTGGATGTTAAATAGGTTGTGCTGTACAGACGATGTTCATCAGGTGCCGAGGAACGAGCTGCCTTGCCAAGGTGGTAGATAATAAGCAGAATGGGTAACAACTTAGCCCCCATGGGCGTAGCTACAGGAACTGCTTTCGTATGTGCAAGTGCGAATAGCCCCTTCGGGCGTAACGGAAACCGGCCTGCAATGCAAGAGCTAGTAACCTCCTCAGGTGTAATCGAATGCAGTAATACTAGAGCCAGAGCCACTAGCCCCCTCGGGCGTAGTACCGGATAAGCCAACACTGAAGCCTTTCTGCCAACACTCTGTGTCAATGATCTCGTCGGTAACCAACACCGGAGAGCCTTAAGCGCCCAAACGGCCCAAACTGTATGGACACTCTGCAACGTAGACTAGAGTTGCCGACGGAGAGCGGCCAACTCAGCAGCAGTATCACTTGCAACGAGGCTCGTACAGGAGATAGAGAGAGTGAATCAGAGGCAGCACTGCAAGAGTTAAAATGCATGTTTACTCGAGGCTTCAGCGCTACTGCAAGGCTTCAACGCTACAATCAGGCTCTGCAAGGAGAGGAAGACCCACGGAATACACACAGCTCTGCACTAGAACGAGGCACAGCACTATCGAAGGAATCACCAGGCAAGGCAGTGGCACAGACGTGGGCAGCAGGGACTGGAAAATGTTGCGGCGGCGACAACTGGAACGCAGGTCACTGGAACAAGCTGGAAGTCGATCTTCGGAGCAGGAAGTCAGCCGGGCCGGGTCATACACAGGCAGGAACGTCAAACTAGCCGGGTCAGGATCCAAGGGTGGTCCGCAGACGAGCCGGGTCATACACAGGCAGGAACACTGGAGAATGGTCAGGGCAAGCCGAATCGATACACAGGAACTCAGAATACAGGAACACAGCAATAGCACACTGGCTCAGGAACACCACGAAAGGGCAACTGACATAAGAGATAGCCAGGTATAAAAAAGGTCATCAGTCAGCAAATCAGTGACATCCACAACTGAGAGTGACAGGAATCACAGGCACTGTGATAACCGGTCCTGTCAATATACCGGACAGGACAGTCTGAAGAAGCAGAATGTTAGGCTCTACCGGCCTTGCCAATACTGGGTAAGGCAACCTGCAGATGGAATAGCATAACGGTTCTACCGGCCTTACCAAATTACCGGGCAAGGCAGCCTCAAAAGATTCACAATGTAGGCTCTACCTGCCCTGCCAATACCGGGTAAGGTAACCTCAGATGGAATGTGGCAAAAGGTTCTACCGGCCTTACCAATACCAGGCAGGGCAGCCCAGAGATAGTAGCAGCAGTCAGATGGTAATGGCAAATTGACAGGATCGTAAGCAACCCAGTGTACACATACTGAGACCAACAGGGAGTAGTAAAGCCGCAAGACTTTGGAACAAACCAGAGTCCGCACGCTGGGACCAACACAGGATTGTATAGCCGATAGGCTTTGGAGCGAACCAGTGACCGCACACTGGTGTAACAAGCGAGTTTGTATAGCCGCAAGGCTTTGGAGCAAACCAGCGTCCGCACGCTGGGACCAACACAGGATTGTATAGCCGATAGGCTTTGGAGCAAACCAGTGACCGCACACTGGTGTAACAAGCGCGTTTGTATAGCCGCAAGCCTTTGGAGCAAACCAGCGTCCGCACGCTGGGACCAACACAGGATTGTACAGCCGATAGGCTTTGGAGCAAACCAGTGACCGCACACTGGTGTAACAAGCGAGTTTGTATAGCCGCAAGGCTTTGGAGCAAACCATCGTCCGCACGCTGGGACCAACACAGGACTGTATAGCCGATAGGCTTTGGAGCAAACCAGTGACCGCACACTGGTGTAATAAGCGAGTTTGTATAGCCGCAAGGCTTAGGAGCAAACCAGCGTCCGCACTCTGGGACCAACACAGGATTGTATAGCCGACAGGCCTTGGAGCAAACCAGTGACCGCACACTGGTGTAACAAGCGAGTTTGTATAGCCGCAAGGCTTTGGAGCAAACCAGCGTCCGCACGTTGTGACCAACACAAGACTGTATAGCCGATAGGCTTTGGAGCAAACCAGTGACCGCACACTGGTGCAACAAGCGAGTTTGTATAGCCGCAAGGCTTAGGAGCAAACCAGCGTCCGCACGCTGGGACCAACACAGGATTGTATAGCCGATAGGCCTTGGAGCAAACCAGTGACCGCACACTGGTGTAACAAGCGAGTTTGTATAGCCGCAAGGCTTTGGGAGCAAACCAGCGTCCGCACGCTGTTACCAACACAAGACTGTACAGCCGATAGGCTTTGGAGCAAACCAGTGACCGCACAATGTCGCCGACGCGACCGGGCAGGAGGTCGCCAGGATACAGGAGGGATGAGATGACAGGAACCAGCAACGATCAGTCAGGTCAGGAAACAGCAGAGAAGAAGAACCGCAGGAACTGCAACACCAGAGACTAGACCGGAACCAGGACTGGAACAACTCAGCAGGCAGGAAACACTGGAACAGTAGAGATCAGGAACTCAGGAACACATGAGATCAGGAACTCAGGAACACTGGAACAGAGGCCCAGCTATCACTAGCATAGTGATAGCAAGAAGGTCATAAACAACACGAAAGGGCACCCAAAGGGTGCCCAATCCAGGTTTAAATAGGCAATGAGAGGCGGGCTATCTGCAGACAGCCAATAGCAGCCCCCTACTGGTGACAGACAAGGAACTGCAGCAATCACGGGCACCGTGATACAGAGGTGCCAAACAGTAAGGCACCGGAAGTCAGAATGTCGCCGGGGCGACTAGTACCACAACGGGGAACTGCCAAGTCGGGATCCAGGAGCAGGAACGTCAGCCAGGCCGGGTCAGGATACAGGAGCAGGAACGTCAGCCAATCCGGGTCGGTACACAGGAGGAGGAACGTCAGCCATGCCGGGTCGGTACACAGGCGCAGGAACAGGAGAGTAGTCAGACAAGCCAAGTCGGTACACTGGAAACCTCAATTCAAATGTAGAACTGGCACAGGAACACCACGAAAGGGCAATGATAAGGTGCAGGAGCCCAGTATATAAAGGCAATACTGGGCGGGCTAAACACAGGGCAACCAATGAGGACCTCACACAGGATAACTGACAGAAAAATAAAAAACAAGGAATCACGGGCACCGTGATAGTACCCCACTCTCAAAGACCCCCACCCCTAGAAGAGGGACCTGGCTTCTGAGGATATTTAGAGTGGAAAATACGCAGTAATTTAGGAACATGAAGGTCCTTCTGCTCAACCCAAGAACGTTCCTCCGGACCATAACCCTTCCAATGTACCAAGTACTGCAATTTTCCTCTAAATCTGCGTGAATCAATGATACTTTGAACTGTGTACTCCTCCTGACCCTCTACCGGACCAGGATCCACAGGAGTAGTTGTGTAACGGTTGCATACCAGAGGTTTCAGGAGAGATACCTGGAACACATTATGAATGTGCATGGATGCAGGGAGATCCAAGGCATACGAAACAGGGTTAATTTTACGGATCACCCTGAATGGGCCAATAAACCGGGGAGCCAGTTTTTTGGACGGAACTTGCAACTTGAGATTTCTGGAGGATAGCCATACCCTGTCCCAACCTGGAAGGAGACCGCTGGCAGCCGTCTACGATTGGTGTGGAGCTGATGACGCTGGAAAGACAGACTGAGGGCCCTCTGAACCTGTGCCCAAGTGGAGCGGAGTTGCTCTATGTGCTCGTCCAGAGCTGGAATCTGTTGTGACTGGAAGGAGTCCGGGAGCAAACAAGGCTGGAACCCATAGTTGATGAGAAACGGGGAGCTCTCGGACGATGAATTAACCGCACAGTTCCTGGCGAACTCTGCCCATGGCAACAGGTTGGCCCAGTTGTCATGATGATCTGTGAAAAAACAGAGCAGGAACTGCTCCAGTCCCTGATTGGCACGCTCAGCGGCCCCATTGGTCTGGGGGTGGTAGGCAGAGGAGAAGGACAGTTGAATGCCCATCTGTTCACAAAATGCTCTCCAAAATCTGGACACGATCTGGCTTCCTCGGTCGGACACCAGAACTTTAGGTACCCCATGCAACCGAAACACCTCTTTAGCAAAAACAACAGCCAATTCCTGGGCAGAGGGAAGGCCATGGAGGGGCACGAAATGAGCCACTTTAGAAAACCTGTCAACCACCATCAGTATGAATGAATACCCTCTAGATATTGGCAACTCTGCCATGAAATCAATGGACACGTGGGACCAGGGACATTCACCATTGGGCAGTGGTTGGAGTAGACCCACCGGGAGGTGTCTAGGGGTCTTGGCACGGGCACAGGTGGAACAGGCTGCGGTAAATGCAGAACAGTCAGCCCCCAGAGAGGGCCACCAGAAATCTTGTGAGAGAGACCATATTAATTGATCCCTACCGATATGCCCAGCAGCCTTAGACAAGTGGTATGTTTCAAGTAATCGAGTACGGAATGGCTCATCAACAAAACACTTGCCCACTGTGGTTTCCGGGGGGGCCGTAGCCTGGGTGGCCAGAATCTCTTCCCCCAGTGGCGAAGTGATACTAGTACGTAGGGTAGCCAAAATGCGGTCAGGCTGTATAATGGGTACTGGGACCTCATCCCTATCAGTCTCAGGCTCAAATTGTCTAGACAGGGCATCAGCCCTAACATTCTTGGAACCCTGCAAATATGATACAATGAAATTGAATCGGGAAAGAAACAGGGCCAATCTGGCCTGATGAGAGGACAATCTTTTAGCTTCTGAAAGATAAGTCAGGTTTTTGTGATCAGTGAGAATCAATACTGGACTTCTGGTACCTTCCAATAGGTGACGCCATTCTTTCAGGGCGAGAATGATAGCCAGTAGTTCTCTGTCACCTATCTCATAGTGACTTTGGGTGCTTGACAACTTCTTAGAGAAAAACCCACATGGTCTGAGGGTGCCCCCTGCCACCGGGAGTTGAGATAGTAGTGCCCCTACCCCAATCTCTGAGGCATCGACCTCAAGCGTAAATGGAAGAGACGGGTTGGGGTGGGATAGTACAGGAGCAGCTGCAAAAGCAGATTTCAGTGTCTCAAAGGCCTGTTTGGCTGCCTCAGACCATTGGGAAGGATTAGCGCCCTTGTGTGTGAGGTCAGACAGTGGTTTATCAATAGTAGAAAAGTTCTTAATAAACTTTCTGTAATAATTAGCGAACCCCAAGAAGCGCTGGATCGCTTTTAACCCTTTGGGCCTTGGCCATTGTAGTACAGCCGCGAGTTTCTCCTGATCCATAGCAATACCTTCTTTAGCAATCACGAACCCCAAAAAGGGCACTTTGGATCTGTGAAACTCACATTTTTCCATTTTACAAAATAGTTTGTTTTTACGCAAGTGGAGCAATACTTCGGACACATCCTTGATGTGTTGTGACAAATTAGCTGAGTGTATAAGTATATCATTAAGGTAGACAACAACACAGGACTGTAGCATATTACAGAGGATATTATTAATAAATTCTTGGAAAACCGCAGGTGCGTTACAGAGACCAAATGGCATAACTAGATATTCATAATGCCTGGATCTAGTATTAAATGCCGTTTTCCACTCATCCCCAGCTTTTATCCTGATCAGCTTATAGGCCATACGTAGGTCTAATTTCGTAAAGATGGAGGAACCCTTTAACCTGTCAAATAATTTGGTGATGAGTGGTATCGGATAGTCATTCTTGGGCTTTAACTTATTTAGGCCACGGTAATCAATACACAGTCTTAACTCGCCATTCTTCTTTTTCACAAAAAAGAACCCAGCACCAGCAGGAGAGGTAGATTTCCTAATGATCCCTCTCTTGAGGGCATCCTCAATGTATTCCTCTATAGCTTGATTTTCATCGCATGATAGGGGGTACCACCCCCGGGTGCAAATCAATGGCACAATCGTAAGACCTGTGCTGAGGCAGGGTGCCAGCCTCTCCCTTACTGAAAACGTCACTGAATTGTTGGTATTCAACTGGCAATGAGGGAGAGGCACACAGGATCTTAACAGGGTGAGACACACAATGCACCATACAAAATTGAGACCAAGAAGTAATCTCACAATTCTGCCAATCAAACTGGGGGTTATGCAGCTGCAACCAAGGGAACCCCAGAATGACTGCATGGTGAGGGGAATGAATTATCTGGAACTGCTGTTCCTCCCTGTGAAGAACCCCAATCGTCATAGGTAGTGATATGGTTTCAAAAGTAATCTGAACTGGTTCTAATGGTCTGCCGTCAATGGCTTCAATGGCTAGAGGCGATTTTCTTTTAACCAGCGGAATCTTGTGCAGTTCAGCAAAGGCACTATCCATAAAGTAACCGGCCGTGCCGGAATCAGTTAGGGCCAGAACCTCCACTGAGCGATCTGCCCACGAGAATACCACCTGGATCGTGGGTTTTTGTATGATAGGATCTGGGGACGGTTGAACACCACCTAGGGCCTGTCCCCCAAGGTACCCTAGGTGCGTTCGTCTCCCGGACATACGGGACAGGTTCTTAACATGTGCCCAGCTTTGCCACAGTATAAGCATAACCCCTGCCTCCTGCGGTGTGCCCGTTCCTCCTTAGTTAACCTGGTAAACCCTAGCTGAATAGGTTCACAGGATTCTTGTATACGGTCATTAGGTTTAGGCAACAAGGGAGGGGTGGGTGGGCACAATGAACTACTGAACCCACCACTTTTAGGCCATAGCCTACGGTCTTTTGCCACAAGTCTCTCATGGATCCGAGTGTCAAACAGAATGGCATAATCAATATATTTGTCTAAATCATTAGGCAATTCTCTAGCTGCAGTCTCGTCTTTGATATGGTTGGCCAGACCCTGAGCAAAAGCTGCCACCAATGCCTCATTATTCCAACCTACCTTTGCTGCTAAAGTGCGGAATTCTATGGCGTAGTTGCCCACCGACTGATTGCCCTGTTGTATTTCCATCAGACGTTTAGCAGCAGAGGCGGTTCTACCAGGGATTTCAAATACTCTCCGAAAGGCTCTTTGGACTATGCAATGCTCCGGCAGTGTTTCACAAATTTATCAATGATGTATTGAGAGAAATGCAGAAATGTGTAGTATATCTGAATGACATTCTCATCCACTCACCTACCATAGAGGCACATTGAGCGGATGTGGTACAGGTCTTGCAACCCCTGCGTGACAACAGGCTGTTTTGCAAGCTGGAAAAGTGCAAGTTTTGCAAGTCTCAAGTCACGTTACTGGGGCACGTGATCTCCTCTGTAGGATTGGCTATAGATCCACTTAAGTTGTCCGCTGTGCTGAAGTGGCCTCGTCTGGTGGTTCTAAAGGCCATTCAAAGGTTTCTGGGTTTCACAAACTACTATAGAAGGTTCATCAAGAACTTCTCGTTAGTGGTCAAGCCACTTACCGGCATGACACACAAGGGGGCAGGCACATCCTACTGGTCCTCCGAGGCCATCTGAGCATTTGAGAATCTGAAGTTTGCCTTCACTAAGGCTCCCATCCTGTCTCATCCCAATTCCGCCCTACCCTTTACTCTGGAGGTTGATACATCTGAGTCAGGAGTAGGAGCCCTCCTGTTTCAGCGCTCTGCTCCGGGTGAGGTCCTACTGCCATGCGGCTACATTTCCAAGAAATTGTCCAGGGCTCAGAGTGTATATGATATAGGGGATCTAGAGTTGCTGGCTATTATCCTTTCACTCAAGGAGTGGCTCTACCTTTTGGAGGTGACAAGTTCTCCAATCCTAATCCTCACTGACCACAAAAACCTGACTTATCTTTCTGAGGCTAAGAGGTTGTCGCCTAGGCAGGCCAGATGGGATTTATTCCTCTCCAGGCTTCATTATGTGGTATCGTACCTTCTGGGTACCAAGAATGTCAGAGCAGATGCCCTCTCGAGGCAATTTGGATCAGATCCTGAGGCTGATAGTGTTCCCATGCCTATCATTCCGACAGATCACATTCTGGCCACCAAACTAGTATTACCTCTCCCTTGGGGGGAGAAGGTCTTGGCTTCAGAAGCTACCACTCCTACTGACAAACCTAGTGGGAGATTCTTTGTCCCGGAGCACCTGCGAATTCATTTAATGTCTACCTATCACTCTTCTAAGGCTGCAGGGCATATTGGGCACAACCAACTGATTTGGTCCGTATCTAGGCTCTTTTGGTGGCTGAGCCTAAGAATTGACTACTCTGCTTTTGTAGCAGCGTGTGCCACATGTACTCGCAGCAAGACTCCCAGGCATCTTCCCATGGGCCTGCTTCAGCCAGTACAAAATGGTGATCGTCCTTGGTCTCATGTATCTATTGACTTCATAGTTGAGCTGCCAGTTTCCAAGAGGCATATGGTCATTCTTATGATTGTCGAGAGATTCTCTAAGATGGCCCACTTTGTTCCCCTGAAGGGTCTTCCTTCGGTGAAAGAACTGGATGAGATATTTTCCAGGGTGCTGGTCTTGGACCGGGGGGGGGAGGGCAATTCATGTGCTGTTTCTGGAGGGCCTTTTGTGGACAAATGGGCATTCAGCTGTCATTTTCATCAGCTTACTGCCCCTAATCTAATAGTGCTGCTGAGAGAGCCAGTCAGGGCCTGGAACAGTTCTTACGGTGTTTTATATCGGACCATCACAGTGACTGGGCAAGCTTGTTACTGTGGGCAGAGTTTGCCAGGAATGGTGCCATTAACTCTTCTACGTAGAATTCCCCATTCTTGATTAATTATGGCTTCCAGTCTGCTCTGCTACCTGACTCATTTGAGGCACAAGAAATTCTGGCTCTGGATGAACATCTTAGGCAGATCCGCTCCACTTAGGTTCAAGTTCAAAGATCACTTCAAAGGTCCACTCAGAGCTACAAAAGACATGTGGATCGTTGGCACGAGCCGACTCTGGTGTTTCAAGTGGGGGATAGGGTATGGCTGTCCTCTCATAAACTCTACCTCCAGGTGCCTTGTAAGAAGCTGGCTCTTTGGTTCGTAGGCCCGTACAGGGTACTGCGTAGGATCAACCCTGTCTTTTACGCCCTGGTGCTTCTGGCTGGTATGCATATCCACAATTGCTTCCATGTGTCCCTGCTTAAACCTTTGGTTGGCAAGCATTACACCTTGGTACCTTGGTATATAAGGAATAATATGAATATGGAACAGACCAGCTGTTACAGGGAGAAGTAAACCAAAGCATAGGAGGCCGAATAGGGGTAACCGAGAGACGTAGTGAGGGCAAGCTGAGGACAGGACTGTCTTAGTTTATGCAAAACCGAAGGATAGCCGAGGTCAGGGGCTAGCAGCGAATAGAGTGGTCAAGAGAGGTTATACTGAGGTCAGGGGCTGGCTGAGAGCAAGGATGGTCAATAGATACAAGCCAAGGGGTCAAAAAACGAGATAACTGCAATAGGAACAAGTAGGGATAAACGTTCAGTAGCAGAGACCTGACGCAAGAGCACCCGAGACTGGTTGATACGGTCCTCAACTAACATAAGGGGAAAAACCTGTCAGTGGAGGCAGGGCTTTCATTGTTCTCACAGTAAGAAGATTGTCCCTTGCTGTGAGCTGTCTGGTCCCAGGACCAAATTCCACATCTGAGGGTAGGTGGCTTACACTAGGTAAAAGGGGCTGGAGGGGGAAACTTTATGATACAATTACTCTTGAACTACAACTCTGACAGCACTGAAATAACACTCTAAGGCTCAAATACTATGAAGATTAATTGGAGCTGCTGTTTTTGTGAAACATTACCTTCCCTATAAATGAATAGTAACCCTTTATTTTGGCTTTACATATTCTGAGTACATCATTTGCATAGTCAATATGCCTATACATTACCTTTTCACCTATTTTTTACATTTTAATGTCCATGGCAGTAAGCACAATGAATTTCTGTTTCCAGAGAGTTTTCTGGTTGATAAGACCTTCAAAGCAGATAAAATTATAGTGTCACACTTTCCCTGCATTCACCAAATGATGTGTTTGCTATCTTTCTTACATTTTATGTTTATAACATTGTATCTCTAGACCTGCTTTCATGTTTTCTGACAGAAACCTTTCTGCAAACAGTTCTAGGGAGTTCATTGTCAGGGATATAAAGTGTAATAGGCGTGGATAAAAAAAATAGTAGAAAGTATAAGCAATCTGAGCTTACATATAATACACTTGCAGAATACGTAAAATCAAAATGAAATGTTACTATTTCCAGGGTCGGCCCAACACATTGTGCTGCCTGGGTCCAAGGATGAAATGCTGCCCCCCCAAACTACACCCACCAAAACACGCCCATATGGCTGCCCTAAGCAAATTTAACCCTTTGAGTGCAGGGGTATGCAGTGCATTGCAATGCGCTGCATACCCCTCTGGCACACTAAGGGTTAAGCCCAAGGTCTTTCAAAGCCAACCAACTCCCCTGGTTACATTCCCTGTGCAGTTAGTATAATGTGAAGACAAATGGAAGAACTTCACATTTTAGATGATATTTTAAAACTGTCCATTTTTTTACAATTGCAGCATCTTTCACATAGGACACCACTTTAATCCTTTCATAACCAGGGATGTCTGCTCCTGTACTCAAAGGGTTAGAATTTTCTGCTCCTGTACTCAAAGGGTTATAAAATCTAACCGTACAGGAGAAGACATCCCTGGTTATGAAGTTGTTAAAGTGGTGTACTGTGTGAAAGATTGCTATCTAACTCTGCTGCACATGTAAAAAAAAAATGGACAGTTATAAAATACCATCTATGTCTGTCGCCCCCCCCATGTCTCTCCCTCCATGCCACCCATGTCTCTCTCTCCCTCCCTCCATGCCACCCATGTCTCTCCCTCTCCCTCCATGCCACCCATGTCTGTCTCTCTCTTCACCATGTCATGCATGTGTCTCTCCTCTCCCCATGTGTGTCTTTGTCATGTATCTTCTCCTCTTTTGTGTCTCTCTCTCCTCCATGTCTGTCTGTCTCTCTCCTCTTCCAACCTCTGTCTGTCTCTCTTCTCCCTCCATATGCCACAATCAGTTTGCCCATTAAATATGCCACTGCCAGATGCCCATTAAAACATGCCCCAGCACCCTTATTGCCCACCCAGGACTTACCCCAGAACCCCAGGACATGCCCCATTGCCCACCCAGGACATACCACAGCACCCCAGGACATGCCCACCCAGGACTTACCCCAACACCCCAGGACATGCCCCATTGCCTACCCAGGATGTACCCCAGCACATGCCCACCCAGAACTTACCCCAGCACCCCAGGACATGCCCCATTGTCCACCCAGGACTTAACCCAGCCAGCACCTACAGTTGTCCAGCTCCCTGGTGTCTAATGGCAGGCAACTTGATCCTCCCATGCTGCTTCTCGCACTCCCCGCGTGGTCTGATGTCTGAGCAGGCAGGTCACGTGAGTCCCGGCGCTCTGACCTCAGTACAGCGTGGGGAGCAAGAGAGGCAACATGGCGGGATGTCTGTGCGCAAGCTGACAGCCCGCCCGCAGAGTGGCTGTTAACTCAGCGCCTCTGCCGGCAAGCTTTTTTTTTGCAGGCGACACCCTGCCAAGCGCTCCTGCTGTGACAGTGATTAGTCTGGCTCACAGCAGGCGTGCAGCTTGCAGGAGGGACACAGACCTGGTGGCTGGCTGACATACAGTGGGCGGCAAATTGCCGCCCCAGTCAAAGTGCCGCCTGGGTCCGTGGACCCACCGGGACCCATGTTAGGGCCGGCCCTGACTATTTCTTTGAGGATCATAGTGTATTGTTTTTCAATGTGTTTTACAACTCACTGACCCTTAAAGGGTTAAATTAAGCAAACTGGACTAGCACAACTTAAGCAACTGTCATTAGCAATTGTATAAAATGTACCAGCATTACCCCATATGTCCAAGATTTCTTCACGCTATATGGCCTTATGCACACACAAAAAAAAAATGAACTATTTTTAACAAAATGTTTCTTTTTCTTCTTTTACCTAGATCCATCACCTTTAAGAATAGGCTAAGAGATGACAAGGCCTTCATAACTTGCTATGAATATATCTTATGGGTCTCTACAAATTAGCCTCCATGTTTGCTTTAGTGAGGTACATGAAGATATGTAAAACAGCTGTCAGCAGGACTAGTTAATTTCTTCCATTTTTTTCTATCACACTACTATGTCACTTGTACTGATGTTTACAAAAATAGAAACTATATTTTTACTTATAGTTTTTTGCCACACATTTTGCTCCATGTGACTTACATGATTGTTTTATACAGTAATTTCACTATATGATCTTGCACTATATTCTTTTCATACTCATCTCTTTATGTATACATACCTACTTCGTTTGCTAATGATTTACATATGTGTATTCATACTATCTCTAATCCCAACAGGTTTCTCCTCTGACAGCTCAGCAAATTATGAAAAAGAAGATGATTGGGAAATCTCTGGAGAAGCCTCAAATATATGGGAGTTGTTTGACAAGTGGCAATAATGGATTTCATCCATATAAATGATGCTCAATAAATACCTTTCTTCACAGTAAAAAGCAATTAACATAATGTTATTGATATTAATGCCTATAAAGTGAAATATAATTCATGAACGTGTAACGATGGCAGTTAAGTGTTTTCCTTTTTATACCCTGATCATCTCCTTCTTTCATAGGCAGAGACAAAGGGAGAACCATCAGTGTCATGGCCCAAACAGCTATCTGACCCACTCTAATCCATAGGAGGCAACATGACATTTCCACAAAGCATTTCTAAGCTGTTTCATGATGTTTTAATGATATAATGCCTAGACATGGGAGAAAACTCAACACATGTTGCCTTTCCAGGGAATTTCAAGTTTTTTTCCATTGAATTAAATTTCTGCCCCAGTACTGGAGAGAATTCTCTCCAATGTTAGTGCAAAACAGGAATAATAATAATATACATTCAAGGCAAACAGAAATTCCCATGAGAAAAAACTGAGAGTTTTCCTGATCCAGTATATTTGTATAGGAGAATAATTGAAGATGGGGTCAAAACAGTGTTGCTCCTCATGAGGTTAAGATAGAAAACTGCATTGATTTCTAGATAAAAGTGTCCAACTAATTGGCTTTGGCAGACGTCATTGTCAAGGTTTGTTCGAACATGTTGACAATTGCTGTGACCATTGAATCTGGTCATCTGGGCAATTTTACCTTGCAATGAATGTGGTTTCTGAATTCCTGAGGTGCATCATTGTTCAATACACTCGTATAAAGCCTATACTGGAGATAGTAATATATCAGCCGCAATAATCTTTATTTACTGCCTCTTTTCTACTTCCTAACCAACTTTTAATACTCAAAGTTCTTTCTCTTCCTCCTTAGAACATGATATTAGTGTATGTATAAGTGAAACAAAAGGTTAGTCACTTATATCTAACATATTTTAGATTGGAGCCAGAGAGATGACTCAGTTGGATAATGCACCAGCTGTAGAAACTGCTCAGACCTTGAGGTTGCAGCTTTCGTCCCAGCAAGGTCAGCTCAGCCTTTCAGCTCTCTGAGGTAGATAAACTGAGTCCAGGACATACTTGAAAACAAGAGATAATCTCAATGTAGTCTTCCTGGTATAATACTTTCACACGCACAAAAAAATATATATATATATTTACTTTTTTTCCTTTAAATGATCCTTACCTCAGGGGCAGAAATGTATGTTGAAAGAGGGGTTGAGGAGGAAATGATAGAACAAATTATTCTTGGTGATATCTTGGCAGCTTTTCACTAAGTCAGCAGATGTTTTACACATATTATAGGTGAGAAATATGTGTGTTGAATTAGTTCTGACAAATTTAGTACCTATAGAAGGAATGCAAAGTCTACTTAAATTGTTTGATATATTTTTATTGAAAATTTTCAAGAGTAACAGAAAAACATCACAGGCTTTCATAATGCTATAGGAAATTAATAAACAAACTGAAATAAAATGAATAAGTTGTCTGCCTCCCACACCTAGATTTCCAGTGCTTTTAAAATAAGAAAATTAGTTCATTTGCATGGGGAGTCATACCCTAGGAATAAGTGGTTCTTAATTTAACAGGCTGACTTACCTAGGTGGGTATCCTGTAGTTTCTTGTAGATAGAGAAATCTATTGATGTTTGCCTCTGGGTCACACATGCTCACAACAAACAATGGGATTCAGTTGATCAGGTTGACTCATAAGGGACTTTGCAACCTGAAACAATTAGCAGTAGGCTACAAGAGAGAGATCAAAATAGTATATAGATTTAACTGTTTGCTGATGGAAAAACATGATGGGCCCAGGAAAGCCCTTTTGTAAAACCATTTAAGAGCCACTTACTATGATATAATTCCTCTTGATTTTTTGAGAGATATTTCTAAAAAGGGTAATAGAGTGTTACAAGAATAATTTACTTATAATAAAGGGTAGTTTGCACTATTTACTGCTTCTTTAAAAACAATTCTTAAAAATAACATGCTATTATGTTGAATAAAATGCTCCCCTCTGTGGTCAGAAAGTCATGTGCACAATTCCATTTCAGAGGAAAGGGTAAAACTATTTATAGTGATGGAGAAAGACATTTCTTGACAAACAGCTACACATCCAGGGTCACAGTACACACAATCCAGCCTGTTTTAAACCTTCCCAATAATCTGTTATAATTGAGAACAATGCATCCTTTTGACAAGTGCTTCATTAATTATTATTTAACTTAATGGAAGACCAGGGAGGGATACAATAAGTAAAAAAAACTTTACTGTAACTGAAATAAGTATATATATATATATATATATATATATATATATATATATACACACACACACGCAAACACACACATATCTGCTATGACACCTTTCAATGGTTCTTGTATGAAAAAAAAGTTACCCCTTGGATTCCAGACAGATCCCTTTTGCATTGTAAAGCAATGGGATAGAAATGTTTCTGGCATCCAAGGGATTGCTGTACAGAGTAGGTTTTTTTTACTGCATGTTAAAACCATTACTGTGTGTTTCTAATGTGTGTCTTAAAAGTATAATTTAATTCATGCTAAAATAAGATGAAGATTTAGCAACAGAAAGAATACTCAGTATCATTGTTTAAAATATCCCTTTTTGCATCAAATGATCTGCTATTTGAAGCCAACCACAGAGGAACTGATTGATCCCAGCAAGTGGCCAACAAAATAAATAATTTCTTACCACTATCTAAAATTCCTGAAGGACTTTTGTGTTGCTGTATAGTTATATATCTAACTCACTAAAATAGCATGTTTACTGAGACATCATGGCTGATGTTGTGAGAAGGCCAGGAGCAATTCTGAAGAAGACATAACATTTTCCATTGAATTACATGGAATGCTAGAGATTAAGGCAACAGTCAATGGTATTTTTTCAAGCACGATAAGTGAGCAGTGTATATATTGAGATGGGGACCTAAGACCCATATCATTACATCCAAAGTACTGAAAAAATGTGTCAAATATGACACTGGCTTTTTTTTATTTTATAGGAAAGATGACACAAAAGAAAGAAGATTTGAGAAAACAAAAGAAGGAAGACAGAAGAAGACGGATAGTAGCTGACCAGGGTGCTGAAGACTCCGCTGGACATCAAATTTAATGGTAAGTGTTTCTTTTCAGGGCTTTTTTTTTTACCTTAGTTGTAATAACCCTGTGAGTGCCAGTGGGCAAGCATACCCCATTTGCACTCATATGGTTAATTCTACTAACATGTAACACATTTTTTCAGTACCTTGGATTAGGGCCCCACAGCAATATATACACTGGTCACTTAGGGTTTTTTTTACTTTCAATTCCTGCTTTGGCACTTTGGAGATCCTTTAAGATACTCTACTGCTTAAAAAAAGGCAGCTTTCAACATGATACATTGGGTCCCTTAACAGATCTTAATGCCTAATGCTTGGAATTGAATGGCCTATTTCAGCATTTTTTTTTTTTTAACATGGGCGAAATCGCTGCAACATTTATAGCCCAAGGTGGGGTTGCTTATACAATATTTTTTCATAGCATGGGTAATTTTCCGTGTTGAAAAATACCATTGGCTGTTTTTTTGGCCCACAGAACTAATTGAATCGATGCCTTAATGTGGACCAAGGATAAAAAGAAACAAAGTGCCAGTTCAGTTCTTACTAGAAATGCAGCACTTGAATCAGTAACATGTGGGGGACATTAATTGATTCTTTGTACTCACTCAGTTTGTAACACCGGCGTATAGTCCACACCGGTGTTTTTAATCGCATACAGGGAGATTCAAATCGTATAGTCCTTTCTCAAGCTCCAGTGGTGTTGGTCTTCCTCATGATTCTGGATGTTATAGGCAGAATGTATACATGTCAGTAGCACTTACTGGAGTAATAACTCACGGAATAGGGTGTATTCCAATATAAACAAATTTATTCTAAAAAATCCAAATAAAAATATATTTTGGTATACAGTACCATTAGAGGAATCAATAATAAAAACAATTGGTCACTGTTAATAATATATGTAACGTGGTTCATGGCGTTATACCGCCACTTTCTCAAACAGATAATCTAAAATTTATGAGCTTGACTCCCGACAGGCTCTCACCCTCTTCCTTTTAAAACTTTAACCATTTTGTATTTTTAACTATTTAATCTCCCATATATAAGGACAAGCATTTATGATTATAAACCTCTATCTGTATATCACAGGAATGACAAGTTTTCTTGCCACACTTAGAACCTCTTTGCTACATGAATCTCGTGTTAAGAATTGGGCTTCAGACCCCAGGTCCAAAAGTGATATATTCACTCTACCATCTGGGGTTAAAGGACACCTAAAATGAATATATTCTTTTCTATTCATAGATTCTTTCACCCAAAATACACCGGAACATATTATAACTTCCAACTATTTTATTTCTCAATCTATTCTCAACCGATGAATCGCACTATTCACCTCAATAGTTTAAGCGCAATTAATCACTAGTTAATTAATACCGATCTCACTTCCAACCCATCATAATTTAACATATTGTATTCTTCAGTCTAGTTGTCCAAAATGACCGTGGATCTAACAAACTCACTTGTAACCCAAATGCAATTGTCTAAAAATAAAACCTTCATTTTACACAATCACATTTGGGTTACAAGTGAGTTTTTAGATCCACGATCCTGATTGACACCAGAATCAGGGAGAGACCCTTGTTAGGGAGAGCTTATGGAGGTCCTTGGGCAGATTGTTGTCTCTTTTTTCTGGCCCACCCTATCCTCCCTCGCCTCCCATCCGTCCTGGGGTTGTCTCAGACCTATGCAAGTGGATGCTATAATCAGGGGGAGACCCCATTTCATGAGCGCCTGCTGAGGTGTCCAGGCAGAGTTTCTCCTCATCGGTCTGACCCACCCTATCCTCCCTTGCCACCCACACCTCCAGGACTGGTCTCAGAGGGTAATGAACCCAGGCAGGTGGGTGCTACCTGGCTTTTGAAGGAGGAGAGGGCTTTCAGGAGGAGTGAAGGACTCTGTCTATTCTGTGGGAGACCTGGACATTTGTTGCGGTCCTGTCCAGGCCGTTCAAGCCGGGGACAAATCATTGGTGGCATTTCACTTTCCCCAGAAAATGTTTCAGATAAGCCCATGTTGAAGGCTGTATTTATTGGGCAGATAAGTCCGTTTCAGTTCCAGCGTTACTGGATACTGGGGCCGCTGGCTGTTTTATTGATGCAGAATTTTCAGACAGTAACAATATTCCCTTGCAGCCTTTTGCTTCTCCTTTGGCCATAGAAGCCACTGATGGGTTACCTTTGAAGCCCTCACACATTACGCATGAGAACACCTTGCTAAGCGCTGACACGGTCTGCTACGTACTCCTTCACCATCTTCCAAAACTTTTCCCTCCTTGTGACACTAGGCTGCGCATCAGGGTGAGGGTGCTGGCGGGGTGTCATGAAGGTGTCCCACGCCTTGGAGAGTGTTGCCCTGCCTTTGTCGGAACTGCTGTGTGCTCCCCTTTTCTCCCCTTCTCGGTTGGCCAAGGTAGCACGTACTCTGCCGCCAGCGTTGTCAGATGGAAAATTTTGGAGCAATTTTTCAACAAGAACCTTCTGGTATTGCACCATTTTGCTTGTCCTCTCCACCGGAGGAATGAGAGATGAGAAATTCTCTTTGTAGCGGGGGTCCAGAAGGGTGAACACCCAGTAATCCGTGTTGTCTAAAATGCGTACAACGCGTGGGTCACAGGAAAGGCAGCCTAACATAAAGTCAGCCATGTGTGCCAGAGTACCAACAGTCAAAATTTCGCTGTCCTCACCAGGAGGATGACTCTCAATATCCTCATCCTCTTCCTCCTCTTCTGCCCACCCACGCTGAAGAGATGGAACTAAAGTTCCATGGCTACCCTCTGTAGCGGAGGCAACCGTGTCTTCCTCCTCCTCCTCCGCCTCCTCCAATTGTCGCTGAGAAGACGAAGTGAGGGTGCTCTGGCTATCACCTTGTGTAAGCTCTTCCTCCCCCATTTCCACCTCTTCCACATGCAAAGCGTCGGTTTTAATTGTGAGCAGCGAGCGTTTCAGTAGACACAGAAGTGGGATGGTTACACTGATAATAGCGTTATCGCCGCTCACCATCTGTGTCGATTCCTCAAAATTGCGTAAAACCTCGCAGAGGTCTGACATCCATTCCCACTCCTCACTTCTGATTACAGGAAGTTGAACGGAGAGGCGACGACCGTGTAACAGCTGGTACTCCACTACTGCCCTCTGCTGCTCACAAAGCCGGGCCAACATGTGGAAGGTGGAGTTCCAGCGCGTGCTCACGTCACACAGCAGCCGGTGAGCTGGCAATTGTAAGCGCTGCTGCAGCTTCAACAGGCCGGCCGAAGCTGTAGATGACTTACGGAAATGTGCACACACGCGGCGCACCTTGGTCAAGAGATCATGCACATTGGGGTAGGTTTTTAGAAATCGCTGAACCACTAAATTAAATACATGCGCTAGGCATGGTACGTGTGTGAGCTTGCCGAGCTCCAAAGCCGCCACCAAGTTACGCCCATTATCACACACAACCATGCCTGGTTGCAGGTTGAGTGGCGAGAGCCACTGCTCGGTCTGGTGACTAATCCCCTGCAACAGCTCTGAGGCCGTGTGCTGTTTGTCCCCAAGGCAGATCAGCTTCAGCACGGCCTGTTGACGCTTCCCCACTGCAGTGCTACACTGCTTCCAGCTACTGGCTGATGGGGGAGTGGCGCTGCGTGTAGAGAATTCGGAGGTGGAAACGAAGGAGGAGGAGCCAATAACGTAGGTGCTGGCGGAAACCCTGATGGAGGTAGGGCCCGCAATCCTCGGCGTGGGTAGCACCCGTGCCATCCCAGGGTCCGAGTCGCTCCCAGCCTCCACGACATTCACCCAGTGTGCCGTCAGGGAAATGTAGCGTCCCTGGCCACAAGCACTTGTCCATGTGTCAGTCGTTAAGTGGACCTTCCCAGTAACTGCGTTGGTCAGGGCACGGGTGATGTTACGGGACACATGGTGGTATAATGCGGGGATGGCACACCGGGAAAAGTAGTGGCGGCTGGGGACAGCGTACCGAGGGACAGCTGCTGCCATCAGGCTGCGGAAGGACTCAGTGTCCACAAGCCTAAATGGCAGCATTTCGATGGCCAGTAATTTGGAAAGGTGTGAGGTTAGTGCTATGGCCTGTGGGTGGGTGGCTGGGTATTTTCGCTTGCGCTCAAATGCCTGGGGTAACGACATTTGGACGCTGTGCTGGGACAGGGAAGTGGATGTGGTCGCTGATGGTGCTTCAGATGCTACAGGTGCAGGGCGCGAGGTATGCGGGCCTGCGCCTTCGACAGGCGATTGGCCGGCACCGAAAACAGGAGAAGAGGAGGCAGTGGTGTGGCCTGCAGACACAGATGGGCGATCCAGGCGTTCCTCCCACTTATTACGGTGCTTGGATGCCATGTGTCGGATCATGCTGGTGGTGGTGAGGTTTCTAGTGTTCATTCCTCGGCTCATTCTGGTGTGGCACAGGTTGCAAACTACAATTCTTTTGTCGTCCGCACTTTCCTTAAAAAAACGCCATACCGCGGAACACCTACCCTTTGGCAAGGTAGATTTACGCAAGGGGGTGCTCCGTGGAACATTTGCGGGCCGGTTTGGTGCGGTCCGCCTTCTTTCTGTAGCCACACCACTGCCTCTTCCAGCCTGTTGCGGTGCTGCAGATGGCTCACCCTCAGGACTTCTGTCATCGCTCGGCTCTACACCTTCCCAGGTGGGGTCAGTCACCTCATCGTCCACCAAGTCCTCCTCCACTTCCTCACTCTGATCATCCTCCTCATGTCTTGATCCCACCACATACTCAGTCATTGACAACTGTATAACATTCTCCTCAACAAGGTCTTGAGACGGTAATAGTGGTTGATTTAATGGCAACTGTGTCTCATCATCATCATCATCATCCACTACTTCCTTTGACCTTAAATGCCGTTCACATCTGTCATCTTCTTGTGATTGGGTACCCTCTAGAGGTTGTGAATCAGGGCACAAGATGTCATGTTCCTCTGCAAGCGTGCTTGGAGAGAGGGTCAAATGAAGGATTGGTGATGAGACGAGCTCCTCACTATATCCCAGTGTGGGATCACTTCTTTGACCAGACCGTGTATGGTGGGAGGAAGGATGATCAGAGTGAGGATTATGTTGACCAGACTCTTGGCTACTGAGAGTGGACTTGGTGGAAGACAGGGTGGTGCTTAACCGACTGGAAGCAGTATCAGCTGACATCCAACCGACCACCTGTTCGCAGTGGTCGGACCTCGAGAGTGATGTCCTGCGACGCCCTGTAAAATTAGACATGAAGCTAGGTATGGTGGATGTCTTTCTTTCTTGTGCTCTGGCACCAGGCACAGTTTCTCCGCGTCCTGACCCGCGCCCTGAACTATCAGGATCACGTCCACTTCCCCGTCCCTTTTTACCCGCCTTCTTCATCTTACATGGAATATGTGACTTTAATATTTGAGTTTGAAAACTTAACAGTATTTCTTCCTATTCTGCAACTGTGCAGAGTACACAGAATAAGCTGCTAAACTGCGGTGACACACACTGAATGGAATATGTGACTTTAATATTTGAGTTTGAAAACTTAACAGTATTTCTTCCTATTCTGCAACTGTGCAGAGTACACAGAATAGGCTGCTAAACTGCGGTGACGAACACAGAATGGAATATGTGACTTTAATATTTGAGTTTGAAAACTTAACAGTATTTCTTCCTATTCTGCAACTGTGCAGAGTACACAGAATAGGCTGCTAAACTGCGGTGACACACACTGAATGGAATATGTGACTTTAATATTTGAGTTTGAAAACTTAACAGTATTTCTTCCTATTCTGCAACTGTGCAGAGTACACAGAATAGGCTGCTAAACTGCGGTGACGAACACAGAATGGAATATGTGACTTTAATATTTGAGTTTGAAAACTTAACAGTATTTCTTCCTATTCTGCAACTGTGCAGAGTACACAGAATAGGCTGCTAAACTGCGGTGACACACACTGAATGGATTATGTGACTTTAATATTTGAGTTTGAAAACTTAACAGTATTTCTTCCTATTCTGCAACTGTGCAGAGTACACAGAATAGGCTGCTAAACTGCGGTGACGAACACAGAATGGAATATGTGACTTTAATATTTGAGTTTGAAAACTTAACAGTATTTCTTCCTATTCTGCAACTGTGCAGAGTACACAGAATAGGCTGCTAAACTGCGGTGACACACACTGAATGGAATATGTGACTTTAATATTTGAGTTTGAAAACTTAACAGTATTTCTTCCTATTCTGCAACTGTGCAGAGTACACAGAATAGGCTGCTAAACTGCGGTGACACACACTGAATGGAATATGTGACTTTAATATTTGAGTTTGAAAACTTAACAGTATTTCTTCCTATTCTGCAACTGTGCAGAGTACACAGAATAGGCTGCTAAACTGCGGTGACACACACTGAATGGAATATGTGACTTTAATATTTGAGTTTGAAAACTTAACAGTATTTCTTCCTATTCTGCAACTGTGCAGAGTACTCAGAATAGGCTGCTAAAGTGCGGTGACACACACTGAATGGAATATGTGACTTTAATATTTGAGTTTGAAAACTTAACAGTATTTCTTACTATTCTGCAACTGTGCAGAGTACACAGAATAGGCTGCTAAACTGCGGTGACACACACTGAATGGAATATGTGACTTTAATATTTGAGTTTGAAAACTTAACAGTATTTCTTCCTATTCTGCAACTGTGCAGAGTACACAGAATAGGCTGCTAAACTGCGGTGACGAACACAGAATGGAATATGTGACTTTAATATTTGAGTTTGAAAACTTAACAGTATTTCTTCCTATTCTGCAACTGTGCAGAGTACACAGAATAGGCTGCTAAACTGCGGTGACACACACTGAATGGAATATGTGACTTTAATATTTGAGTTTGAAAACTTAACAGTATTTCTTCCTATTCTGCAACTGTGCAGAGTACACAGAATAGGCTGCTAAACTGCGGTGACGAACACAGAATGGAATATGTGACTTTAATATTTGAGTTTGAAAACTTAACAGTATTTCTTCCTATTCTGCAACTGTGCAGAGTACACAGAATAGGCTGCTAAACTGCGGTGACACACACTGAATGGAATATGTGACTTTAATATTTGAGTTTGAAAACTTAACAGTATTTCTTCCTATTCTGCAACTGTGCAGAGTACACAGAATAGGCTGCTAAACTGCGGTGACACACACTGAATGGAATATGTGACTTTAATATTTGAGTTTGAAAACTTAACAGTATTTCTTCCTATTCTGCAACTGTGCAGAGTATACAGAATAGGCTGCTAAACTGCGGTGACACACACTGAATGGAATATGTGACTTTAATATTTGAGTTTGAAAACTTAACAGTATTTCTTCCTATTCTGCAACTGTGCAGAGTACTCAGAATAGGCTGCTAAAGTGCGGTGACACACACTGAATGGAATATGTGACTTTAATATTTGAGTTTGAAAACTTAACAGTATTTCTTACTATTCTGCAACTGTGCAGAGTACACAGAATAGGCTGCTAAACTGCGGTGACACACACTGAATGGAATATGTGACTTTAATATTTGAGTTTGAAAACTTAACAGTATTTCTTCCTATTCTGCAACTGTGCAGAGTACACAGAATAGGCTGCTAAACTGCGGTGACGAACACAGAATGGAATATGTGACTTTAATATTTGAGTTTGAAAACTTAACAGTATTTCTTCCTATTCTGCAACTGTGCAGAGTACACAGAATAGGCTGCTAAACTGCGGTGACACACACTGAATGGAATATGTGACTTTAATATTTGAGTTTGAAAACTTAACAGTATTTCTTCCTATTCTGCAACTGTGCAGAGTACACAGAATAGGCTGCTAAACTGCGGTGACGAACACAGAATGGAATATGTGACTTTGATATTTTAGTTTGAAGACTTAACAGTATTTCTTCCTATTCTGCAACTCTGCACAGTACACAGAATGTGCTGCTACACTGCGGCGAAGCACACTGAATGGAATATGTGACTTTGATATTTTAGTTTGAAGACTTAACAGTATTTCTTCCTATTCTGCAACTCTGCACAGTACACAGAATGTGCTGCTACACTGCGGCGAAGCACACTGAATGGAATATGTGACTTTGATATTTTAGTTTGAAGACTTAACAGTATTTCTTCCTATTCTGCAACTGTGCACAGTACACAGAATGTGCTGCTACACTGCGGCGAAGCACACTGAATGGAATATGTGACTTTGATATTTTAGTTTGAAGACTTAACAGTATTTCTTCCTATTCTGCAACTCTGCACAGTACACAGAATGTGCTGCTAAACTGCGGCGAAGCACACTGAATGGAATATGTGACTTTGATATTTTAGTTTGAAGACTTAACAGTATTTCTTCCTATTCTGCAACTCTGCACAGTACACAGAATGTGCTGCTAAACTGCGGCGACGCACACTGAATGGAATATGTGACTTTGATATTTTAGTTTGAAGACTTAACAGAATGTGCCCTAATCTGCAACTTTGCACACTAAACAGAATGTGCTCTAATCTGCAACTTTGCACACTAAACAGAATGTGCTCTAATCTGCAACTTTGCACACTAAACAGAATTTGCTCTAATCTGCAACTGTGCACACTAAACAGAATGTGCTCTAATCTGCAACTTTGCACACTAAACAGAATATATATATTTTTTTTTTTTTTTTTTTTTTCCCCCCACACAAAATAACCTGCTGCCCCCACACACAGTAGTCCTAAAAAGGACTTTTGGTTCTTTTTTTTCACAATTTTGCTTTTTTTCCTCCCTACACTGACTTTCCCTTCCTATCCTCAGCTCTCCCTGGCTAAGACTGAGCCGAACTCGCTGGTCAGGTGCTATACAGCACCCGACCACGGGTTCTGGCCAGCCAATCAGTGTAATGCCAGCAGCCAACATGGCTGCTGGCATTACACCGATGTCAGAGCCTCCCTGCACGTTTATTGGCTGCGCAGCAGCCGCAAAACGTGCGGGGAGGAGACCCGAACATGGCGGGCGAGCACATGCGGTACTCGTACGAGTACCGCCATGTGCCGAGCAGAGCGATGCTCGAGCCGATCCGAGCATCGGCCGAGCATGCTCGCTCAACACTAGTTCTGGCTCCGCCCAGGGCTAGCCCTTTTATACCAGGTCCTGTCATTCTTTCAGCGCCCTTTCGTGGTGTACCTGTACCTAGCTTTTGAGTTGCTACATGTTCCTGCTCCGTGTATGACCCGGCTCGCCTGACTTCGCTCCTGTTGGTCCTGATTTTTTGCTTTCCGTTGCTGACTAGGACTGGCTGACTACCTCTGTGTGTACCGATCTGGCTTTGGCTGAGAACCCTCTTCCGTTGCTGACTAGGACTGGCTGTATACCTCCATGTGTACCGATCTGACTTTGGCTGAGAACCCGCTTCCGTTGTTAACTAGGACTGGCTATTACCTCCGTGAGTACCGATCTGGCATTCTGGCTTCTGACCCTCTGTGTGCGTACCCTGAGCCGTTACACTCGCTCTCGCTATCTCAGCAACTTCCTATACAGTGCCTACTTGGCCTGTCACTCCCTAGATCACCTGGGAGACTGAGTTGCGAGTAGCTCCGGTCACTTGCCAGTATTCTATCTGTGTTGCCTCCTCTATCCCTAGTGTTCTAGGGACTCGGTCACTTGCCAGTATCCTATCTGGGTTGCCTCTGCTATCCCTAGCATTCTAGAGACTTGTTCACTTGCCAGTGTCCTATCTGTGTTGCATCCGCTATCCCTAGTGTTCTAGGGACTCAGTCACCTGCCAGTGTCCAATCCATGTTACCTATGCTATCCCTAGTGTTCTAGGGATTTGGTCACTTGCCAGTGTCCTATCTGAGTTGCCTCCGCTATCCCTAGCGTTCTAGGGACTCGGTCACTTGCCAGTGTCCTATCTGCGTTGCCTCCGCTATTCCTAGCATTCTAGGGACTTGGTCACTTGCCAGTGTCCCATCTGTGTTTCCTCTGCTATCCCTAGCTATCTAGGGATTTGCCCTGCAGTTACCTGCTGCTATTCTTGGTGTGCCTTTCCATAGTTTGGTACTGTTGTGGTTTACTCAGTTCCAGTATCCAGTGGACGAATCAAGCCTACTTAGTTCCTGTTGTATTGTTTCTTGGATATTATTTCTGTTCATCCTGACCTGTGCCAGATTTGGAAAGTACCACGGTACTGTCCTTATCTGGGCCTGAGTAGGGTGATGTTTGCTTGCTGATTATTTATTTTCAATAAAGCTGATCTTAACCTTACCTAATTTGCCTGAGTGCTCTTAAAACCGTGACAGGTTTAACGGGCAGTCTGAGTCCTCACTCAATTGCCCTTGTGTTGTTGTTCAAAGCAGTTCTATTACCTTGGGCTCTGTGTATGACCTGGCTTGTTGACCCCATTCCCACTGTGTCCATGGTGGTCTGTGGCACACTAACCTGCTCCTCAGCATCCTGCTGCCCTTGCATCTCAGCATCAGAAGGAGTTAGAGCAGTTGCAAATTCCTCTAATTCCAAGATGTCCTTAGTGGTGGTGGTGATGCCCATTCTCATTCCTGTCTCCCATTCCTTCTCAGTTTCTGCTAAATGGCCCATCAATGTCTCTTCCACCCCAGCTTCTCCAGCATCATCATCACCACCACCACTAGTCCCTACATGCTGTTGTTGTTGCTGCTGCTCTATTCCAGTCATCTCACTGCTGCTTGGAGGAGGTGATGAGCAATGTGACAGAGGATCCTCTAACGTCACACTTTCCATTGCCTTTTGACCTGAAGAAGAAGGCAGATTAGCACTAGCAGAAGCAGCAGCAGGCACAGACAGCTGATCTGTGCTCCTGCTGGTGGTGGTGGTATTAATTATCAGCCTGCTCTCCTCCCCCAAAGCCGGTTGTGGCCTCTTAAGGATCATGTTCAACTTGGACACTATAGTGAAGAGAAGAGGACTCCTAGAGCCAGGGGAATGGTGTGGGCTCCCTTGATCGCTAGTCTGGACGCTCTCAAATATTTCCCCTACCACTCCAGCTGCTTCACCATTACTGCTACTACTACTAACACCAACCACATCAAGTTAAGCCACAGAGTCTTCCTCCTCAGTCTCACAGTCACTAGTAATATGAGGATAATCCCTCCTTCACTCCTAATGCTAACAAGCTCCTCAAGCTGCTGGACATTAGTAGCAGTAGTTCTAGCAATGGCAGGACTGCTTGGGAATGGCAAGTTTGATTTAGGTTCCCTTGCTGTCACACTTGGCATAATTTTCAAAACTCCCCCAGGTACTAGAAGAAACAGGCAAAGTATTGGTGGCAGCAGGTTCAGCACTGGCAGCAGGTTCAGTACAAGCAGCTGGTTCAGCACTGGCAGCAGGATCAGTACTAGCAGCAGGTTCAGCACTGGCAGCAGATTCAATACTAGCAGCAGGTTCATCACTGGCAGCAGGTTCAGTACTAGCAACAGGGACAACATAGTGGCTATAGGTCAGAAATGGTGGCACTGGCAGCAGGGGCAGCACATCTGGCAACAGGTACAACACTAGTGGCTGCAGTTACAGAAATGGTGACACTGGCAGCAGGGGCAGCACGTCTGGCAACAGGTACAACACTAGTGGCTGCAGGATCAGAATTGGTGGCATTGGCAGCAGGGGCAGCACGTCTTGCAGCAGGCACAGGCAGCTGTCTTGTCCTGCTCTCACTATCCTTTTCTCCCTTCCTTCCCATTCCCTTTTCTCCCTTCCTTCCCTTTTCTCCCTTCCTTCCCATTCTCTTTTTTCCCTCCCTTCTCATTAAATTCCCCAAGATCCCATGGGGTGATTTAGGGGGACTGGACAGCATTAGTTCAGTACTGCTAGTCACTTCCTCTTCCTCCTCCTCCTCAGACTCAGTGGACACATAATAAGGGTCCTTCCAGTTCCTCCTTTTGCTGCTCATAGTGATAGCAGTCAGTATGAGCCTCTCCTGCCTCAATTTTTGCTAAACATCACAAGAGAACAGCACAGCACATCTATCTCGCTCTGTAGCTGCTTCTATTGTGTCTGCCTTCAGCGAAAACGTCACGTTTTTATAGCAGAAGTGCGAAAACAATGTAAATCAATGGGCGAAAATTTTTTAGCCATTGAAAAAATGGCGAAAGATTTTGGCCAATGTGCAAATGATGCAAAAATTTTAACCGTTAGTTTTAAAGCAGATTTTCCAGTGAAAAAGCGAATAAAAACGTGGTTTTTACGAAATTTCCCGCAGGAACATGGCTACAACTTTCGCCCACCCCTAGGGAATAGTGCAATTCATCTGTTGCGAATAGACTGAAAAATAAAATCTTTCGAAGTTGTAATATATTCCGATGTATTTTGGGTGAAAGAATCTATGAATAGAAAAGAATATATTAATTTCAGGCATCTTTTATCCCCAGATGGTGGAGTGAATATATCACTTTTGGACCTGGGGTCTGAAGCCCAATTCTTAACACAAGATTCATGTAGCAAAGAGGTTCTAAGTGTGGCAAGAAAACTTGTCATTCCTGTGATATACAGATAGAGGTTTATAATCATAAATGCTTGTCCTCATTTATGGCAGATTAAATAGTTCAAAATACAAAACGGATCACACCTCTGGAGGCAGACAGGGAGTGTGGTTAACCCCTTAACGACATATGACTTACCAGGTACGTCCCGCAAAAACTGTCACTTAGTGACAGAGGACGTACCTGGTAAGTCACGGAAGTCCGCGTCTCCGTGCGCTCGGAGACTCAGGACTTCTTTGACAAAAAAAAAAAAAATGTTAGGCGGGCGTTAACGTGACAACCGCGTACGAACGCGGCTGTCACTAAGGGGTTAAAGTTTTAAAAGGAAGAGGGTGAGAGCTCATAAATGTTAGATTATCTGTTTGAGAAAGTGGCGGTGTAACGCGACGAAACACGTTACATATATTATTAACAGTGACCAATTGTTTTTATTATTGATTCCTCTAATGGTACTGTATACCAAAATATATTTTTATTTGGATTTTTAAGAAAAAATTTGTTTATATTGGAATACACCCTATTCCGTGAGTTACTACTCCCGTAAGTGCTACTGACATGTATACATTCTGCCTATAACATCCAGAATCATGAGGAAGACCAACACCACTGGAGCTTGAGCAAGGACTATACGATTTGAATCTCCCTGTACCCGATTAAAAACACTGGTGTGGACTATACGCCGGTGTTACAAACTGAGTGAGTACAGAGAATCAATTAATGTCTCCCATAGGAGATTCATGTAGCAAAGGGGTCCGTAGTGTGACAAGAAAAGTTGTCTTTCCTGTGATATACAGATAGAGGTTTATAGTCATAAATGCTTGTCCTTATATATGGGAGATTAAATAGTTAAAAATACAAAATGGTTAAAGTTTTAAAAGGAAGAGGGTGAGAGCCTGTCGGGAGTCAAGCTCATAAATTTTAGATTATCTGTTTGAGAAAGTGGTGGTATAACGCCACGAACCACGTTACATATATTATTAACAGTGACCAATTGTTTTTATTATTGATTCCTCTAATGGTACTATATACCAAAATATATTTTTATTTGGATTTTTTAGAATAAATTTGTTTATATTGGAATACACCCTATTCCGTGAGTTATTACTCCAGTAAGTGCTACTGACATGTATACATTCTGCCTATAACATCCAGAATCATGAGGAAGACCAACACCACTGGAGCTTGAGCAAGGACTATACGATTTGAATCTCCCTGTACCCGATTAAAAACACAGGTGTGGACTATATGTCGGTGTTACAAACTGAGTGAGTACAGAGAATCAATTAATGTCTCCCATATGTTACTGATTCAAGCACTGCATTTCTAGTAAGAATTGTGATTGCACTTTGTTTCTTTTTATCCTTGTGTTCTTCTGATGAGACACTGTGTGGAGCACCGATCAACTGTGTACCACTGCTGAATAGTCGGGAGTACACCCAAGTGGAAGTGGGGAATATAAATAACTTCCAAGTGCACTGCTTGTCTTTCTTACACATATGTGTTTGTGAGGACATCCTAAAGTGTGAGTACCCCATTCTAGGGGTGTGGATTGGGTCCATCAGTTGAAGTTGTAATACATACTACTCTATGAAGTGCCCCTTCTTGTCCTTCTTTTTCCCCTGTTTAATGTGGACCAGTCACTTCAAGGCAATTTTACATTGTTTTACAAAGAATATAATTCTGCCTATATGTTGTTTTTGCCATTTTTCTTTAAAATAATACATTTTTGAGATCTTAACTTTTATGTTTTGTTGACATAGTGGGCACTTTATGCTAATTCCTTGCACAGTATGCTTCTTAGTTCCATATGAATAACCACAGTGTGTGGGTCCTCTGCACTGATTCATTCATACTATGGCATGGGTAAATATTAGCCAACAAATAGTTATTTTTTTCAAAAACTATATAACAAAAATATGGCTAGTACAGCATGTAGGCATTAGTGATGATCGAGCACCCCGATGCTCGGGTGTTCGGGTGCTCTGGCCGAGCGCCCCCGGAGGCTCGAGTGCTCGGCCGAGCACCCGAGCCCCATTGAAGTCAATGGGAGGACTCGAGCATTACACCAGGCACCCCCTGCTCTGATGAGGGGAGGGTGCCTGGTTCATAGGAAAAGGTCAGAAAATGATGGAAACACCACAGAAATGGTTCAGGGACAGCATAGGGAGGATGTCTGGATGCATCTTGGACTCCAACGTCGCTGCTGGGAACGATGTTTCACCCGTAGTACGCCAATTTTACAGACTGACCGTAAAACACACAAAAAGGAAGATAAAAACTAATCTGCGGCTAGGCACACTAAACAATATGTGACGCTAATATGCGGCTAGGCACACTAAACAATATGTGACGTTAATCTGCGGCTAGGCACACTAAACAATATGTGACGCTAATCTGCGGCTAGGCACACGAAACAGAATGTGACGCTAATCTGCGGCTAGGCACACGAAACAGAATGTGACGCTAATCTGCGGCTAGGCACAGTGAACGGAATATGTGACGTTAATTTGTGAATTTGCACACTAAACAGAATGTGACAATAATCTATGGCTAGGCACACGTTTAAAATGGCCCTTTTTGTCGCTGCGTTGTAAAATAATTGGCCCTGTGCACCTAACAGAATATGTCAGCTTGTCACTGCACTGTGAAATATTTGTCCCTGTGCACCTAGTACAATGTCACCTTAGAACATGTCACCCCCCCACAAAAAAATATAAATGCTGCCCCCACACACAACAGTCCTAAAAAGGACTTTTGGGTCTTGAAAGAGTTTCAACACTTTTATTCTCCCTACACTGACTTCCTGTGCATCTAGTATTATATGTCACCTTACTAATATCCCCCCCACAAAAAAAAGGAAATTGTGCCCCCCCAAACAAAATATAAATGCTGCCCCCACACACAACAGTCCTAAAAAGGACTTTTGGGTCTTGAAAGAGTTTCAACACTTTTATTCTCCCTACACTGACTTCCTGTGCATCTAGTATTATATGTCACCTTACTAATATCCCCCCCACAAAAAAAAAGGAAATTGTGCCCCCCCAAACAAAATATAAATGCTGCCCCCACACACAACAGTCCTAAAAAGGACTTTTGGGTCTTGAAAGAGTTTCAACACTTTTATTCTCCCTACACTGACTTCCTGTGCATCTAGTATTATATGTCACCTTACTAATATCCCCCCCAGAAAAAAAAAGGAAATTGTGCCCCCCCAAACAAAATATAAATGCTGCCCCCACACACAACAGTCCTAAAAAGGAATTTTGGGTCTTGAAAGAGTTCCAACAATTTTATTCTCCCTACACTGACTTTCCCTGCCTGAGCGCATCTCTCCCTGGCTAAGAATGAGCCAAACTCGCGCGTCGGGTGCTATACAGCACCCGATCACGGGTTCTGGCCAGCCAATCAGTGTAATGCCAGCAGCCAACATGGCCGCTGGCATTACACTGATGTCAGAGCCTCCCCGCACGTTTATTGGCTGCGCAGCAGCCGCGAAACGTGCGGGGAGGAGACCCGAACATGGCCGGCGAGCACATGCGGTACTCGTACGAGTACCGCCATGTGCCGAGCAGAGCGATGCTCGAGCCGAACCGAGCTTCGGCCGAGCATGCTCGCTCATCACTAGTAGGCATGTTTTAAGAATCTTTAAAATTAAAGGACAGTTATCACATTTTATTAAGTATGATCCTATGGGAGCAGTTAATAAAACATTTGGGGATGTACTGTGCAGCACTAAAACAGTTTCTTTTAATTGTGCAGAGGGGTAGAAAACTGCCTCACTCTGTAGGAACACAACTCAGAAGTATTTGGCTATGAGCCACAAACTTTGTGGGTAGTGTGCACAGTCCCCATATAACCATTGTATTGGGCTCCTAAGCCAGACAGAGAAAGGGAGATGCACTAAGGTGTAATGTTATACCAAAATGTGTCTGGCAATGTGTGTCAGTCATTTCTCCATGGAGAATCAGACCATATACCCTAAGAATAACATGCAGTGAGATGGGGGATAGTTTAATCATTAGCATGAAGGGCAATAATAATGCCGACATGCCTTCCCTTACACATAGACAGCAGTTCAACAACCCTGAAGTGTGAGTGCATCCACTCTGCTCCACAACATGCCCAATGGCTCAGACTTCAGTACCACAAAATAGCATAAATCTCTAACCATTTCAGTGTCATAGGAATGTGCATTACAAAGCCCACAACACCAAAAGGGTTCAACAGTAAAAACCACTGGCACAACTGATTTATACAATTTGAGAACCAGCATATTACAGCTTCTTTGACATTCTATTTTGTCTGAATGAGCTTATTGGGATATCCACCGATCAGCTGATACAAGTAAACAAAGGACTCTTAATGCACTCCTTTGCAGAATACCTTGCAACTCCTGTGTTTACATGAGTAAGCTGATAGCCTGCTCAGCTGGTCTAGTCAATACAGAACTGCAAGTAAGCATTATATGCTACAGCTTCTCTGTTGGTTCTCTTATTTTGTAAATTGATTGTGGGAAAGAGTTTTACTGTTTCAGTACCACAGCGGCATGCATTGCACATACCTATGGCACTGAAAAGGGTTAAAGGAGGGCAATTGCTGTATTTGCTCTCCAGGAGAGAGAGCAAGCGAGCCTCAGGTTGGCAAGAACTCTGACAGCACAGACAACCATCAGGACTTAGTAGATGTTGTGAAATACAATCACATACATATGACAATCGCATATTAGATGCATTTCACTATACAAATTTGCCATTGACAAAATTGTAAACCTGGCTAAGGCTTGGCGGATTCATTGGGATGATGATATTATGGTGAAGACATCTGAATGTATAAGTCAAGATGTCAGTGGCACAAATACTCCACTATATCACCATCCTGGCTTATTTTCGAAAACTTAGTACACTTCCCCAGAGAGTCTACGAGGGCTGTTTTCAGGACCTATGAGAACATACAAATTATTTGCTCTACATGCAATTCCTTATCTGGCCAGTGTCCACTTTACATATGGCTCAGTCTCTTTAGTCCTGATTATGTTCTTTTCTTGTGCTAAGTGAGAATATAAGGCAGTTAGATAGAGCCATTCTTATTATTTATGTCTCTTAACTAATTAAAACTGACACTAAAACTCAGGATGCTTCTGTAATTTGTCTCTTGTCCAAAGTTTTGGTAATATTGGAGGGTAGTTCTGGAGTAAAAAAAGTAAAATATCTTCTCACATAACTGAGTAACCACAGCTCGCATGTTGTCAGTTGAATCAGACCATATGAGCAGTGAGGTTAATCCATTCTTCTAATGTCAAGCTGTGGTTCAACACTGAAGAGAACGACTTACTGTAAATAAAGTACTAATGTTGTGAGTGAATGAAGTGGTTGCTTGTCAAGGGAGATGTGCGTAGAAAACCTCATCTCTTATTAAGTATTTGATTCTTCATCAATACATGCTGCTGTGTACGCAATACAATTTCATATCATGCAAATAAAGCAAATTCTATTAAAAACTCTATTGCATGCACACACAATACATTAGGGCAACTTCACTGCATTATCCCAGAATAATAAGCAGCTAAAGAACCTCCCCAGTAATGGGTCCATGTACTTTTTGTCTATTTGGCCTAATTATGTCCTTAGTATGCTTATGAAAATATGCTACTTTTCATCATCTATGTCATCCTCCAGTAGTGAGGGTTTTAGTTATTATTCATTTACTCTAAGAATATGAGCCATTTCTGCTCCAGCTCATGCATCAAAAGTTGGATTGGCCTTCCCAGGCATGGCAGCTGAGGGCCATTGAACCTGGAAAAGGGACTATTTGACTTCCAAATGCCATGACCACCACCCTGTAGTGTCCCCATGTGCGCCTAACATCCCCCTTCACACTCACACAAGTCTCCTTTAACCCGTCCAATGCCAGACTGTTTGCAAATCTTTGCTGTGCAATGCATTGTAGGCTGTCTGACATCAGAGAGGTTAACAGCTATCAAAAAAGTATACTACCCCACCATGCCCCACTAGGCTACTCCAGGCTCACTATTAACCGCTCCAGTGCTGTATTGGCTGTGGTCACATTGCAATCAATACACAATGTTTTTTGTATAGCAGGGTTGGGGATGGTGGGATTCTTTTTAATACTCTATTTACGGTTAACCCATCTGTTGATGGAGCAGTGAGATCCCTGCAATCTAGCAATTTGGGTGCTGGGGAAGTAGGGAGGATTCTGAAGCACAGGGAGGATTTGGCAGAGGATAGAGGAGGTTATTGCCTCCCCACTGTCCCCTGCCTGATCCAACCCAAGGAAAGTGGATGAAATCAGACCACTTTCTTTGGGATTCCTAGACTCCACATGAAGTATTTTTCAATGTTTTAACAGGACTCCAAAAGAGGTCATTTTTAAAAGATAGAGGGCTGGATTCTATTGCAGGTGATAAATGTTAACTCCCATCTTATCAAATATTTTCCTATTGAAGTCTACAGGGAAACCTGGAGATAAAAGCTGAGATAACATTAGCACCTGCAATAGAATCCAGCCCAAAACACAGTTCAGCAATTCATTTCTGACCTTGGGCTGGATTCTATTGCAGGTGCTAATTATAACACTGCTTTTATTTCCAGGTTTCCCCACAGACCAAACAGGAAAGTATTTGATAAAACTGGTGGTAACATTTATCACCTGCAATAGAATCCAGCCCCCAGAATGTGATTGCAGAAGTGACCACCTGAAAATTTGTGATACATCAGAAAATAGTCATTCAGTAAATATTTCTTGCTGAAAAGGGGTTGGATTCAAATGCAGCTTCTAATTTTACCTCTGCTTTTATCTCCAGGTATCCCCATAGACTTCAATAGGATTTTTTCGTAAAAAACTGTAGGTAACATTTATCTCCTGTATTTTAATCCAGCCATAATAATTCTTTTGCCACTTTCATGTTTTCCTGGGCCTTGTTGTTAGTACATAATATAAAACAAAACAGAGTAAAAGAACACCCTTAAAGGGATAGTAATGTTTCACAAAAACAGCAGCTTTATAGTGTTTGAGCCATAGAGAATATTATATGAATACTGTCAGAGAAGTAGTTCAAAAGTAATTGAATGATAAAGTATCCCCCTCCTGTCCCTTTTACCTAATGTAAGCCACCTTCCCCCAGATGTGGAATCTGGGAGACTTGTGCGATTTGGGTCGGCAACATTCGGAATTTGAAGAAAACGGGGTCATTCGGCAACATTCGGACCTTCCGACAGGCAAGGGCCGTTTGCCCCAAAAAATACTAATCCAATTAGCCCTGGTCCAGATGTCCTCGAAAAGTTCGGAATTTTCGGCAACTACTACCCGCGCTCGATTACTTTCCCTCCATGCTTTCCCTCCATGTTTTTAGTCCAATTAGCTTCTCCATTCCATGCGCCACTTTCCAGCTTTGTCTCTATTCCAGTTGGCTTCTTTGTTTCATGATGAGGGTTGGACTAATGATGCAGACACCCAGGCAGACAGCCTGCATTTCCTCATTGTGTTGTTGGAGCTCAGAGAGAGAAGAAGGAGATAGAGAGTGCCCAGTTGTTGTGTAGGAAGGCAGTTAGCATTAGGCATAGGCAGGCAGCCAGCATTAGTGCCACTGCAAAGGGAGAATCATCTTTGTTCCTGAGCAAAAAAATTACAAATATTAGGGATTTGTTTGAATAATTTTCAGAGTGACACATCAGTCAGTCTCACAGTTCTGCAGGCATACCTAGTATCTTATTACCACCGCAAGGGAAAATCACCTTTGTTTCTGTGTTTAACATAAAAAATAATATTAGGACTTTGTTTGAATCATTTTCAGAGTGACACTTCAACCAGTCTCACAGTTCTATAGGCAGGCCTAGTACCTTATTACCACCGCAAAAGAGTCACCTGTGTTCCTGTGTTAAATATTAAAAATACTAAACTAGAAGGAATTTGTTTGAATAATTTTCAGAGTGACACTTCAGCCAGTCTCACAGTTCTATAGGCAGGCCTAGTGCCTTATTGAGTCCGCAAGGGAAAGTCACCTTTGTTTGTGTATAAAATAGGAAAAGTAATATTAGGGCTTTGTTCAAAAACTTTTCAGAGTGACACTTCAGCCAGTCTCACAGTTCTGCAGTCAGGCCTAGTACCTTATTACCACTGCAAGGGAGACACTTGTTTTTCTGTGTTAAATGATAAATTAATATTAGGGATTTGTTTGAATAATTTTCAGATTGATACATCAGCCAGTCTCACAGTTCTGCAGGCAGGCCTAGTACCTTATTACCACCGCAAGCGAAAGTCACCTTTGTTTCTGTGTTTAACATTAAAAGTAATATTAGGGCTTTGTTTGAATACTTTCCAGAGTGACACTTCAGCCAGTCTCACAGTTCTGCAGGCAGGCCTAGTACCTTATTACTACCGCAAGGGAGTCACTTGTTTTTATGTGTTAAATATTAAAATTAATATTAGGGATTTGTTTGAATAATTTTCAGATTGACACATCAGCCAGTCTCACAGTTCTACAGGCAGGCCTAGTACCTTATTGCCACAGCAAGGGAATATCACCTTTGTTTCTGTGTGTAACATTAAAAATAATAGTAGGAATTTGAATAATTTTCAGAGTGACACTTCAGCCAGGTTCACAGTTCTATAGGCAGGCCTAGTACCTTATTACCACCGCAAGAGAGTCACCTGTGTTCCTGTGTTAAATATTAAAAATACTAAACTAGTAGGAATTTGTTTGAATAATTTTCAGAGTGATACTTCAGCCAGTCTCACAGTTCTATAGGCATCCTAGTACCTTATAGCATCCACAAGGGAGTCACCTGTGTTCCTGTCTTAAATATTAAAAATAATAAACTAGCAGGAATTTGTTTGAATTATTTTCAGAGTGATACTTCAGCCAGTCTCACAGTCCTATAGGCAGGCCTAGGACCTTATAGCATCCACAAGGGAGTCACCTGTGTTCCTGTCTTAAATATTAAAAATACTAAACTAGTAGGAATTTGTTTGTATAATTTTCAGAGTGAAACATCAGCCAGTCTCACGGTTCTGTAGGCAGGCGTATTACCTTATTACCACAGCAAGGGAAAGTCACCTTTATTTCTGTGTTTAACATTAAAAATAATAGTAGGAATTTGTATGAATAATTTTCAGAGTGATACTTCAGCCAGTCTGACAGTTCTATAGGCAGGCCTAGTACCTATTGCGTCCGCAAGGGAAAGTCACCTTTGTTTGTGTGTAAAATATTAAAAATAATATTAGGGCTTTGTTCGAATACTTTTCAAAGTGACGCATCAGCCAGTCTCACAGTTCTGCAGGCAGGCCTAGTCCCTTATTACCACCGCAAGGGAAAGTCACATTTATTTCTGTGTTTAACATTAAAAATAATAGTAGGAACTTGTTTGAATAATTTTCAGAGTGACACTTCAGCCAGTCTCACAGTTTTATAGGCAGGCCTAGTACCTTATTACCACCGCAAGTGAGTCACCTGTGTTCCTGTGTTAAATATTAAAAATACTAAACTAGTAGGAATTTGTTTGAATAATTTTCAGAGTGATACTTCAGCCAGTCTCACAGTTCTGCAGGCAGGCCTAGTACCTTATTACCACCGCAAGGGAGTCAATTGTTTTTCTGTGTTAAATATTAAAATTAATATTAGGGATTTGTTTGAATAATTTTCAGATTGACACATCAGCCAGTCTCACAGTTCTGCAGGCAGGCCTAGTACCTTAATGCCACCGCAAGGAAAATCACCTTTGTTTCTGTGTTTAACATTAAAAATAAAAGTACGAATTTGTTTGAATAATTTTCAGAGTGACACTTCAGCCAGTCTCACAGTTCTATAGGCAGGGCTAGTACCTTATTACCACCGCAAGAGAGTCACCTGTGTTCCTGTGTTAAATATTAAAAATACTAAACTAGTAGGAATTTGAATAATTTTCAGAGTGATACTTCAGCCAGTCTCACAGTTCTGCAGGCAGGCCTAGTACATTACTGCCACCGAAAGGGAAAATCACCTTTGTTTCTGTGTTTAAAATTAAAAATAATAGTAGGAATTTGTTTGAATGATTTTCAGAGTGACACTTCAGCCGGTCCACAGTTCTATAAGCAGGCCTAGTACCTTATTACCACCGAAAGAGAGAAACCTGTGTTCCTGTGTTAAATATTAAAAATACTAAACTAGTAGGAATTTGTTTGAATAATTTTCAGAGTGACACATCAGCCAGTCTCACAGTTCTATAGGCAGGCCTAGTACCTTATTACCACCGCAAGGGAAAGTCACCCTTGTTTCTGTGTTTAACCTTAAAAATAATAGTAGGAACTTGTTTGAATAATTTTCAGAGTGACACTTCAGCCAGTCTCACAGTTTTATAGGCAGGCCTAGTACCTTATTACCACCGCAAGTGAGTCACCTGTGTTCCTGTGTTAAATATTAAAAATACTAAACTAGTAGGAATTTGAATAATTTTCAGAGTGATACTAAAGCCAGTCTCGCAGTTCTGCAGGCAGGCCTAGTACCTTATTACCACCACAAGGGAGTCAATTGTTTTTCTGTGTTAAATATTAAAATTAATATTAGGGATTTATTTGAATAATTTTCAGATTGACACATCAGCCAGTCTCACAGTTCTGCAGGCAGGCCTAGTACCTTATTGCCACCGCAAGGAAAATCACCTTTCTTTCTGTGTTTAACATTAAAAATAATAGCACAAATTTGTTTGAATAATTTTCAGAGTGACACTTCAGCCAGTCTCACAGTTCTATAGGCAGGGCTAGTACCTTATTACCACCGCAAGAGAGTCACCTGTGTTCCTGTGTTAAATATTAAAAATACTAAACTAGTAGGAATTTGAATAATTTTCAGAGTGATACTTCAGCCAGTCTCACAGTTCTGCAGGCAGGCCTAGTACATTACTGCCACCGAAAGGGAAAATCACCTTTGTTTCTGTGTTTAAAATTAAAAATAATAGTAGGAATTTGTTTGAATGATTTTCAGAGTGACACTTCAGCCGGTCCACAGTTCTATAAGCAGGCCTAGTACCTTATTACCACCGAAAGAGAGAAACCTGTGTTCCTGTGTTAAATATTAAAAATACTAAACTAGTAGGAATTTGTTTGAATAATTTTCAGAGTGACACATCAGCCAGTCTCACAGTTCTATAGGCAGGCCTAGTACCTTATTACCACCGCAAGGGAAAGTCACCCTTGTTTCTGTGTTTAACCTTAAAAATAATAGTAGGAACTTGTTTGAATAATTTTCAGAGTGACACTTCAGCCAGTCTCACAGTTTTATAGGCAGGCCTAGTACCTTATTACCACCGCAAGTGAGTCACCTGTGTTCCTGTGTTAAATATTAAAAATACTAAACTAGTAGGAATTTGAATAATTTTCAGAGTGATACTAAAGCCAGTCTCGCAGTTCTGCAGGCAGGCCTAGTACCTTATTACCACCACAAGGGAGTCAATTGTTTTTCTGTGTTAAATATTAAAATTAATATTAGGGATTTATTTGAATAATTTTCAGATTGACACATCAGCCAGTCTCACAGTTCTGCAGGCAGGCCTAGTACCTTATTGCCACCGCAAGGAAAATCACCTTTCTTTCTGTGTTTAACATTAAAAATAATAGCACAAATTTGTTTGAATAATTTTCAGAGTGACACTTCAGCCAGTCTCACAGTTCTATAGACAGGCCTGGTACCTTATTACCACCACAAGGGAGTCACATGTGTTCCTGTGTTAAATATTAAAAATACTAAACTAGTAGGAATTTGTTTGTATAATTTTCAGTGTGACACATCAGCCAGTCTCACACTTCTGTAGGCAGGCCTATTACCTTTTTACCACCGCAAGGGAAAGTCACCTTTATTTCTGTGTTTAACATTAAAAATAATAGTAGGGATTTGTTTGAATAATTTTCAGAGTGATACTTCAGCCAGTCTCACAGTTCTATTGGCAGGCCTAGTACCTATTTCGTCCACAAGGGAAAGTGACCTTTGTTTGTGTGTAAAATATTAAAAGTAATATTAGGGCTTTGTTTGAATAATTTTCAGAGTGACACTTCAGTCAGTCTCAGAGTTCTGCAGGCAGGCCTAGTACCTTATTACCACTGCAAGGGAGTCACCTGTGTTCCTGTGTTATATATTAGAAATTCTAAACTAGTAGGAATTTGTTTGAATAATTTTCAGAGTGAGACAGCCAGTCTCACAGTTGTCGTGTGACCAGGTTTTTAAATTTTAAAACTATTATAGTTCACTACCTACCTATCTGTCATGGATTTGAGTCCTAATGAACAACCTGATGTTCGTCATCCTGGTACCAGCTGCAGTGACCCAGCAACCACCAACACCACCACAGTGATGTTGCTTTCAAGCAGAGCTAGCAGCAGCAGGTGGGCAAAGAAGAGTACTTTGCGTAGTACTAGTCAGACTCAACAGCAGCACTCCAAGCCAAAAACTAGAAAGAAGAAGGGAACTGTAGGTCGTTCTACCGCTACTAGCAAGGTAGAGAGGTCCAGGTCCTCCTCTGAGACCACGAAGCAGCCGTCACCTGTGTCTCGTCAGCTGGTTGGTGATGATCCCCCAGAACCACCTGCACAATAACTAGTGCCACTGGCAGTTTAGTCACCACCTCCGATACAGCCATTTCAGTAAACCTGGGGACATCTAGTGTGTGTAACACTACTGGTCGGACACTGAGGGGCAGTATCAACATGGGATTTTTATAGCGAATGTCTGTGTAAGCAGCCCAAATGGAAATTATTGCAGTATTTGGAGAAAATTTCGACTGCCACCACTGTCACTGCCACTGAAAGCATATCTTTTCCAGAAAAGGTTATTTAGGGAGATAGTTTACCAGTTCCCGGTAGTCGCCAGGCAGCTACTGCTGATGATGATTTTTCTTCCTGTCAAAACCTACAAGAGGTAGAAGAAGAATCTGAGGGATCAAGGCCTCCTAAGCTTGATTTGTCCCCTGAGCTTGATTTTTCCAGTGACCTTGACTATTTCCGAGCTTAATTTTTCCCCTGCTTCTCATAGTACTCCTCCTGTTTCTCCAGTTACACTTGTGACTTCTATTGAAGACTCAACATCTGCCTCTCCAGTTTCATTTGAGTGTCCCAGCCAGGTAGTAGCTGCTAGTGTCTCCGCCACCAATACCACTGTTACTCCACTATCCTCCTCCAATCCCAGTCCCAACATCCCTGCTGCCATCTTTAGGTTTACTGGTACCCCTGTAACTGTATGTAGAAAGAAAAAGCAAAGTGAGGTTGCTCCAGCATGTGAAGATGAAGAAAGTGTCACATCAGTTTCTTCTTCTCCGCCACCTTCCAGAGTCATCTGCCGCTCCAAAGAATGGGACCATTTTGTGGCACTTTGAGATGGCCGGCTAGAGAAATGCAAATTGTGTGGCAGGGAAGTCAGTCGTGGGAGTGTGTTGGGTCATCTAACCACCTCTGGGATGAACCAACACCTGAACAACTACCACAGGTCAGTGTTGATTAGTGTAGAAAGTGGCACCACTGTATATACCAGTGTCATACTCACCACCAGTAAGCAGGAGAAAGGGCAGGGGGCTCATGACACATCTGGTCCTAAGAGCAGAAAGTCATAGCTCATCCCAAAATCAATACAGGCCACACTGGAAGATTTTGGTGGGTTTTATTCAAAGGGGAAGTGCAGACAGCAGTCCCAAAAAATCACACATCTCATTGCACAGTTCTTAGCCTTTGGGGTGCTACTTTTAATTCGGTGGATGTGGAGCCCTTCCATCAACTTATGGAGGCTATCGCACCCCGATATAAAATTCTATCCCGCACCAAATTTAGTAGAACTATAGTCCCCTCACTCTACTGGTTATGCGTTGGGCTTTTGAAGGACCTGCTAGGAAAGGCTGGTGGCCAGTCAGTGCACTTTACCACTGACTTATGGAGTGCTCCGAGTGGCCAGCATGGCTTCCTGACCTTGACGGCGCATTGGGGGCAGCTTAGTGTGTTGCAAAACACATCATTACCAACAACAAGTTCAGGTGCAGTAGCTCCATGCTGAGGTAATGGATCAGCAGCACATCTCAGATAACATTTGCAAAGCACTGCATAACAGGGTGGACAGTGGCTAGGGGAACAGGCAGGCACACAGGGCCAAATGGGTTTTGTGGTCACTGACAGTGCAGCTAACATGATAAAGGCTCTCCGGGATGACAGATTTGTGGGTGTACTCTGCTCAGCACGTTCTGCATCTAGTAGTGAAGGCTGCTTTCGAGGATGGCAGTAACACTAGAAGGTTGCCAGCACTTTTGGAGTCATGCTGGAAAATTACTGGCCACTTCCATTGGAGAATCAAAGATAGCCAGCTCCTCAGCACCGCCTTAGAGTATATCCTGGAGCAATAAAGCCAATTCACACAATGTCATGTCACCATTTCATTGTTAGTAACAGAATACTGGGTAGGGCTTACTGGGCCCTGATGGAACAGGTAGTGACAGTCCTCACGCCTTTCCATGCTTCCCATGCTTTGAGATAAATTTTAAGCAAAGAGAACGCTAGACTGGCAGAAGTCATTCCCCTCTTCACACACCTCTCCTTAAAAACTGACAATTTCCTTGCCCATAGGGAACGCTTGCCTGGTGCTGAGGGTAATATACTTCCCAATGTTACTGCCCTTCTAAAGAGGCTGAAGAAGGAACTGACTCGGCGCATGGAAGATCGCATGGTAGATTGTCCCGAGTTAACGCTTGACACAATTTGCAATCCTCGAATCAAAGGCAAGATGGCACTTAGTTCCAATTCACTCACTGCCTGGAGGGAACAATTGATAGCAAGGGTGCGTGAGAAGCAATGAAAAAACAGGATGCAGTCACAGGAAATTCTGCAGATGAGCTGGAGGAGTGTGGTGGTCTTTTGGGACCTATCAGTAGCAGCGCCAGTAGCACATCATCTTCTTCCGGTGGAGCAGCTGCTGCTTTTTATGCTGAGGCAATGAACAGATTATGCTTCAGGCAAAAAAACAGCTCCCCATCAATAGAAAAGGTGCTGAGTTTGAGGTTAAGTCTTACCTTGCTGAACCTTCTTTGGCCCCAAGTACAGATCCTTTGACTTTCTGGGATAACAAGAGGGCTGTGTGGCCTACTTTATCCCTGCTAGCCCAGGAGTTGCTTTCTTGTCCCCCAACCACTGTCCAGAGTGAGCGGGTATTTTCCTTAACCAGAAATATACTGAGCCCCCAGTGCTCTCAATTGGCCCTTAGCTCATGGAGCAAATAACTTTTTTAAAAGTCAACCTGCCACAGCTGGTCACCCTGCTCTCAGGTTCGATGGAGATTAGAAGAAAGAATTACCATAGTACCATAATATGCTGAGCGCTCCAGCTTACCCAGCTCTAGAACCATGGTAGGCTGGGCAGAGGACAACCCTCTGACTTTGTGGGGCATGGGGGTGGGGGGGAATTTAAAGCTTGAAAACCAGGCACACGTTTTAGGCCATTCCAATGAAGGGATTCCTTGTAAGTAACGAGATCGCAGCACTTCTCAAGCGCCTCCGTATCGACCGACACGAATCTCCTGCTGACAGCTTTACAGCTGTCAGTAGGAGCCAGCGAACTTTAAAAGCTTGTATCTCTTAAACCATAGCGGTTTGAGAAATACGTGTTTTTTGCATATAGCTCAGCTTTTTAAGCTCTTCTATATGCAAAAAACTTTTTGCTGGACATTACTAACACTTGAAATAACACTCTCCATGGCCCAAATACTATGAAGATTAATTGGAGCTGCTTTTATTATGAAACATCACTATTACTTTAATGAGCATACATTTTCACATTGCCTTCTCCTTTGTGCAACTGGCATTAAGGGGAGAATTTTTGGCAAAAGCAGAATGGTAAAATGGTGATAGTTGTAGTATTAAAAAATGGATTACTGTGCCTCATTCATCATGAAATTGAATTAGTATATGCTTCAATGAGTGTCCTTTTCCATTTTTTAATAATGTACATACTGAATGAATATTTGTGCCCCAATCATAATTACTTTTCCACTGATGGTCACTGATGCATATTGTAAAAAAAATAAGAAATCCAATTAGATGTTTTTTTTAAGGGGCATGGTTTGATTTTGTATCTAGGCTCAAATTTATGTATGCCCCTCTAATCCATTCTGGCCTCCCTCAAGCAAAGAGAGGTTCCCTAGTTGTTTTGGGAAACCCTCCGCTATATCTGACGCTCACCAGTGGACTATATTAGCAGTGCGAGAGCATTAATCATTTGTGTACTAGAGCTTGTACATAAGTTTTTAAAAACAAGAAAAATAAATATAGAGGTCTTCACTCCCATCCACCTAAGTGTAACATAAAAAAATGAACACACAAAGGATCATTAGACCTTGGGGTTTTTGTTCCCAGGTTTAGGGGGTTTAGAAAGGGTCTCATGACCTTCTTCCGCTCCTTACAATTGAGCTGCATGAAGGGGATGCTGCAAAATAATAGTATTTTGGGGTCTCATAGACCCAAGTAGCCTGCTATATCCCACCACTGTCCAAAGTAGGGAGGGCATTAATCAAAGTAGGTAGGGAACAAACAGCTCACTTCAACTCTTTACCCCTTTGGCTGTGGGTTGAAGGAGGAATCAAATGTTAATGGGATTCCTTGAACCCTATTTTAATTTAAATTGTCCATTCTGTTATATTAATTTTTAGCTCCAAGTTAACTTTAGAAGTATAGCAAGCAAAGCTGATAGCACAGCCATCTTTGTTTACTATACTCCCAGCCTGTGATTGGATGGTGGTTTAAATTGCCAAGGGCTGACTATAAGCCACTTTGTATTTGTACAAAGAAAAGTTGAGTCAATGAGGGAAGGTTATATATGCACTCACTGTGCCAATGTATTGGAATTTCTTTTTGTGTGTCACTTTTTACCTGTATAACGAGTAGGATCTTCTATTTTTAAATGCCCCACTTGCTTTTGTAGAAAAAAGCAAACAAACAGGAGGGCACCCAATAGTGCCTATTATCTTCTCACACACAATATTAAACAGATTAAAATTTGCTCACATAGGAGGTGGTTGAAGGGGGACATATGTCTGCTTCCAACATCAAATGGTTGCAGGGAATTTGAACCAGTCCCTGATCAGGATTCTCCAGGAGGCTTTGATGAATTATTCAGGCTGCTGTGTATAGTCTTCAAAAATATTCTATTCTCAGGATAAAATACTGTGATAAAAAGTTAAAATAACTTAATTAAATGGCAAGTTCGAACTGATGTTTTGCAGTATAAAATTTAGCACCTCTCTGGGGCTCAAAGGGTTAAGCTCTGTATCAGTGCCCGGTTCTATAAAAATATGCCACCATTATTTTAGTTTCAAATGAGCCAAGTGAAATTTAACCCTTTGAGTACCAGAGGGGTACGGAACACATTGCAAAGCAATGCGTTCCCTACCCCTCGGGTACTCAAAGGGTTAAACCATTATAGTAGTCAAAGTTGCGCAGTATAATATGTACGAAAATGAATTCATAAAAAACTTAGCTTAAACTGTCTCCGCCGCTGTGTGCGGCCACAGAGGAGGTGGCAGAGGAGACAGTGCTCTGTGCTGCAGGTCTCTTGTCCAGTCCCTCTCAGCCTGATGTCTGCTCCACACTGAGAGAATTTGTACAGAGACTGCCTTTATATGTATGGAGTCTAGGTTCAAATTCCCTCACATACATTGGATGAGATGTGCTTCCACACATCCCAGCCAATCAGATTTGAGCGGCTGTGCTTTAAACTCTGGCACTCAAGGGATTAAACAATGTATTATTGTCCTCTATATTTCTAAAAAATGTATATTAATATTTTGTTTACAGCTAGAAGAAAGAAGACAGACGAGAAGATACAAAAAAGAAGAGAATTCAGAATGAAGACAGGAGACAGACAGTGGATAACAGATAGTTGTAACACATATAAGTTAAAGATCGGTGCTTGGCAGTGTGTCAGGCACGATAGTTAACTTTTTTACTGTGAAGTTCCAGTAATATCCCTGCTATTTAGCAGCATTTTGGGAACTTAATGCACAAAATGGACGTTTAGCCATGAGACCATTTTTGTGGTCTAACATCCATTGTGCTTTTAGCTGGTAGGGCATTTTAATACTGAATTAAACATTTTATTATGTCGGTGAGTACTCACTTTGGGCCTACCTGCTGTTTTACCACAAACCTTTAAATCAGGCCCTTAGTCATTAGTGTTTTTACTATTAGTGCTGGTTTTACTAATGGTAATAGTATTGAGCCCTTTGTTTAAATAACCCTCCCTTATTTTCTATTGGCTATATGTACTGAGAAATGAAAACCTATATTAAACTTCAATTATAAATAAAACTGATGGACTGGATAATAGGTCTAAGACAATCTCAATCCTTGGGCTCGATACTATTACCAGCGGGAAAACAGGTGGTTATAGCAAAAACAGTAGCTCAAAAAAAATCAATCTTGGACCACAGCAATTCTATTGCTGGAGGGGTACATGACAAAAAGAGCCTTGTTGGCCGAAACTCACTTTTTGCCAAAATGCTTGTTATGGTTTTTTGTTCCCACAACTCGTGCTAAATAACACATATTGTGGGAATATAAAAAGAAAAAAAAACTGTCACTCATAGGATAAATCCTTTTCTATTTTTCAACCACAAGTATGTATTGCAAACCAGTTTTCCAACACATACTGGTGGTTTTGACCACCTGTTTTGGGCTCTGTGCTTCCCTTCCCATGGTGCAGGATCTGCACCATGAAAAGTGTGTCTTAAACATGTGGTGAAGCCACCACATGGAATAGGATAGCAAAGGTGGCTATTTTTAGTTCAATGGGTGAAAATTGCACACCTGTTAAACATTTTTGCGTGATTTTTAGTGTTGACAGAACAGATTATAGAATTGTAAAATGTTCTGTCAAAACCACTACTGCCTGTTTTAAAACTAGCGGGGCCAATATTATCGAGCCCCGAGAGAGCAATCTTGCTAAGCATAATATATTTCATAACTTTCAACTTTTAATAAAAGTGGAAATGAAATTTCATGATCACCCAACAGGAAATAATAGTGACAGATTTCAAATAACCATTATAACCTGTTTGAAAAAGCAGTTTTATACTGCAAAATGTCAGCTCAAGCTTGCCATTTTAATTTGTTATTTTAACTTTTTAGCACATTATACCGAGAATAAAATATTTTTGAAGAATATACACAGCAGCTTGAATAATTCATCAAACACCTCCTGGAGAATCCTCAAAATCCCGGCAAGTGTTTGATGTTGGAGGCATACACCAATCACCTCCTATGTAAGTGTATTTTAATCTGTTTAATACTGTGTGTGAGAAGATAACAGGCACTATTGGGCACCCTTCTGTTTGTTTGCTTTTATTCTGTTTTTGCCTACCCTTGGAAAGTTGTAGTGAGGAGCAACTGAGATTTATAGAGTGCCTGATCTGGACCATCAGGATCTACACTGTTATTGGGGCAGTATAACCATCCATTCTGCATTGTTTTCAGTTAACACATATGTGTTTTTCTGAACAATATTCTTGTGAGTAATTTTCCTATATTGGTGATGGATGGGTGTCTTTTAGCCTACTGTAAAAATATTGCACCACAAAGGCGCATTCTTTTTGTTTCTCTTTCAAATTATTTTTGTGGAATGAAAAACATATTGATGTTTCACTGATGAATGCTGGACTTCAGGGTAAGTAGCATTTTTTCTTTTTATTTTATTTTTTTTGGGGGTAGGGTTTTTATTTTATAATACTTCTTTAAGGATAAGTATTATAAAAAAATTTAATGTATCCATTCTAGACATTATGACAAGTCTGATGGACCAATAAACATTTGATCCCCCCTCATCTCACATCCAAGGGGGTAAGGTATAGAAAAGGCTGTTATACAAGCCTTATACTTACAATTATATATATCCTCCCCACATTGGGCAGTGGTAAGGGTTAGTGATGTCCATCCTCGTAATTAATTAAAATTTCAGCATCACCACTTCTCAACTCAGGTTGGGTGGAGTAAATGTAAGACCTTCTCCAGTATAAAATTTCCTTGTGGCCACATCTGGAGATGGTACCACTGATGTCTAGTGACCATTTTTTTTATGGTAGGCTTGCTACTCCCTAGTAGCATCAGACCCTCCTAGCAAGTGGGGATCTTCACTTAACTGGTGGAGGTCAGGGGAGTAATTATAATTTTGTTGGGAGGTTTGACTTTGTTAACATCTACTTTAGAGTAATTTTGATTGAAACCACAAAAAGTGAATAATTCGTGTAATGCAGGATGACAAAAGTTGTCAGTTCAAGTCAAAGGACATTTTGACAAAACTGCTGAATAGAAGTTTGTGTTTCTCTTGTTATAAAAATTGCATTTTTGCACTTTGCCTCTATTACTAGCACCTCTATTCACCCTAATAATGACATACATACAGAACACTGCACACAGACACTGCAATGGTATTGCATAGGATATGTTACCAGTACACTATTTTTTAATATACAGTAAAAAAGTAAAAATTTTAAGTACTTATGAATGATGTTCTATTGAGCTGTGATGATAATAGTAAGTCATGAGCCTCATGCTGATTTGTAGTTTAACTGATTGGATCCTAGAGAAACTGAGATCTCTCCAGCATCCAATGGATAGAAAAGTATTTTTATTTGATTATTGTCAATAAAACAGAAAACACAAGATAAAAAGGGAAGGGGTTAACAGCTTGTCCATCACTTAATATCCTGTAGTTGATAACCTCTTCAACTTTATGTCTTTTGATCTCTGTTGCTAACATCAAATTTAAAAAAGCAAACTCTTCAGGAGAATCAGCTTTTCATCAGTATACTGGAGCTCGGTTGGGCTGAACTCTAGGGTTAAGATTTATTTTAAGCTCTGTTAGAGTCCTTGTGTTACAATTATGAAAGTGCAACAAAATGACACTTTAGACTTCTGAAAGTACAAAACCTCGCTTCATTCTTGTAATGATGAACAGGTATGATTTGTGTTGACATCAACTTAATGACTAATGTCTCTTCAGGAATACATCATTCACAGAGGTCTATATTCAAAAGAAAATATGAGACATTCTGCAGCAAAGCAGCTGCACAATAGGGATAAGTAAAATTACCCCAAATTTCCACCAGTTCAATTTTATTTTACCCCTTGAATGTTAGCGGTCTCCAGTTCATTGTTGATCATTGTGTTGGATACCTCTGTAGCATTCAAGGGAAAGGACACATTTAAATGGATTTGAATGGAAAATCCTCTCCTTTTTTGTGAAGTTGTTTTCCCCAGAATACCTCCACTTTTCTGTTGAACAAAAGGCCCTTAATACATCTGTAGAAATTAGGCCTGTTATAATGACAAGAAATCCTTTCCAAACTTGACCTCACCACCAGATCAGAACCTAATACATCTCTCCCTGGAACTGGTAGTCCCTGTAAGAGGATGAGACTATGAAACATAATTCTATTTACAATTAATAATTATCAAAGTACTCCTCAGTGATGTATAAAGTACACATACCTTAGTAAACCATTCTATTAAATAAATTAAGAGACACTTAGTCCTATAGGTATAGGAAGAAGAATATAGTAATCAATGTCACTTACTCTAAGAGCTTATTCAGCACATGAAATTATGCTTCGGTTAAAGCTAATAGGTTACTGCACAGGTAGAGTTTATTTAGTACATATAAGCTGCACAGTATAATATTACATGTAAACACATATTGGTTAGACAGATGTCAGCTGGATAACGTGCTGGAAGAATGTATTTATTATATATAAGAAACACCATAAAATAAAACTTTATTTAGACTGGTGACAGCTGATTAACATGCTTAAACCTTACTTACAATTGTTACAATAGGCTCTTTAATTAGAACATATACTTGTAATTATTAATTGATCCTTTAAAAGGACCCTATCTCCTAAAAAACATTTTGTGATTTTGTAAGAACTATAAGAATCACCTATATGTTGCATTCACTGTTTAATATTGAAAAAAAACTAGTTTTTGAGCTGTTTAGATGTATAAATTATGCTAGTTTATATTCAGGCCTGCAGACAATTCCTGACTTAGTCCTACATTATTTTGACCAACTCACTGATGCTTTACCCCTTCAGTGCTAGGTGTCGTAGTCACTGCATTACTAAGCAGTGTCAGTGACTAGGGGAGGTAATGTGACCTGAAGTGCCTCAATTGCATGCCTTTATTAATAATAATCTATAAATATACACAATTCAAACACTAACTTTCTAAATTAAAAATGGTTAATACAAAATAGTGAAGGTTTTGAAAGTTTTTTCAAAATTACAAAAGTTATATTTTGGTGATAAAGTCCCTTTAACACCTTGGATGCTAGAGATTAAGGATGGGCTAAAAGTAAAAATACATTTCCATGGAAATATTTCACGTCCACCTTCTTGCCAGTGCCAATAAAGTGCCATTTTCTGCCTATTCCTTCTATGGCTTCAATATTTCCTGCCTCATCACTAATGCTGCTGAGGGCTGAAGTGGGGAAATCAACAGCTGAAAGTAAAATCTGTAAGCAGGCAGAGTCCCACAGCAACATATGCCATTAAAAAGTTGTTAGCAGGCTGTCACTTTGTCCTTTGCACATTATACTATGCTTGTATGTCTCTGGCACAGGCACCCTTGAAGAATAACTGTGGCTTGGGATATGCCAGCAAGGTACAACACATGACATCAGTTCTTCAAATATTCTGTTTTCAACTAAAAAACAGGGCAGCTTGTCAACTTGTAGATTTTTTGAGTCTTTAGAAAGCCCTCAGCAATGTCAGTTGGCATGACACTGGTGCATGTAGGAATTTTATCTGTCTATCCATGTTATCATGAGTGGGGAACATGTGTTGGTGAGATGGGGGTGCTGCTCTGAATAGTGGTGATTGATATGTTGGAGTGACTTGATGCTGGTCACCTACATAGATCTCTAATATCATCAGCAGCAGCAGCTAAAACAGTAGGAAGAGAAATAGGAAACTGAGATGACACTGCTGATGACAAAGATGGTCCATTCCCTGCAGGCAAATCAGTCACATTGTGGAGCACTTCTGCCAATGCTAACACCATCACTGACCTTTTGAAGTTTTTCCCACTTAGATCTATGGTTGTGCTTCATGTGTAACCTTAAAGAGGATGTGCCTAGGTGAGATCTGGCTTTACTCATAGGCACACATTTTCAGCAAATATCATTGATGGTGATATTATTGTTTTTGCACCCTTAGTGAAGTATCTCCATACTCTAGACTTCCATCCAGAATGAAGTAGTCCTAAGCCTGAAGCTGAGTGATTATTAGTAGTATCAACAACAACAACACTAGCTGTATCAATGGTAATTTTCTCAAAAAAGCAGAATCACCGTTCATAAGCTTTACCTCTGTGGGATTTGCAGAATTGGGAGGAAGAGATGATGATGAAGATGATGACAGGGATGGTATATTTTTTGCCGTCTTTACATTTCTACTATTTTTAGTTAATCTCTCAAAGAGCCAAACAACAGTTATTTTGCTTCTTTGCAGAGGTTAACGTGGAACACTGATCTGTTATCTTTCAGATACAGCACATAATTTTGGCTACACATTATTGTCATCGCTAGTTTGGCATCTGAAGAAGCAATTGATGATAATGATGACTTATGTTTCCCACGAAGCATCAATTTGTTTGATTTCCTGTAATTTTATCCCTGCCTGCAAAATAAACACACCATACTCACCTACTGATGACTTGCCATCATTTTCACACTCACCTCTCCTACAGGATTTTGTCCTTCATGGATTTTCTCTACTAGGCGAAGGGGTCATTACAGTTACTGAATGAATGGCTAGATGTTATCGTGGAGAATGATAAAGGCATATTACTATTATTGTTAACTTCATCATCATCATCATTACCTCTTGCTTTTTTTTTTTTTTTTAGAAGCAGGCACTGGCACAATTATAGAGCTCCTTCAATCACCTTTGTTTGGATGAGATTTGGGATGACGTGTCCATCGTCTGCAAAAACGTCATTATTAATTGCTGCCACAACCATCTCATATTTCATATGACCACCATAATGACATCCAAACAATCTTTTTCCCATTATGACTTTGGTGGGCGTGATGATGACTAGTACCAATGTGACAGGTACACAAAAGACTGTACCTGACCTATAAACTATATTAAAAAAATAAGAAATATATCTATATTTTTTATTTTTTCAAATAAAGCACCACCTAAGTAAATTCTTAAGCAACATCTGCAACCTGCAATCTCCCTATAACTATCCAACAGTGGGGCTGTCTAAAAACTAGCTCTCTCCCTTTTCCTACCACACACTAGTAACACAACCTTCTCTGACACCCTTTTATACTAGGACGAATAGGAAGAATTATGCAGAAATAGAAAAAAAAGTGGAAAACCTATGTATTTACATGAATTGAGGAATGTTTTCATGTTAGAGTTGGGAAAAAAAACTGACAGAAAAGTGGAATTTTAGAGATAGGAATTCCTGCAGTAGGTGAAATTCTGCTTTCTGCCTTTTTTGTTATTGGGCGAACATGAAAATTATTGTTTCTAGCCAGTGTTCTGTGCATACTGAGTGAGATCTGACACTGCAATGTTTTTTATATACCTCTGCAGATTCAGATCCCCTCATGGTGTAATGGCTTATTTTCCCAGCTCTTACATAGCTAACATTCTTCTGCATGACTTGCTTTCAAATGCATTTTATCTGCTAGTGTAATGTATCAGTTTCAATTTGTGAATGGGCAACTATGATCAGTTACCATAAACCCTTCATAAGGTGCTATATAAACTGCACCACTGTAAAACTTCTAGTGATGGAGGTACTGCAACAACAAAAAATGCGATTGATTTGCAATACCTTTTGAATAAAACATCTCTCTACAGTAGGATTAACCTAGTTTTACTCTGCAGGGCAAACCTCAAGTTATATATTTATTCTATATTAAGCATTAATATTGCTTTAATGCAAAACTCTGTATACATCTGTATTTTACTGGAGAAAATAAATGATCAATGTGGATTCCTGAACATCTATCTGCTTTTGAACATATTAAAGCAATGTGCCAAAGTCAGCTTTCAAGACTAAGGACACTTTGTACTTTAGGGCATAGTAGGGTGACGTGTCTTTTTGCAGCTTTAGCTTTCAATGCATGTCAAAAGGGAAAAAGAAAAAACATGAGACTTTGTCAGAGAACATCTGTGCCAAGCACCCATATAATGCCAAGTAGGTTACAAATATTGGTAAAAAGTAATATTTATCTTTTTTATCTGAAAGCTTGAACTTGTATAAAAAAGGGTCCTTAAGTATAAAAGCAAAATGGTCAGATTCTTGGGAAAATCAATTACACCACAGAAGACATAGAAAGATTTCAATTGCTTTAAATATTGCTTTTAAAGGGATAGTAATGTTTCATAATAGCAGCTCTAATAGCAGCTCTAATTAATCATCATATTGTTTGGACTTTGCAGAGTGTTATTTCAATTCTGTCAGAGTTGTAGTTCAAGAGTAATTCAATGACAAAGTATCCCCCTCTCACCCCTTTTACTGATGTAACACTGCTCAGCCAGAGCAGAAGGGAGTGTCCAGGTAGATTGCAGAGAGGGACAATCTTCAATTAAGATAAGGGAAAAACCTGAAAAACTTGTCAAGGGGGGCAGGGCCTTCATTGTTCTGATAGGAAAAAGAGTGTCCCCTTCTGTCATCTGTCTGGTCTATGGACTGCATTCCACATCTGAGAAGAGATGGCTTACACTAGGTAAAACGGGAGGGGAAACTTTGCTTGTGAATATCTCTCAAACCATAAAGGTTTGAGAGATGACTTATACCGTTCTTCATGTTTTTTTAATGCCTGCAAAATAAAATAAACATAAAACGAAGTATTACTATCCCTTTAAACTTCTTGAATGCAATCCTAAAAAGATACTATGACACCATTATGACCATATTACTCTTGGTTTAAAAATAACTTCCTACCCACTACCAGCAGAGGCATATATGGCAGTACTATATGTACTGTAATTGGTTGTACAGGAGGAATTAGAGATTCAGGGATAGGAAAACAATAGCCTCGGAATTGAGGATAATCCATGTTCCTCAGGAGCGATGCTAGGGTGCAAGACTGGGGAACGGATGACTGTAATTCAGACATTGCTGTAGCCTAAGAGCTAGAGACAAAGGTGTCAGATGTAAGGCCAAATTACTGATTTTCAGTTGAGCCAGTCCCAGTACAGGATGGTCAGGATTTCTAGTTGGTTTCACAAAACAGGAATATCTGTATAGAAAACATGAATATGCCTTTAAGAAAGAAAAGCTGCAGAGAGATTCAGAAAGAGCCAGAAGGGAAAGGACTAATACAACAAGGTAAAGAGGGAAGGGATGGCAGCAAACAGGAGCAGGCAGCTACCAAGATGTGAGGAAAATAAGCACAGGGCAGTGGATCTGCCATACTAATGGAAATTTAAGACACCCAGAGGCAGAGGACTGCTGCACAAGTGGTAAAGACCGCAGTCAAGAAGAGAAGAAGATGACTGCACAATAATAGTAGAAAAGTGACTGTACTCTGCTGGGGAGATAAATAGAAAGAAATCAATCAAAGCATCACACAGGAAAGGAGATAGGACCCAGGAGCAAACTAAAATGACTGAAGCTGTAGACTGAATAACAGAGACAAACCAAGGTTAAGGGACTGGAGGGCTCAACATGGTCAAACAATCAGGGGTCAAAAGGTGGGCAGCAAACAGACAGGATAGAAGAACAAAGGTTGGCACACAGGAGATCAGGATACAAATAAATAACAGGCATTCTGGTAGAAAGAAACACTTTGGATGCACACAAAAGAGTGCAGAAAATGGGTTTAAGAAAGAAAGGAAACCAAGACAAGAAACAAGCAGGTAAGCAATAACTAAACTCTGTATTGGAGTCTCTCATATTAGGAAAAGAGCATACCTAAATAGGTATGTAAAAGATAACATCTGGAATGAAATCTTACACAGACAATCTAGTTATAAAATATATGCTAAAATCCTAGCTAAGAGACTTAAAGGGATAGTAGTACTTCGTTTTATCGTTATTTTATTTTGTAGGCATTAAAAAAACATGAAGAACGATATGTCTTATCACTCAAACCTTTATGGTTTGAGAGATATTCACAAGCAAAGTTTCCCCTCCTGCCCCTTTTTACCTAGTGTAATCCATCTCTTCTCAGATGTGGAATCTGGTTGTAATACCAGACAGATAACAGCAGGGGACAATCTTCTTCCTATGAGAACAATGAAAGCCCTGCCCCCCTTGACAAGTTTTTCAGGTTTTCTCCTTATCGTAATTGAAGATTGTCCCTCTCTGCAATCTACCTGGGCACCTCCCTTCTGCTCTAGCTGAGCAGTGTTACATCAGTAAAAGGGGCGGGAGGGGATTACTTTGTCATTGAATTACTCTTGAACTACAACTCTGACAGAATTGAAATAACACTCTCCAAAGTCCAAATGATGATTAATTAGAGCTGTTTTTATTATGAAACATTACTATCCCTTTAAAAAAATATCCCAAGCCCCATTCACCTAAGATTAATTAAAGTGATACAACTAATGTAAAGGTAGCAATAATTTCTCATTAGTGACTGGGGTGTAGTTCCTCTCAATCCAAGATAACTTAATGAACACCAGATATGAAAAACAGGGACAAATACAGTACCAAAATTTAAATAACCAAAAATATCAATATCTCAATGATATTTAAAAAAAAAAAAAAGTCCCCCAAGCATTTTAACATTTCTGTGATGGTCTTCGCTACTGCCTTTTGCGGGTATGCTATTGGTATCCCAAAATCACAATATATAGTAATAAACAAAGAAACAGTGATGTGAAGACTTTTCTAGCATTTGTATTTCAGATTCAATATGAAATCATCACCATCCTCTCTAAGTAAACTACTCACATTCTTTAAACGCATTCAGACTGCCACTATGATAACACGCCTGCTCTGGTACATACACCAGGCTGTTGTTCTTGACCTCCTCTGATCACTCCTCTGTCTATGCCACTCCATTAAAATGGCAGTCTGGGGAATACAACAAAATCACAGGGAATAAAAACATTCTTCAGTACTGTTCTGTAATGGACTCTATTTAAAAATGTTAATGGTGGGCATGAGGAGGATATTGTGATATCTTAAATAAGTTATTAAGGAAAGCCTTTCTTTCAGATGAGGGTACTTTTAAAAAATACTTAAGATCGCTGATAAATTGATTGCCCAGCAAATGTACATATACATTCATCAGAAATGTAACAAAAAAAACAAACAAACAGAAAAAGGATTGTAGTGGTTTGTGTCCTTGGATCACTGACTGTTAATTCATACTAAAGAACGTACCTTTTTACTCTGTCTGGCAGAACGTTCTTGAAATTGAAAGTTAATACTAATCTATAAGATTTGGTAGTGGAATACAGAAAAAAATCACTCCAGGACAGATGTTTATCATTCACTTTATTGGAATTTGTATTATGGGTAATAGTTCTTGGACATGTAAGAGGATTTCCACAAACCAATGTTACCTATTGAAAGTGCGGGTCTCAGAAAAAGAACAGTGAAGGAATTGTGTGGGTTGTTCACAAAAAAACTGAACATTGTCATTTGACTATAAGCTGCAACTGGGGTGTAGCAGCTAGGAATAAGTGAATTTTTGCCTCATAAGTGAAACAGGAAAACATAGCACTTCCTTACATGCTGGAAATTTCTTGTGAAAATTGGAATTGTCCTACTTTTTTCTGCCTTTGTCAGTGCATTCAAATCAATTATATGAATGAATTCCCCCTTCCACCCCTACATGAAGAGGTTTCACTATATTCCCACCATGATAGTATAAAAGGGTTATCAGATTCCTTAATTTAGTCATTGTGTGTTAGTGAGAGTGAAAGCAGTAAAATATTAATGCTGGAGGAGAACGATAAAGAGAGTTTATTTTTGGGAGCCTTTGTGTCAAACAAATTGTTAATTGTGAATCTGGGGACTCTGGGAAGGGAGAAATGAGGGTTACAAAAAAGTACAAACTTTATTGACATAAATAAGTGACAGTCAAACAGGCAAGTGATTCACTTTCCTGTATAAGCTGACTAAGCCTCTACTGTGATTGCCTGACAGGTACCATTTCAGACACCCATGAAATAGACAAGTATAACTTAGAAGCACAACACAAATAATGTGGTGTGTAGTGGTGCTGAATGACTGCAGAAGCTGCTGTGTGGCTCAGTTTTACCTTTATTGCCAACCGCTGACAAAACAGGTCCATTCTCATCCTGTACTAAACTGTAAAAGTTAAGACTGCCAAGAGAAAGAAAGCTGCTGCTAAAATGAGGAAACTAGCTATGTGTACCAGCAGATAGACAAGTAAAGAGGGGGAGAAGAGGTTTCTTGAGGTTGCATAGAGTGTACATGTGATTTCTTTATAGAAACTAAACAGTGACAGACACAAACAAAAATATCCGATACTAGAAACAGAGACATACATGATATAGTATTTTGAGATCTCACTCCACACGCAAACACTATTTTGCGTATTTTGCAGTAATAAGTACTAAGGTCAAGGGTAACTGGAAAGGTTTACGAGTAGTGCATAGATGTGGTAGTAAAGCAACAGTCCTAAATGTACTGTGGCCATGGTTGCTGCAGAGTGAGGAATAAATGATGATGTACCTCCTCCTTCTGAGGAGGCTGTTTTTAAAACTGACATGAAAAAATCCAGCATCAGCTGTAGTAGTAATAAACCTTTTAAGAACACTGAAGATGATGAGTTGTATTCTAGTCTTGTTGTTGGTAGCACATAGGAGGGTGTTGCAGTTAAACTAGCTGCTGCTTCTGACAGTGAGATAGAAACCTGTAGTAGAAAATGTTCTGTAAATTCCCCCAATGGGAAAAGTATAAAGAAACTGTTTTAGATTTCAAAAACCCCAAAAGAATATGAAAGTAGTAGAGAAGTGGGCAATTCTAATAATTGCCGACTGATGAATATTGTTGATGATGATGATGATGTTTATCTAGAAGCTATCCCTCTATCTTCATCCCATTCTTCAATTACACATGAAGTAGAGAGTGAGAGTGATGATGATGACATGGCAATAAAATTAGCTGAAAGGAAAATTATCAGTCTTTCACCATTGTTCATAAATTATTTAAAAGATCTATTGGAGATTCTGACTCTAGACAAGTAAAGATACCTAAAAATACACCATCATAATGTCTGTCATTATTGTCACTTCTCCTAAGTCCAACCACCCCACCCAGTCATACACACTATGGTTGTGTAAGCAGCTACACAAGTCATCGTCAACATCCACAACATTTGCTATGATGAGTGCTTCTGTTGCTTTTCGAAATACAGTACTACTCTCACCAACTACAGTATATATGGACATAATTCACTCATGATCCAAAAGCTAAAGATAATGATATCTGTAGGGATGGGCAAAAAATTTCTCCTCAAACTGAAATTGGCAAATAATGACACATCCTGCTTGGTGAATAATTTCCCACAAGTGCAGTTTTTCTGCTTTTTTTGCCTAGCTCATTCCATTGATATCAATGGAAACATTGCATTTACACACAACAGACAGCAAATATAATTTTATTAAAGGCATAGTATCAGTGGGACATGAGGGTGCCTGTGTTGGTGGGGTGTAGAGAAAGAATCAGTTGAACAGGGAATGTAAGGGGTCTGAGGAGGGTGCATGTGTTGGTGGGTGGAGCCTGGGGAATTAGTCAGTTCAACAGGGAATTTGTTTTGGGGGGATTCTTGACTGGTATTGGAGGGCAGTTAATAAAAAATAAGTAAAATAAGAAAAATGTATGTAAAGTGATAAGACAGGAACCCCCCGACATAAGCTGCCACTGAGGTGGACTGATACTGTTTTGTAGAGGATGATTTGGTTGATTTGTTATTGGAGACCCAAGCCCTGAGGAAACATTGAGTTGTAGGACTTAAGCTTGTTTGGCACAAACCCTAAGGAAACATTGATTTGTAGGATTTAGGCTTGTTAGAAACAAACCCCTTTATTGAATTTTTATTATATTTTTTGTACTTTTTCTAAGCACAAGCCAGATAAAAAAAAAAGTCCTATTGGCCTAGTGACAGCAAGTCATGTTGGCCACTGGCAACTGGCCATTGTCAAATGTTTACCTTCTGAGTCCATAATTGCAGAATTTGCAACTGCTGTTCTTACTGCTGCTGCAGAGTTTTTTAAGCAGCAGAATGATTAAGCAGCTGAAAGGGAATGGGATCAACAATAGCAGTAACATGGGTGATGGATGATGACGCTCCCACTTGCCATGACTACCTCCAGTGATGCGCTTGACGCAGTAGCAACACAATAAGTAGCTCCCAGCATATGTGGAGAAAAGAAAAAGTTGGCCAATAACGCTTCTCCACCTGACTCTCCTCCAAAATCATGGGTGTGTTGTTATTAGAATATAAATGTTTCCCTTGAGAGCAGGAACTGTGCCTTTCATCAGCAACTTCAATGTGAACAGTGTGTGTGGTAAATAACATCTGGGGGCACAACTGCATCCAACCATCATGACACCAGAACCCCAGTACTGTCACTGTCACTATAACACTTGTCCTGTCCCTGCTAAGGACACATGACAACTTGTTGAAAGTTTAATAATGTTGAACCCTCCCTGACACCATCTTAGCATATTCTGCAGGATGGAATGTCCTCAGATTCCACTTGATACCCTGCTTGCAATTCTCCTCCACCACACTGGCATGTGTGATCAGTGCACCACACAGTGTGCAATGGGTGGACACAAACTGCCACATCCTAACATCATTTGGTAGGGAAAGTAATGATGAACAAGGTGGATTGACAGAAGATGTATTTACCCTAGAGGGAGAAGATGATGGTGAGCTAGTTGTTTTGCTCATCATGGAACTTCCAGTCTCTAAATGGGTTTCTCTATTCTTCCTCCTCTTTCATCTCCGCCTTTCTGGAGAGTCAGTTGGTACAGCAACAACAGTGCTTGATTTCTGTGGTGGGTGATTGGCTTTAACATGTTTGACATAAATGTCATGGTGTCTGTGTTTCATGTGTGTTATCAGGGAGTTGTGTTATCAGGGAGGTTGTGCCAAGGTGTGGCACTGACTCGTCACAAATTGTGCACAGTACCGTTGGTGATGACTGTACTGTGCCTGCCCCAAGAAAAAAATAGTCCCACACCCATGACTTCAGAGGATAGGGATAGGAACCAGGTAGAGAAGAATGACCTCTTTCCTCTTGTCCTCCAAATTACCCTTCACTGTCTGTGGCAGCGGATGATGTTGCTGCTGTTGCTGTTACTTCCTCAGAATCAGCACTTCTAGTAGGACCAAGAGTTTTGCTGCCGTTGGCAAGTGGAACCTGTCCTAGTCTTGCATCACTTGTTAACTCCATTCCCACTGTGTCCACGGTGGTCTGTGGCACACTAGCTTGCTCCTCAGCATCCTGCTGCCCTTGCAACTAAGCAGCAACAGGGATTAGAGCAGTTGCACATTCCAAAAGATCTCTGGTGGTGGTGGTGATGCCCATCCTCATCCCTGTCTACCATTCCTTCTCAGTTTATGCTAAAAAGGCCATCAATGTCTCTTCCACCCCAGATTCTCCACCATAATTTTCACCACCACCACCAGAACCCTCCATGCAGCTGCTGCTGCTATTCTGTTACAGACATCTCATTACTGCTTGTAGGAGGTGACAAGCAATGTGACAAAGGGTCTGGCAGCAGTAGCAGACTGGCAGCAGTAGTAGCAGGCACAGGCAGCTAATCTGTGCTCATGGCGGCGGTGGTGGTGGTGGTATTATTTCTTCACCTGCTATCCCCCAACAGTTCTGGCCTCTTCAGGATCATGTTCCACTTGGACACTTTAGTGAAGGGAAGGGGACTCCCTGGGCCAGAGGAATAGTGTGGGCTCCCTTGACCACTAGTCTGGATGCTCTCAAATGCTTCCCCTACCACTCCCCTAGCACTAGTGCCACCAGCTGCTTCAACATTACTGCTACTACTACTAACACCAACCACTTCAAGTTCAGCTTCAGAGTCTTTCTCCTCATTGTCACTGGTAATATGAGGATACTGATTACCCCCTCCTTCACTCCTAACACTAAAAAGCTGCTGGACCTTCTTAGTAGCAGTAGTACTAGCACTGGTGGTACTGCTTTGAGATGACAAGTGTGACTTAGGGTCCCCTGCTATCACACTTGGCATCATCTTCTCCTTCCAAGGCACACTAGTAGTAGGTTCAGCACTGGTGGCAGCAGGTTCAGCACTGGCAGCAGGCACAGCACTGGTTGTAGCAGGGGCACCACGTCTGACAGCAGGCACAGTATTGGTGGCAGCAGGTTTCAGCACTGGCAGCAGGCACAGCACTGGTTGCAGCAGGGACAGCACTTCTGACAGCAGGCACAGCACGGGTGGCAGCAGGGGCAGCACATCTGACAGGTAGGCACAGCACTAGTGGATGCAGGGGCAGCACATCTGACAGCGGGCACAGCAATGGTGGTAGCAGTAGCAGGGGCAGCATGTCTGACAGCAGGCACAGCACTAGTGGAAGCAGGGGCAGCATGTCTGACAGTAGGCACAGGCAGCTGACCTGTCCTTCTCTCACTACTACCCTTTTCTTCCTCCCTTCCCATTAAATTCCCCAAGATCCCTAGGGGTGATTTAGACAGCATTGGTTCTGTAGTGCTTACTTTCTCCTTCTCCTCAGACTCAGTGGACACATAAGTGTCCTGCCAATTCCTCCTTTTACTATTTTTAAACTTTCTCATAGTGATAGCAGTCACTATGAGCCTCTCCTGGCTCAAAAAGTGCACAACAGCGTGGTTTTCATTGGATTTCTCATGGGAACACAACAAGAGCTTTCTCCCACTCCTAGATATCTGTTGTTTGTATAAAAATGTGTGAGCAGGGGAAAGCAGAATAACATCTAGGCACATCCTCATTCATTCCATATGACGAACAATCAGGTATGGCTGTGAGACAAACCATCAGAATATAACCATCTAGTAGCAGTAGAAGCACTCCCAAAAGTTCACGGTGCTCAGAGGCACATTATAGTATGTCTGTTGATGTAGTGAATGGGCCAACATTTTTGGAGAAGAGAAAAAAGTCATAGAGTGCCCACATTTCCCACAACCACTGCTACTGTCTCCATTACCACAAGTCATGTTGTTAAATCAAGAACACTACTCAGTTCTTCCTCTGTGAATAGCAGCTGTGAGCAGTAGTGGTAGTAGTAGTAGTAGTAGTAGTAGTTATTTATATAATTATTCTCATGTTTATTTATATTAATATTTTTATTTATATGTTTTTGGGGTGCTCCCAATCCTTGTACACCTCATTTGTGGGACTATTAGCAAAATGTATTTGTTCTTAAAGACACCTCCCTTTCTTCACCCACCCCCTCCCATCCTATTTCATTTTTTTTTCCACTTTGGAGACTGACAATTATAGACAAGTCCTATACATTTGTCACCTTTCAACATTTTGAATACGATTGTTTATTTCTATTAACTTGTCTACATATATACATGACTGTTGTCTAAATTATGTATTTTCTTCATATATGTTTTGTCCCATGGTTTATATACCTCTTAATGTGTTTTCCTTTTTACAAGGACAAGCCATACGGCTGTGATATACATATGATTTGCTTAGATCATTAATTCATCATTTCATGGTTTGATATTGTTAGTGATATATACAGACAGGTTTTATTCTCTCATATATATACTTTATTTTGTTAGAGCTCTGTTACCATTATTCTACTGATAGTTACTACTATTTATTGATTTCTCTATATATGTATATATATTCCATGTCTACTTTGTTATATTTTATTGTTTTATTTTCATACCATATTATTTCTATTCCATTATGGTAGTAGCATAATGTTTTAAGTTGTATATGATTTGTTTTTATTTCATTTTATTCTTCAACTTCATTTTGTTTTATTGTGAGATGCATTAATAGCAGTCAGGCTATAAATTGAACCTTGTTTCATACCCCTCTGTAGCTGACTTAAAGGGATAGTAATGTTTCATAATAAAAACAGCTCTAATTAATCATCATAGTATTTGGACTTTGGAGAGTGTTATTTCAGTTCTGTCAGAGTTATAGTTCAGGAGTAATTCAATGACAAAGTGTCCCCCTCCCGCCCCTTTTACTGATGTAACACTTTTCAGCCAAAGCAGAAGGGAGGTGCCCATGTAAGTTGCACAGAGGGACAATCTTCAATTAAGATAAGGAAAAAACCTGAAAAGCTTGTCAAGGGGGGGGCAGGGCTTTCATTGTTTTCATATAAAGAAGATTGTCCCCTGCTGTTATCTGTCTGGTCTTACAACCAGATTCACATCTGAGAAGAGATGGCTTACACTCGGTAAAAGGGGCAGGGAGGGGAAACTTTGCTTGTGAATATCTCTTAAACCATAAAGGTTTGAGAGATAAGACTTATATCGTTCTTCATGTTTTTTTAATGCCTACAAAATAAAATAAAGTTAAAATGAAGTATTACTATCCCTTTGAAGACCTGGATCCTTCTCTAACCCCTGCAGGGTCCTTCCCTGCAGTTCAGTAGCTGCCCACACGACGCAGTAACGCCACTGTTGTACATTATACGACCAACACAAGTGCAATTACAGAAATGTGGTTTGTCAGATTATCTTTGGAACTGACCACTCCATATAAGGATTATCAAAGAAAGACTTTTTTAGAAACATTGATTGAGCCAGACTATCAGTATGAGAATGAGAATAGCACATTGTGTCGACTGACAAGGGGTAGAGACCCTTGAGATACTCTTAGCCCAAGACAGACTTCATGCAAATACAATAGGAAGGGGATTGTGTTGATTTGATTTGATTTTGTGTTCATGGGATTCAATGTACTTTTATAACAAATAACTCATAAGAGTGATGTAAAAGTTATACATTTTAAAGCCTAACTGAGAACATAGAAAGTTTTAGGGACATAAGGTTCCTTCTTCAGGCATGGGTTAACAAATAAAGCTAGTATAGCACTGCATATATATGTACATAGTATGACATACTTTGGAAAAACCTATATGAATACACAATAAGGAGACAATTATCTGAGTAAACAGACAGTCTGCAAAAATATATGATATGCACAGGGTTACAACAAAGTCCTGGGAAATTAGCACATACGTGTGAAGAGCCTGTTTGTCTGGGAGTTGGCAAGACACTGCTTCTTTGCAAAATGTACCTTCAGGCTGTGTGTATAAGGTGTATATGAAACATAAATTAATTTTGTTTACACTTGGGTCCCATCCCCAGGATATCTCATTATGTATATGCAAATATGCAAAAATCCATATAAATCCGATATCTGAAATTCTTCTGGTCCCAAGCATTTCAGATAAGGGATGCTCAACCTGTATTTGAATTCCATTTACATTGCAAGTGAAGTTGGACTTAAAACAGGACTTGAAGTAGGACATGGGCAGGAGCTGGTCAATAAGGGAAGCAGTATCCACTGAAGAAATAACACCTCACAAATCAGTTATGCAAGGAAGGATCAAAAGCGCAGACTTTGTATGTGAGAACTCTGCCGTTCTCTTAAACTGCCAACTTCCCAATTCAACGTGTGTGTGTATGTAAGTATGCATCTTTACTTATATAGTGACATTCATGTACACAGTGATTTACAAAAGTTGTAGTAGTAAGATACAAAAACCAGAACTGGGTTAAGAGTATCAGGCTAAGGTGCAATCATTGGAGGATATTGCTAATGAGATGCCTCCTTGAGCAGGTGTGCTTTCACCAGGTGCTTGAAAGTGATGAGCGTGGATGATTGGCGGATGGCGACAGGGAGGGAATTTTAAATTTGAGGGTCAGTCAGTGAAAAAATTTGCAGCCAAGAGATGTCTCGAGTTGTGTAGGGAAAGGATGGTTAGAACCCTTGAGAAGAATACAAGTGATGGGAAGGGTGTAGCGGGAGATAAAAGCAGAAATGTAAGAGAGTGCTGAAGAAGAAAGAGACTTAAAGGAGATGACAAGAATCTTGTAAGAAATACAATACTTTATAGGTATCCAGTGGATGAATTTCAGGAGTAGATAGAGGGAAGGTATCTGGGGGCAAAGGTAGTTATTCTTGCAGATGAACTAAGAACAGACTGAAGTGGAGAAAGATGAGAGGCAGGAAGACCAAAGAGTAGAATGTTGCAATTGATGTGTTTAGAGAGAATGAGGGCCTGAGTGAGAGTTTTAGCAGTTGACAAAAAAAAACAATATTTTTCAGGAAGAAGGGACATGTCCTAGTGACAGCTTGGATAAGGTGGGAGAATGTCAAGGTACAATCGAGTATGACAAGACAGCATGCTTTGGTTACTGAGTAGATGGCAAAATTGTCAACTGTGATGGTTGGTGGGTGGGTTTTACGAGGGAATACAACCAGTTCTGTCTTAGCGATTTTAAGTTTAAGATGGAGGGTGGTAGAGTGTGATAATAAGTAAAGCAGACTTTGATCCATAAGCATTATCATACAGAGAAAGTGCCTCTGGCCCATTCGTATACAGTGGATATAAAAAGTCTACACACCCCTGTTAAAATGCCAAGTTCTTGTGATGTTAGAGAATGAGACAAGGATAAATCATGTCCGAACTTTTTTGGGACCTATAATGTGAACAATTCAATTGCAAAACCAACTGAAACGGAAATTGTTGAGGGGGAAGAATAAAAAATAAAACTCACAATAACCTGGTTGCATAGGTGTGCAAAACCTCTTATAACTGGGGATGTGGCTGTGTTCAGAATTAACCAATCACATTCAAACTCATGTTAAATAGAAGTAATTACACACCTGCCATCATTTACAGTGACTCTGATTAATCACAAATAAAGTTTAGCCATTCTAGTAGGATTTTCCTGACATTTGCTTCATCGCATCGCAGAGCTTCCAAAGCATTAGAGGGATCTCATTGTTGAAAGATATCAGTCATGATTTATCTTTGTCTTATTCTTTAACATCACAAGAACCTGACATTTTAACAGGAGTATGTAGACTTTTTATATCCACCGTATGTTGTAATACCTTTCTCTATACAAACAATGCTGAAATACCTCCTATTCTTTATATCTACATCTGCACATCTCATTAAAATGTCTGGCTCCTTCTACTTTCCACCCTCTCCTGCCTTAACCGATCACATTTCTCCTTCACGTCTCCCTTCTACACTCACCCATATTCACCAACTCCTCACTTTTCTCTGCTCCTGTACTCCCACACTCTACATAAACTTGGAACCTTGTGCAAACAAAACATTATCTCATCTCTTGTCTCTCTCTCTCTTCTTCTGCTACTTGCAGCTGGAGATATCTCTATTGTAAACCCTCTACCTCCAGTCAACATAAGAACCAATCAAAACTGATCACAACTCCCTGTCTTCAACCACCCTTTATTCATTTTATCTGTGCTCCCTGGAATGCTTGCTCCCATAATAACAAATATAGCACTGTTCATGATCTGGTTTTCTCTTGCACTCTACAGTTTCTGGCTCTAACTGAAACTTGACTGTCTCAATCTGACACCGCGTTGGAGGAAGCAGTCTCCTATGGTGGGCTCTCCTTCTCTCATACTCAGTGCCCAACTGGACATGGGGGAGGTGTGGGACTGCTACTTTCTAAACACGTCATTATAAACCACTTTCTGCCCCCCAACACACTCTCCTTCTCATCTTTTGTATTGCATGCTGTCTGTATTTTCGCTCCAGTCTCTACAGTTTGCAGTCATATATCGTCCACCAACGTCTACATGTACACCTTCAAAATTATTTTCTGGCTTTGAAACATTGTTTTCCTTATTCCTGTCATCAGACACACCCTCCCTTTTCCGGGGGACTTCAACTGCCACTTTCTCACTCTGTTATCTGAACGGCTTCTAGTACTCAAAAGGATGGCTATTTCTTACTCTTTGTATTCACTAGAGGTTTTGTACTTTATGGTTTGAATATCTCCTCTTTTCCACTAGCCGATCACCTCCTTGTAATATTCAGCACTGCTCATACTTCTTCTGCAATCCCTTCTCCTCTCTTCTCTTCACACACAACCTCTGGTCACTCACTCTCACTGCTCTCCAATCCATCCTGGCTACAGAACTTTCATCAGTTCCCTCTAATTCTAACATTAACAGTCTTGTCAAAACATGCAACTCCATCTTGTCTTCCTCTTTGAACTTGCATGCACCTCTCTCTAATCATATCATATCTACAGACATGGGGGCCCCTCCACTTCTTCTCTTTCAAGTACTTTCATCTCCTCTTTTACCCCCCTCACTTTCAACACTATTTTTATTATGTCCATACTGTTATATTTTGCAAAGCACATGTAATCTATCTGCCCCATGCATTCACTATGCCTACATTAGTATGCTGGAAAACTATGTTCTGCCATAGGAGTTCAAAATTGGACTATTCTGCAGGCACAGCTGAAGGCATACTTAATGCAGGAGCTAGGGAGCCAGAGATAACCTGCTAGCTGAGGAAGGCAAAGATAAAGTTTTCAGGCTCCACTGTGACTTTTTACAATATCCTGCAAAGGGTCCACTGCAGGAGGTTGGATGCGGCTACACACATGGAAGTGGTTTGCAGTTTAGGGAAACACCAGGGATCAGTCAGGCAGTAAGTGAGTTTGTGCATGTGTCCCCTTTCATTCTTAACGCCGTGTTAACCCTTTGGTGCCTGAGTGGTGTCCAGTGTGTTGATTTATAATATTTATGGCACTCCTCGGCCATTCAAAGGGTTGAAGTACCATGCTCCATTTCCCCTCTTGCATCTTTCACCTACACCCCCCCCGTCTCTCCTCTCTCCATGTCTACTCACCTCCTCCATGTTCCTCAATAGGCGTCCATGTCACTTCCATATTTCCATTCCCCACTATGTGCGTGTTTGTGCTTTAATCAAAAACTCCAAAGCTCCATGACCTTCACAAAAGTGTCCGGTTTATTGGACGCTCATCTGCCACTCAAAGGGATAATATAAGTTAGTTATCATATCACACAGACAAAATTAACAGTGAGAAGATCTGTCTCAGCTGCTGTCATGTCTCCATAAATCACACACAAATTCAGACCAGTGGAGAAGTGATTCATTAACCGTTCCCCTAACATCTCTATGTCGGTCTCGTGTTCACATTACCTTTAACTTATTATAACCCTTTCAATGTCAAGATGTGTTTCAAATAGGGTGGATACCCTTCTGCCACTGGAAGGCTTAAAGGAGAAAATATTGAATTACTGTGCAGTTTCTCCCCTATTAATCTTTTCAGTGTCAGAGGGATGGGCAACACATTGTACACCCCATAACACTCAAAGGGTGCTACTCACACTCCCTGTCCCAAGTCAGACTCTTATTGGGTTAATGAATGAATTGTAGCTCAATTGCAGTACTCACTCTTTAACCCTGTGAGCCAAAGAACTGTGTCCAGACCATTAAACACTTATCTGGCACTCAAATGGTTAACCCCTTAAAGACCAGGAAAATCTGAGGTGGATTTCACTTAAGGACCAGAGCAATTCTGATCTTTTTGACTATGTCTTTGTTCAACACTGTTTTCCCTCTAAGTACTTTACTTTATCTGTGAAATTTATATACCTTTCTTTACGCACAAATAGGGCTTTGTTTTGATACCACTATATATGACTGCAAAATTAAAGAAAACTGTTAAAAAATTAAAGAAAAACTGTGTACATGTGGACGTTGGTGGGAGATATATGACTGAAAAATTAAAGAAAACTGTTTAAAAAATATAAAAAAAAAACACCATTTTTTTTTCTCTTGGGATCATTGGGCACAATGGGTTAAATTTTTATGGAGACTGCATGAAAGGTATGACCGGTCAGTCATACCTACAAAATGCACAGTTTTAAGTGGGCACTGTCCCCCTTGGGTGAAAATCTCCGTTTCCCTTTTTCCCACTTTTTTATTGATGACATTTGGCTGTGTATATAAGTGTATTACATGGCTCCACAACAATCACACTCCCAATTTTGTTTCTTGAGAAGTTTATTTTTTAAATAAAATTATTTGTTTGTAAAAAAAAAAAATTGTGTTGTGTTTAAAAAAAAAAAAAAAAAAAAAGTTTATTTTAGCAGGTCAAAATTGACTTGTATCCAGCCAGCCTCCAGCACAACAGTGAAGAGGTTAATACCCCAGCTGCTGCATTTTTTCCCTACTTGGTTTCTCCTCTCTGCTTCTCTGTCCCTTACTTTACTCATGTACCCAGAGGGAAACTAGCACATAACCCCTTGAGTGCTAGAGAGATTATCAATGCATCACTCAACAATGCTTTGGCAACCCCTCCGGTACTCAAAGGGTTAACCAGAAAACAAACACAAGTTGATAGGCTAACAATTAAATGCTACACAGGGGACATTCACTAAGCAGTGAAAAAGAGATGATGGAGATAAATTAACCTTTATATACCCTCACTTCACCAATCCTAATGTTAGTCAATAACATGAATCAAGTTGCTAATGTCTCATTGTATAGACTCCATAGAAAACATTGGAAATGGGGAAATGAGATCACTGGAGAAGTCAGCATCATGTTCAGTTCATCAGGTCTTCCTCACCGTTTACTGAATCCCAAAAAGGATGTATCAGGTCACACATCACAGTGCCACTGAGAATAACTGGTTGTATGTGCAACACACAGGCCTAAAATAATTCCCCAGAATTAAAGGGGAAAAATGTAGGCCATTTATCATTTACTCTAGGATTGAACTGGAACAGACCTGATGGACAGGATCCTGACAAGTTCATCAATCTGTGATTGCCATGGTGGTATCCCATGCATCACAATGCAATGCATAGGATACCATCATGACAAACAGAGAGTCACACAACTACTTAGAATTCTTGCATTGTGTGGGATAAAACTAAAAAGATAGGGATGAATAAAGGTTGAATCGTACTGTAGATCTTTTAAAAATATATTTGTACACAGAAAGAAAAATGGTATGACATCTATGTGGATATGTACCTTTTATATGTGTACAAGTATATCATAAATAAAAACGTATCTAATATATACCATCTAAGTAAGGTGGGATATACTAGGTATGTTTTGATCTATGATATCAATAGAACTTAAGTTTTGTTGGATGCACACACATATAGCCAGTAAGGCAAGCAAACATACTGAACTGATCTCTGGGTTCATATCTTGGTAGGGTATATCTGTACACATATGAAAGGTATATATCCACATAGATATTAGACCATTGTCCTTTCTGCGTACATTGTATGGGATAGTAATGGTTAATTTCACCTTGATGTAATATTGTAGGCATTCGAAAAAGCCGCAGATTCAAGTCATTTGACCAGATGGAGGCTCTTCAGCAGAGGCAAAATTGCTCTATTCCAAGATATATATGACATTGGAATGGTCTACAAAGTGTGCCTGGTTTGCAAGCACACTTCATAGACTATTCCAATGAAGTATTTATCTCTGAATAGCCCAATTTTGCCTCTGCTGAAGAGCCTCCGTCTGATCAAAGGACTGGAATCTGCAGCTTTTTCGAATGCCTATAATATTACATCAAGGTGAAATTAACCATTACTATCCTGTTAATCCTGTCATTGCTACGTTTACTAATCACACCATCTCATTTACCCACACAGGTTACGGGAACCATCACAGCAGGAGTCCATGGAGGAGGCTGAATCACCATCCAGTGAGGAGTACACAGAAAAGGGGACAAGCCGGTGGTCACCATACCCACCATCAACACCTGCTCCAAAACCTGCTGCTCCACAGCTGCTCAACTTGCTGCTCCACCTGCACTACCTGCACTAACACCTGCTGCTCCACCAGCTGCGCAACCTGCACCAACACTTGATGCTCCATCAGCTGCTCCACCTGCACCAACACCTGCTCCAACCCAGTACAGTGCCTGGATGACAAAGGAGGAAAGGTGGATGTATCCCACAACCTCCACTAGTTACTACCCTCCAGCAGCAGCACCACCACCACCAGGGAGGTAACGGCTGCCAGGGACAGTGGTCACCCCTCAATATGACCCATATTCCCATCACATGGACCTACCATCATGGATGGCTCTCCAGCATGGTCCCAGGTATGATCCCAGGTGGGGGCCAAGCACCTACCAGTGGCCAAGGTATGATCCATGGCCACTGGATTACCAACACATGGGCCTGATTAGGGAGCCCCAGCTCCCTGTACAGAGGGAACACTTTACCTCACCACCACCACCACAGACATCATTTGGCAGCTCTGAGTCCCTAACTGTGGTGGGCACATACCCATCATCTGCAGCAGCCTCTCCACAAGTGGACTCAGTAGCAGCAGCAGCAGCAGCAGCAGCAGACACAGCAGCAGAAAACACAGCAGCAGCAGAAGACACAGCAGCAGCAACCACACCAGCAGACTCACCAGGCACATCCACCACCAAAAGTGCACGCATAAGGGAGATGGAGGCAGAGTGCATGGTGCTCCAGAGGAGGCTAATCTGGGAATTCCAGAAGGACAACAGGAACCTCACAAGGCTCAGAAGGAAATCCTGGAGGAACACCTCAAGAATTGAAGCACGGATACATGCCCTGGAGGTAGAGCACATAGTACAGATCACACAACTCTGACAGTACCATACAGGGATGATGGACATGATGGGGCAGGTGCTGGTGGAGTTCTGAGACCACAACCGTAGGGAGAACCTGCGTGTGGAGAGAGAGCAGAGGTCGACAGAAGGTTCCACTGCACCTACCACTCCCTCCAGTGTGACCCCTAAAAGTACACCAAGGGTGCAAAGGGGGACCAGGCAGTCAGCCAGGACATCCACCTCTGGCACCCAGTCGAAGGTCCCCCCAATAAAAAAAAATAAACTGGGCAACTTGTTATTTTCCCCCTTAATAAAAAAACATTGTGCTTTTGAATCCTGTCTGATATGCTATGTGTTTAGGGATAGACTGGGTGGCAGAGATGTCTCCAATGCATTGCCAAGAAATGCAGTGAACACATCTTCAGCCTAGGTAACATGTTTGTGGGATGTTACAACATGAGATCTCACACACCGTTGTACAAACTCAACTGGCAATCCATCCCTGGAGGCAAATAACACAACAGTGTTATATGGCCATGATGTTGGTTGAATTTGAACAAAACATACCCCTTAGCACAACAATTGGTGCAACACTGTGAACATTCGTCTGCATCAATTGTTGTGTTTAAGGGATTAACCAAACAACTTTTTGAATCAGCAGAGAACTAACAAGCAGGATGGATGGAACATGCAGCAAAATAGTCTTTGATTCAAACTCTTATTGTGAAACTGACTTACTGGGGACACCAATATTAACCCTAGGATTTCAACGTGTAGCACACACATTGAAACCTTAGGCTGAGCATTGGGTTATCTAGTAAGTTGTGTTGTTGTTTTACTAAGGTTGTAACAGACTTCACCAGTGATAACACTTGTCCGCTTAGTCTGGTTGTTTGTTGATGCAGCCCATGTACTGAGATATGTCAAACTAAAGCAATCTCAGAACATTGATTACATTGAGCAACACAGAAACCATGGACATGAAATCACTATCACTCACACACACATTAGTGTATCATTGCCATCATCTCTTTGCATGAATACATCACAGAGTCCACTCACGGCCAAACAAGTAGTGGACTCCTGTGATGTAGGTCATGCCTTCCCATGCATGAGGGATACTCTAGCCTTGAGTGTGGTTCCACATTGAGACATGTCTAATCCAACATTTATTCATACAGACACAGATAGAATAGTGATGGTTTTCCTTTATTTATTAGTTAAACTAAAGTAAAACATACATGTGTTTTCTGGGTATATTAGCTATATATGCATTGAACACTTGTAGGAGCATGCAAAAGGTACTTTTCAACTAAATATGAATACTTTAGAAACACTACTGGACCGCTCATGAGTTATCCACAAAGTTTGTTAGCTCTGTAGATGAGCATTCTTACTGTACAGGTCTGATACCTGGATGTTAGTACACACATTAATTTGTGTCTTGTGTGGATATGTGAATGTTCCAGTAGAGGTTGCTGTGAACATCAGGTCAAACATTGCAACACCAACACAATCACATGAAACATCAAGACGTGAGCTTCATGCAAGTGTTTTCAAGGCTTCAGTCCAGTCACGTGGAAACTCTTCTGTTGAAGGATGGATCATGCTATGTATGCCTGTGGGACAAGAGGACAGGATTTGGAGCAGCACCCTCAAACTGATCGTCATGCAACAGCTTCATCATAATTATCTCCTTAATCTTTTCCGGTTACAGGGGAGTACACAAACCATTGCTTTGTAATGTGTTGTCTACTCATCTGTAACCCATTATGGAGAGATCCAAGGGGATGTCAACCAGCCCTAGGGATATGTGCCCTGGACATAAATACACCCATCAACAAATATGTTCTGATAGCTCCATGAAACAAATGAATTTGGACTGCCCAATTTTAGTTGTTTCATGAAACTATTAGGACATATTTGTTGATGTGTGTATTTATATCAGAGGCACATATCACTGCACACACACAGGTCAGCATGGTGTCCCTGGAGATCTGATCCACGTTTCATGACCTCTATGTTGTGTAACAATACCACTGTAGATCCATCCCACTTCTGCTCTTCTCAGCTGTAGCAAACTACAGGTCCCATGTTGACTCCAATGGCCCTTTAACCACTGATGCATTGGATAACACTCTTTTGCTACAAGGGTACCATGGTTGCTATGGCTATGATCATGGCAAATCACGTTAGTTGCTGTCAATCAAGCCCTGGAAGATGCTGAACATGGGTTATGTGTTGTACCTTGGTTCTCATGAGGGTATGCATGATATCCTTGAGTTAGTCAACGTGGACAAGGGAATGGAAGATTGTTTTGGAATCCCCATACTTAGTATGCCACATCCGTGGTATGGCTGATGTTTGCGGCCATACTGCTGCCAGTGCCAGGGCTGTGTCATTGATTCTGTGTGGTGAAATAGAACATCATGTGCAGTGTGGTTAGTGTGTTGGCACCAATTCACAGGACTGATGATGGACATGCATGGACTGTGTGAATGCCTGTCTCATACTCACAGCTGAAATGGTCCCTGATGAGCCTGTCTCTCATCTGCGCCCCTCTCACGGTCTCCTCACCAAGGCCAATGTCCACGGGCACTTCAGGTATTGGGGCGGCCTGGATATCATCCACCAGCCTAGTGTCCACTAATATGTTGTGCAGTATTGCACACACCATTATGATGTCACACACTTTTCCTGGGGCATACTGCAGTGCTCCCCACAAGTGGTTCAGACATCTGAATCAGGACTTGAGGAGCCCGAAAGTCAACTCAGTGGTATTCTTCGTTCTGCCATGAGCCTGGTTGTATCAATACTGGGCATCTGTTTGGGGACTGGCGACCGGGGTGAGGAGCCATGATCTGCAGCCATAACCAGCATCACCTGTGGAAAATGAGTGACATGGTGAGACAGGGAGCACATGTTGTGTGAATGATGTTTTCTGAGGTGGACGTACTAGCTGTGAGTCAGGAGCATGGTGAGCAGTGTTGTGTGTACACCTGTGGATGTGGTGTGATTTAGTATTGTTAACTCACCTAGAAGCCACCCCCCTGTATAAGTTCCATTCTTGAAACCTCTGTGTACTGGAGAGTGTAGGAATCATGACAGCTCCCAGGATACTTTGAACAGACATTCATAATCCTCATGTTGTTATCACACACCATCTGCACGTTCATGGAGTGGAAGTTCTTCCTGTTGATGAATATATGTCCGTCATGTGCTGGGGCTTTGATACGGACATGAGTGCAATCTATTATATCCATGACCTCGGCATTCCTCCCCTTGCACAAAAGCCCTGCTTCAGATGTGTCCACTCCATGTCGGTGGTGGGAAAATCTATATAGCTACTTGTCTTCCTTTTGAGGGCTGGCAAGACCTGGGCCAACACCCTGGAAAATGTGGCCTGTGACATGCCAGATGCGTAACCTTCAGTTGACTGGAAGGCACCACTTGCCATTAAGTGTATGACACACTGGAGTTTTTTCAAGCCATATGGGGCATGGTTGTGGATGTAAATCGGATCCAAATCCTTGAGGACCTTATACAGGGCAATGATGCTGAGCGGCCTCAACCTGTAGCAATCAATCACCTTGTCATCAGTCATTCCAAAGAGAGTGACCCTTGGGCGGTATACACTGGGCCTTGGCGATTCTCTATACATCCTACACTGCTTCAGGGGTCCCTGTGGCAACTGGGGAGCATCCTGTTGCTGGGGAGCATCCTGTTGCTGCAGCTGTTCATCTGCAGGCAGGTGCTGTCCTCCAGCTGGGAATGGGCTCTGTGCGGCTCTTGAGCCAGAGCCAACTCACTTGCAACAGGTGAAGGCTGTTGATCAGGGGGTTGCTGGTGTTCCCTAGCTCTCTCCCTTGCATGCCTTCTCCGCAGTTTTCGCATCAATATGTAAGCCAACATACTGATTGTTCTCTCTCTCTCTCTCTCTCTTTCTCTATCCCTCTAACAGAGTGGAAAACAAGCCACAAGTGAGTGTGGTGAGCTGTCCCTTTAAGTACATGGTAGGGCATTGTGTAGGTGTGGTGATAAGGTGAGTGATGACCAATGGGAAGGTGTTTGTTCTCCAGGTAAGTGTTTGCAGATGTGTCTGTGTTTCAAATGTGTTGTGTTGTGTTCTGATTGCTGTGTCTCTATGAGTTGCGGGTGTGAAGTTGTGAGGTGCAGGTTGTGTCTGGATCATGTGGTGATGTTGCACAGGTGAGCTTGTTTTGTATTGGCAGGTGTCCGTGTTGTGTGATAACCCCCATTGTTCCATGCCATGTTGTGTTGGTGTTTTTTGGAAAGCATTGTCCCTGTGATGTTGCTTGGTTGTTGTGTTGTTTGCGAGAGTGATTTGTGTTGTATGGGCATGTTTTTTGTATTATTTTGGCATTGCATGGGTTAATTTTTCCATTTGCATGCTTGTGCGGTATGCGGTTTGTCTGTTTTACTAACTTTTTTTTTTTTTTTTTACCATTATGTGTCTAACGGCTAAGAAAACTGGGTCTTAACTTTTGGTAGTTAAATGTATCTTTTTTTCAGCTGTTAGCAGTACCGCACTCCTTTAACTGGCTCTGGGGGATCTTGTTCCACGAGTCTCAATGCACATAAGTCTATTGGCCGTAAGGATTATCAAACTGCTGTTAGCTGTTCTTAGGACCTTTAAATAGCTTACTGCACGTTAAAACACGCAACATTCCTTTTTTTTCTAATGCCTGCCTTTAAATCTACCCCTTTAGGTGCCAGGCAAAGTGCACTAAAGGAGACATAAAAGATGCCCAATTCTTTAAAATTGGTCTTTTTTCCCTTTGAATGCTAAATATATCTACAATGCATTGCAAAGCAATGCTTTTGGAAACCTCTCTAGCATTAAATGGGTTAAACGCTCCATTTAAACAAGTGGGATTTTGGGAATGTGTATTAGTCCTTTGTGGTGCAGCTGTTTTTCCCCCTAAATGCTCTGTGTCTCATTGAAGTCAATGCAGAGGATATCGGCGGAATGTTCAGATCTGTTAGCACAGCTCCACTAACATTAGTCTCCAGTACCTGAGGCTGCACACAATGGTACGCATTAGAGCATGTGATTACTTTAGTGCATACCAATGCACACACTCTACCAGTGTAAAGACTTTAACCCCTTGAGTGACAGAGGGGTATGCAATACATTGCAAAGCAATGCGTTGCATACCCCTCTGGCACACAAAGGGTCAATACAATTCCCTTTGTGCCTTACATAATACATGCTGATATACACTCCCCCCTCCCCCTTGGTGCAAGAGGAGTGAAAGGGAGGAAAGCTTGGTGTAAGTGGCTTAATAAACTGACATTAGGCATGTGTAGGGCTAGAAAATCGATTCCGCAGTCTGGCTTAGAAAGGAAACGTTCTTACATGTGAAAGTGAATGTTTAAGTTATTTTCCTCAGAAATAAATAATTTTCCTTTAATATGTGGGTTCCTCTATACCTACATAGGCTAAGTAATACCTCAGGTAATGGCGAGGTACATTTTACCTCGGCCTCTTTCTGACCCCTATATGTATTGCAACCGACATACATCTGATATAATAACTAAAGCTAAAGAACATCTAAATAGGCACTTTATCTTTCTGATGACAGTGCTACTGCAACAACTCATGGCTAAAGCAATCTGTACATAGTCAACTTATCACCTTTTATTTGCCCTCATCAAGAGTTCTCTCAGAGTATAAATCATAACAACACTGTTATCGAACAAGAAGTAACAAGTTCCAAGTAATTCAGAACAGAAGTCTTCTCTCCACACAGCTAAAACCAGGGACATTTCATTTAGAATGTGTGAGACTGTTAGGAGAATGGGAATAGGTCTAACACACCATTGCTTGCCCAGGTGTAAATGTAGGATAGCTGCTTGAAAAGGACAGTGACAAATCCAAATGATACACTCCGGCACTGTGTCAAGCACAAACCGAGAGGAGTTACCAGCTGCCTAGAAACCTTTTTTGTGTACTTTTGTTCCTATCTTATCAGAGACATCCTAAACTGTAGCACCCAATAATGATTTGTGTTTTCTCCTCTTTGGCATATGACTATACTGGAGGGCAATCTGATTCCTTCCAGTTGCTGTTGGACTACAGTTCCCATCTTTTTCAGCTAGCTGTTGGCCAGCTGAGAATTATGGGATTTATAGTCCAAAAATATCTGGAGGATTCAGATTGCTTACTCTTGGCCTATGCAAAGGCAACCCTAATGGATACTTGGTAAAGAAATAAACCACACCAATTCTAAGTATATTTATCCCATACTTTAAATTTGTTTCTGGAAACCACTTTCTGAAAAACCTGGGTTTGCCCCCTGGGTTATCTATCACCTTTCATTAGTAATCCAGAATTTTAAATATTGACGGTGCGAGTCTTTTGTCTTCCTTTTGTTCAGCATGCCCACAGTGAAACCACATAGATATAAAACACACTGGGCTGGATACATTTAGAATGAAAGAAAAATGCCTATTGGTTTAAATTGGCTTTTAACCCTTTGAATGCTAGAGAGGTCTCAAACGCATTACTTTGCAATACATTGCACACTTTACTAGCATCCAATGCGTTAACCCTTTGAGTGCCAGAGATGAATCCAAAGCATTGCAATGCAATAAGCTGGCCATCTCTATGGCAATCAAAGGGTTATAACTCCCATTTAATTCATGGATAATGAGGAAATCACTTTTCCACTGTCATAAACTCTCCATTTGCAACATTATTCTATGGAATCTATGGGCTACATCTCAGGTTGGATTAATCTTAGTGCACTGGCTCCATAGAATAACATAATTATCAGAGAGTTTGTCATACTGCTGAAGTCATCTCAACCTTATCACCTAACGCCCTTTGTGCAGGTGTATCAAACTCATATGCTGTCAAGGGCCACATGTTCCACATTTCTGTGTGTGTTAACTACTGTTCTAGGAATTGGTCAGACTATCAATTGCCAGAAGTTGCTAGCTTTTCAGGGTAAAGGTTCACTAAACCTCAGACTTCTTTGGATGATCTGTGAAGGGAAAGAATGAAGAAACAGGGATGATTAGATTATGATAACTAAAACAGCAGGTGGGTTAAAAAGTAAAGTAGAGAAGGAAGGGCTCAAGGGAAAATTAAAAAGGAGTAAGGAGAAATTAAACTTAGAATGAAGGAGTGGAAGGGGATTAACCCTTTGAATGTCCAAGAGCAATATGTTGCCAGCTCCTCTTGCACTCAGATGTTAAATAGAGAAAGTGTAAGGATGTATGGCATTATTTAAAGGGGATGAAGAAAATAGGGAAGGGAATATGGTGCTACATAACCCTAACATGATTTTACTTACAAGTTGGACAACGTCAAATGACAAATTTGAAGTGATATTATGTTAAAGTTATCTTCCAGGGTCTAAACTCATAACCTAAGTATGTGTTATTTATTGCTCTAATTTAATCTCTGTATCCCATCATTTTGTTTCGCTACCCAAAGGCAGTGAATCATATTCGGTTGTACTTTTCTCCCCTGCCTTCTATATAGCTGAGTAGAACTATTTGTGTCTACGCATTTTCCACTTTTGCTACTATCCACAGATACGTTACCAGAAGATTATAAGCATGATAGGTAGGCATTGCCAATTTAGGCAAGAGTGGTCAGTTTTCATTGACACCCTATTAAAGAATCACCCTATAATAGGATCACTAACACATCATAATAACCTCCCTCCCTTCCTAAAAGGGCACTATGAATCAATTCTTTTTGGACTGTTAACCCTAAATTATTCCTTAATTAGTACTGGATATCATGTCCATGTAGATGGACATGATTCTTTGTGGCCAAATGCGAAGAATCTAACCTCCTCCCACTGGAACATTCCTAGGAATATTTCAGTATAAGAGACAACAGTAATGGTATAGTAGAAGCATTATCACTAGTGTTTAGGGCTAGTGAAAGGATACCTGGAATCCTAATTCTAAGCACTTCAAGGGTACTTGGAAGTGGGGATTATCAAAATAGTTCTGTAGGAATGGTATTTATTAGGGATGAGCGAGCACCCCGATGCTCGGGTGCTCTGACCGAGCACCCCCTGATGCTCGAGTGCTCGGCCGAGCACCCGAGCCCCATTCAAATGAATGGGAGCACTCGAGCATTAAACCAGGCACCCCCTGCTCTGATGAGCGGAGGGTGCCTGGTCAATGTCCCCCTTCATCTCCGCTATGCCCCTCTTCCACAATGTCCCCCTTCATCTCCTATGCCATAGCGGAGATGAAGGGGGACATTGTGGAAGAGGGGCATAGCGGAGATGAAGGGGGACATTGTGGAAGAGGGGCATAGAGTCTATGCCCCTCTTCCACAATGTCCCCCTTCATCTCCGCTATGCCCCTCTTCCACAATGTCCCCCTTCATCTCCTCTATGGCATAGGAGATGAAGGGGGACATTGTGGAAGAGGGGCATAGCGGAGATGAAGGGGCACATTGTGGAAGACGGGCATAGCGGAGATGAAGGGGGACATTGTGGAAGAGGGGCATAGAGTCTATGCCCCTCTTCCACAATGTCCCCCTTCATCTCCGCAATGCCCCCTTCATCTCCGCAATGCCCCCGTACCTCCATTCCCTGGTGGTCCAGCGGAGCGTCTTCGGATCTGTGCCTCTTCCGGCACAGATCCTCTTCACCCGAACATGTCGGGCGAGCACATGGCGGTACTCGTACGAGTACCGCCATGTGCCGAGCAGAGCGATGCTCGAGCCGATCCGAGCATCGGCCGAGCACGCTCGCTCAACACTAGTATTTATAGAAAACCAGACAAATCCTGAAACAAGTTTTAGGACAACAGGTATTTTGCTTTTGTTTTCATTTGCTGTTTTAATGAATCCAGTGGCAAGAAAAAGCAATATTTTTATGTCCACCTTTAACCCTTTGAGTGACACTCTGGCGCTCAGAGGGTTAAATGCCAATCACAGCAGGTTCCTGCCATGGATCATTTGCCTGAACAGGTATGAAAAGGTCTGTAGTGGTTACAATTGTCAGGTAGGAATGCACTATGACGGTTATGCACTAAGACATGGTAAAGAGGTGATAACATGGAGATAACTTCTCCAGTGTTTACACTTCTCCAGTTCCTATGTTATTCTATAGAGCCTATGCACTATGACCTACAGAGTTGGAGAAATCTTAGTCCATAGTCTCCATAGTATAACATAGGAAATGGAGAAGTTACATTACTGGAGATGCCTTCTCTGTTTTCTTAGTGAATAACCCTCAATGTCTCTTTTCCTCTTTCTCATTCCACCCCACTATTTCACTTTCCCCTTCTTTCTCCCTCTCCTTTTCTCTTTCCCATGTTCCCCTGCTCTCTCCCACTTTCTCCCCCTCCTTGGTTTCTGGCTTTTCCACAATATCTACCATTTCCTTATTATCTCCCCTCTCTCTTCCACTTTCCCCCACTTTCTCTCTCTCTTTTCTCTTTCTACTTTCCCTTGCTCTCTCCCACATTCTCTGCATCCTCTCTTTCTGGTTTTCCCACAATGTTTACCACTTCCTCATCCCCATTATTCCACTTCTTACACTTTCTCTCTCTCCTTTTTTTCACTTTCCCCTTCTCTCTCTCTCACTTTCTCCCCTCCTCTCTTTCTGGCTTTCCCAACTACATCTCCTATGTGCTCCTTTCCTCTTTCTCTCTCCCACCTTCTCCAGTCCTCCACTTGTCCCTCTCTCCCTGTCCCTCTGTGATACATGAACTACAACAATGTCAGTATTGAAGCCATACTCTTGTGCATGCACGCACACAAACACACGCATGAGCAGACACACGCACGCATGCACACACACACATGCACATTAATACTGAGATAGCTTGGTTACGTTTTTACTGCTGGAATCTGAGTCCCAGCCTTAAAAAGCAGTAAACCTATGTTATGGAAAAATATAGGGCTTCTTCTGTTGAGTAAAAAACTGAACAAAAGTACTCCCACTGCTGAGAGATGCATATTTTCAAAGTTATTGCCATATACATTTTTTTTATGTTAACAGTGCCCTCTAGTGATCAGATTCCAATTCGTTATTTGGTTACATTGTGTTTGAGAGTAAAGTCACTGACAAACAGTTCTCCATGGAATGTAATATAAACTGCTGAGTCATGCTGTCAGTTAGAACTAACATAGTGGTTTTGCAATCTTAAAAAACAGTGATATTTATTCATGTGTATTTTACAACAGCAAAGCCATGACAATTGCAGGCAAACAATCTTGGAAGGAAATCCAAATTTTCTTTGTTTTTGCTCTCTCTCTTTGTCTCTCTCTATTATATATATATATATATATATATATATATATATATATATATATATATATATATATATATATATATATTGGGGCTATATATACACATGTGGTACCAAAAGAAAACTCATTTAACACAGCAAAGATTTTTAAATTTGAAGTGTTCTTATTTCAGTCCCTAAGGTGTGATTTATTACAGCATTTGCTCTGTAAACTAAACACACATTGTTTACACATTTTCAGATGGACAATTAACAGTATTATCCCATGAAGAACATTTTTTTCTTTTTTACTTTAATGTTAGCTTTTTAACTATGTTCATATTACTGAACAAACATTTTTGCTCACTTAATCATTTGTTGTGACTAGAGTATGGGTAGTGTCTACGAGGTAGTGTTATTTAAGACACAATAGCCTCTCATTCCCTAGAACAGATGTACTAAATGTTGCTAGACTCTTGGCAGACAGGAAGCCTAGAGTTCTTTCAGAGATCATAAATGACCTGCATCATTCATTAAGATGGGCAATTAATACATCCAGATTGTCAGCTTCCACACTGTTGATATGTGCTTATGTTGCAGATAGCAAATCATATTCTTCTTGGGTAAAAAGATTTGCTGCTGAGCTGGAACTCAGAACCAAGAATAAAAAGTCAGCATGTTGCCAACTGTATATACCATAAGAATGGATATGTTCAGTTTATAGACCAATGCTGCAATTAGTCAGGATAATAGCAGGGCTGATAGAGTTCATGCTTTAATCAGAAATAGCCTTGGACAGGCCAGGCAGCAACAGAAGAGTGGACAAACAGGGTGGGTCAATAGTAAACAATAAGCAGGAGGGTGTTTAGAGCAAGTCTGGCCTGTTGTACAAAAGATCAGTGGGAGATGAATTGCATGCATAAACAGCATCAGAAGAGTTAACAATCAAGGTCTGAATTTCCTGGGAAAACACATCAGTAATCTCTGAAAAGATATGTTCAGGATTCTGAAAATGGTATCAAATACATATTTTTAAATGTATTTATTAAACCACCTAAGGGGTACACGAAGCATTGCAGACCAATGAGTCTCATACCCCTCTGGTCTTCAAGGGGTTAAAGATTCCACTATACTTAGGGGGCATAAGTTAGGTAGGGACTTATCTACTCTAAAGATCAAGGTAGAAGAATATTTATATGGAGCACCAGAAATCCAAAAAGGTCTCATAAGATTTGTGTGTGTAAGAGGAGGAGCTAGGGTTGCCACCTTTTCTTCAAAAAAATACCGGCCAAGGCATTCCCTCCATAGACTTAACATTGGAAACAAGCCAATTTTTTACCGGCCTGCCGGTAAAATACTGGCTGGGTGGCAACCCTAGGAGGAGCTAAGGGTTCTAGGACTCACCCATCTGTATTTTATATTCCTCATCCCAAAGTAAAATAGGGGCAAGGGAGAAGGGTTGATGAACCTCTGTATAAAATCAGTTCAAACCTGCAGAGTGGAAAGTGTAGGCATAAGTAATCCAGTATAGGCCTTATAACAATCATTAAGGCAAATCTTGTTGGGTAAGATATGTATTTATTGTAGCCAAACTCATCTTAATGTGAAAAACACATCCCAAAGTTTTGTACAGACTGGGGAACTCAATGGGTTAACAATGCAACCACTGTAGGAATAAATATTCATTAGCAATTTCAGTTGGTACCACTTGGCATTAGAAGGTATTTAGGAAGAGATGTGAGGTATATGTGATCAGCCCAAGCCTCACACACACACACACACACACACACACACACACGTACACGTACACATATATAAATGCACACATATTTATAAACACACAGACAACTACTCCACACACACTAACAAAATCACACTCATACACACATATAATCACAAATACCCCCATATATATAATTGCACACATACTTATAGATACACATACAATTACTACCCCCCACACAAGCACACACACACATCACACACACACACCATCACACACACAAACACATTTGATAACATAAAGGGCCTTAATCATCAATTTAAAGAGGTGCCAACCAAATGCACCATGTGGAGTGGAAATAAAACTTCCCATTGATGCAAAAGTGGTTTTTAACCACTTGAATGTAAGAGAGGTCTTCTCATTGCTTTGCAAAATGTTGGAGACTACTCTGGCATTCTGGGGTTAAAAACACCATTTAAGCCAATGGGAATTTGCTGAATCTTTATTTTAACGCTATAGTTTATGTTGTTTGCTCTATAATTGCACCTCTTTGATGAATAAGGCCCAAAGTCACTTATCAGTGTCTGAAGAAGCATTCTGCCTCTGAAGGTGACTGCTGCCCATCCATATGCAGATCTGGGTTTGTATATCTGAGCAATAAGGTAACACATTACACAGTGATATATTAAGCTTGAGACGATAGCAGCAGCACGTCGTGCTGAAATGACACCATGCTCAGCCCAATGTGATTTTGCAAAGAAATTATGCATTATGTTATTGTTTTAATTAAGATGAAAACACATCTTTATAATATAGTGCAAGGGGTCAGTCCAGTAATAATAGTTTAAGAGCAGCATCCAGCAGGGGATGATAGCAAAACAAGTAAGCAAACAGAATTTAAAATGAATTGGTTTAACAGGCTGTGCCTTCCTTGATGCAAAACATAATTAACATCATTCAGAAGGAACTAGAAATGTTTAGCCTTAGTTATTTTCACCAATGTGTCCCCTGCAAGCACAGATAAAAGGATTTTTAGTAACCACTTTGTTGACAGATAGGCTATCAAATCAGTACATACAGATATGTCTGCCAGTAAATTACCTAACCTTCACAGGCAATCTCAATTCATTTTTATCATGCTATTTGACAATTTCACAACCTAGCTTTTAAAAGATTGCATTTTAAGCAGTTAACCCGCTGCTTTTTTGAGAGACCTCCAATATATTTGGAAGAAGAAGTCAAGGGTCAAGATGCTAGGAGGGGATAGGAAATCTGGATTGGAGGCTGGGATTGTGAACTCAATATAGGCCAGTCCTATACTCGCCTGAGTGGATGCCAAATATACTGTTTGATACTTACCAAATAATTACACTGAGACTATGGTGTGGCTTTTTATCTTCTATCAGAGAGTGTGTCTGGGTACACTATGGAGTGAAAGTGGAAATGAAAATGTCTGGTTCCTCTGGACACCTGACTACTTCTTTAGCAGGTTACAGTGCTTTTTCTGACTTGACTCTCTTTGCAGTGGGTCAAGCTAGAGGCAAGACAGTAATGGGTCAAGCTAGAGGCAAGACAGTAATGGGTCAAGCTAGAGGCAAGACAGTAATGGGTCAAGCTAGAGGCAAGACAGTAATGAGTCAAGCTAGAGGCAAGACAGTAGTGGGTCAGGCTAGAGGCAAGACAGTAGTGGGTCAGGCTAGAGGCAAGACAGTAGTGGGTCAGGCTAGAGGCAAGACAGTAGTGGGTCAGGCTAGAGGCAAGACAGTAATGGGTCAAGCTAGAGGCAAGACAGTAATGAGTCAAGCTAGACGCAAGACAGTAATGGGTCAAGCTAGAGGCAAGACAGTAGTGGGTCAGGCTAGAGGCAAGACATTAATGATTTAACATGAACATGGTTTATCAGGACATCTAAAGCTTCAGAGTACTGGCAACTGTCTCCATTCCTAGGGGCATGAGTACATATGTACCACACAGCTCACTTCTATGAGATATCAAAATACAAAAAAAAAAAAAACACAGGTACAGAGGAGAAAATACTGCAGCTTTCTTTGCCCCATGCCAACTACAAAGCAATTGGAACTGCAATGGATTTACTTTGATACTATAGTTCCAAAGTGACTGAATACATTTATCTCTATGACAGTGGACCAGCATCTTAGGTTTAAAGTAATCTTTGTCTACATGCTTATTTTAATAGATTATAGTATGGTAGTTCACAGTACTAGCTGACTTTCTTTATCTTGTGTAACATGTGTGACTATTGGTCAGAACTATCATCGAGTCCAGAGACCACAAAGAAAAAAGCAGCACTAATCTCATGCAAAATGAAGTCCAACTTCCCAATGTTTGTCCATGGGGATAAGGTGCTGATTGAAATAATGCATCACGGTCATCATGAAACAATGAAAAAAATGGTTCAGTCACACTCCAATCTCACTCATGAACACTTCACCTATAAAAACACTTCTTTACTTAGTAAAATAAGCAGTATACTGAGATGAAACAGTCTTACGCATTTCACACATAGATTCAATCAACAATAGTGACCAACTGCTTCTATGTAGAGGGAACTAACCACTACAAATTTAAATGAACCAATCAGCATGAATGTATGAATCAAATATCTCAAAGAATTCCATAATGGTTAATATAGCTGTAGATGCTACATGCTGACAACACAATGTGCATTCACATATATCCCATCAATTAACCATTACTACTAGAGACAAGTGATTTGCGACATGGTACAATATACAGTCTTCTTTTGTTTCCTCTGCATAAAGCCTATTCTAAAATGATCATATATAAAATACATTAATTAAAAACAAAGTCCAGTGGCCTGAGGACAGTGAGAGAATGGAGCGTGGGCATTTATCATGATGAATGCTAAATCAGTAACCTTCATATGCATCCGGATCATAAGATGCAATAATAACTGTTTTGAAGCATTGTGAAGCACAACTTCTCAAGATCTATGAAGAAAAATTAGACACAATATGTAACATCATATTCTTTGTTTAATCGCTTTGGTGCCCTTGTGCATAACTTAAATATTCAACAAACATCTCTGCAAGTGAGTTTATTTGACAGATCTCCCCCCATCACAGACAGTTTGACCCTTATGATACCATGAACCAAAAATCTTTCCAAGTCAAAACAATATAAAATACAAAAATGTGATGCCACCCCCATTTTGTTCATTGTGTTCATGAATGCTTTCTCTAAGACTATGAGCCACATACTGTGTCTTGTAAGTCTTACAGGCAATAAGTTATATGACATATCATGTAGCACAATTAATGTACCGTTTGATCTCATAAACTTTCCTCGTAACAGTGGAACAAAACAATTTAGAGCGCTCCATCCATTGACGACAGCTGCACCTACTATGGCCACACTTATGGGTGCCAACAGCAGTAAGCCAGGTATGTGAGTTGACTCTTGCATTATCCCGGCAGTACATGGTTTGTGATAACCTAGTGGCCACAGTTGGTGCTCATTTTTAGATGAATTTAAATCCCTTTTCCAAAAATGGTTGTAATTTTCTATCACCCATTAAGGTGGGTCAATGCTTCTTTATTATCGGTACTATATTGCTATATTCACAATTAAAGTTATTATAGGTCTAGAATCATAGGTCTTTCCTGTGATTCTAGAAGTTCCTCCCTGGTCTTTCTTTTAGAGGTAGATTCTACTCTCTCCACCATCCACTCAGGATAACCTTGAGTCAAGAACCACTGTCTCAGGTCCTTACTGGCTTAATTTAGGAGTGTGTTGGTTTAGCTGGCATAGTAAATGAGTGTAAAGGCTTGTGCATAAAACATTATATTAGTGAGAATTATGGAACAAAAATTACACACATCAATTGTACTCTGAAAAATAGCATACTGCGAGTATGACCAGATGATTTATAGAAGAAAGGTCTGAAAGCATCCCATAAAGTATTCCACTATACTGATGGTATTTTTATGACTATATCAACTTTAATAAAATAAAACTAATTATCATAATAATGTTACTCTTCTTTTTTTGCTCTATTTTTTAACAATTTGATACAACTTATGTATAATTATTCCTACATCACACTTCAGGTATCCTTCCAAGGCTTTGACTTCCAGCTGTCATCACCTTTCTTTTCATATTTCGCTGATTGTCAATTAACTTCATGATAACATGCCAGGCATCATGACTTTGCAACAAACAAAAAGTCACCATTTGTTCAATGGCTGAAGATGGTAGTTACCATGGTTGCAAGGCTCATTTAAAAACAGATTAACCCAGGCAAATCTTAAACCTTGTTGTAACCACTCACACTACACACAGGAAGAAATGTTCAAATGAAAATGGTGTAATTCTTGAGCAAATCAACTTCACGTTAAGTGACAAATATATGTTACCAAAATCTCCATTCATTTTAAAGGGGCTTTTAACCACTTGAATGCTAAAGAGGTCTCCTACACAATGTTCTGCAGTGCATTGGATTCCTAGCATTCAATGGCTTAAAAGCTCAATTTAAATTAATTTAATTGCTTATTTATCCTAAAGGATGTAGCCACTTCGGCTAAGAGTTACTCCATTGTCCTTTTGAACATAGGGCCATGAGAAAAGCATGAAGAACAGGGTTTATTTACTCACTGATAATTTGAAGACAGTCCTGAATTTAATCCCTTGAGGCCCAAAGGAGAGTGCACAGTATTGTCACTCAATGCTCTACACATCTCTTTGGACTGCAAAGGGTTAACAAAAAAATGTATATTTCCATCCAGACACTAATCCAGTGCTGCTGGCAAACAGCAGTTAATGTTTATGATTCTTGCAGTGTGCAGAGATGGATTTCACATTAGGCAGAGAAGGGTGTGTAATATTCTTTAGTTTGACTTTAGCCAATCAGTTTTTTAGTAGACGTGGCTATCACTCTTGTATATAGACACTTCCTGTTTTTTTGGCAGTTAGAGCAATTGAAGCAGTACTGTTATTTTATGAACATGTTATATATGGCATCTTTGCTCATAGAAATAAACTAACATCTGTTAATAATAATCAGCATTGTACGTGTACTGGATACCAATACTAAGCAATAACAAATATTACATGGTGTCAGAAGTAGGGGTGGGCGAAACTTGCCGCCGTGTTCCCACAGGAAATTTTGTGAAAACCACGTTGTTATCCACTTTAAAACTAGCGGTTAAAATTTTCGCATCTTTCGCCCATTGGCCAAAATTTTTCGCAATTTTTTCAATGGCTAAAAAGTTTCCGCCCATTGATTTACGTTGTTTTCGCCCCTCCGCTATAAAAAAGTGACATTTTCGCTGAAGGCAGACACAATAGAAGCAGCTACAGAGCGAGATAGACATGCTGTGCAGTTCTGCTGTGATATTTTGCAAAAAATAAGGCAGCAAAGGCTCATAGTGACTGCTATCACTATGGGCAGGGTGAAAAATAATCAATGGAGGAGCTGGAAGGACCCTTATGTGTCCACTGAGTCTGAGGAGGAGGAGGAAGTGACTAGCAGTACTGAACCAATGCTGTCCAGTCCCCCTAAATCACCCCAAGGTATCTTGGGGAATTTAATGGGAAGGGAGGGAGAAAAGGCAATGGGAAGGAAGGGAGAAAAGGGAATGGGAAAGGAGGGAGTGCAGGACAGGTCAGCTTCCTGTGCCTGCTGCAAGACATGCTGCTCTTGCTGCCAGTGCCACCATTGCTGTACCTGCAGTCACTAGTGTTGTACCTGTTGCCAGGCATGCTGCCCCTGCTGTCAGTACCACCATTGCTGTACCTGCAGCCACTAGTGTTGTACCTGCTGCCAGATGTGCTGTCACTAGTGTTGTACCTGCTGCCAGTGCTGAACCTGCTGCCACCAATACTTTACTGCTGCCAGTGTTTCTTGTAGCAATCAGGGGGAAGGAGAAAATGATGCCATGTGTGACAGCAGGGGACCCTCTGTCATATTGCTCGTCACCTGCTTCAAGCAGCAGTGAGATGTCTGGAATAGAGCAGCCACATGTAGGGACTAGTGATGGTGGTGGCGGTGTTGGAGAAGCTGGGGTGGAAGAGACATTGATGGCCTTTTTATCAGAAAGTGAGAAGGAATGTGAGACAGGGATGAGGATGGGCATCACTACCACCACAATCAGTCAGCTTTTGGAATTTGTGGAAGTTGCATCTGCTTTAATTTCTGCTGCGGCTGAGATGTAAGGGCAGCAGGATGCTGAGGAGCAAGCTAGTGTGCCACATACCACCGTGGACACAGTGGGAATGGGGTCAATAAGTAATGTGGGACTAGGACAGGATCCACTTGCCAGTGCCAGCAATACTCCTTGTCCTAGTTGCAGTGCTAAATCTGAGGCAGTAGCAGGAACATTATCCACTGCCACAAAAAGTGAAGGGGAATGTGGAGAAGAAGAAGAAAGAGGCCATTCTTCTCCACCTGTTCCCTATCCCTCCCTCAGAAGTCATGGGTGTGGGACTATTATTCTCTTCTGGCAGGTACAGTGCAGTCATCATCAACAATGGTACAGTGCAAAATTTGTGACAAGTTAGTGAGAAGGGGAAAGGAGGGAACACACCTTGGCACAAGCTCCCTGATAGCACACATGAAACACAGATACTATAACATTTATGTCAAATATATTAAAGCCAAACATCCATTACAGAAATCTAGCACCGCTGTTACTGTACCCCCTGATTCTCCAGAAAGGTGGAGATCAAAGAGGAGGAAGAATAAAGAAACCCAGACAGACACTGGAAGTTACATGATGAACGAAACAACTAGCTCACCATCAACATCACCTTTTTCCTCTAGGGTAACAAGTTCATCTCTTGCCAATCCACCTCATTCCTCGTCACCTCCCCCGCCAAATGATGACCACTCTTTTGATGTTAGGATATGGCAGTTCATCTCTACCCTTTGCACACTGTGTGGTGCACTGACCACACATGCCAGTGTGGCAGAGGAGAACCGATACCAGGTCATCAGGTGGCATCTGAGGAGATTCCATCCCGCAGAATATGCTAGGATTCTGGCAGGGAGGGTTCATCATTACTATTAAACTGTCAGCAAGTTATCATGTGTCCTTAGTGGGGTCTGGACAAGGGGTACAGTGACAGTGGCAGTACTTGGTTTCAGGTGTCATGGTGTTTGGATACAGTTGTGCCCCCAGATGTTATTTAACACACACACTGTGCACATTGTGGTTGCTGGTGAGAGCCACAGTTCCTGCTCTCAAGGGAAAAATGTATATTCTAATAATAACACACCCATGATATTGGAGGAGGGGCAGGTGGAGAAGAATTATTGGCCAACTTCTTCTTTTCTCCACATAAAGGAGGCTACTTATTCTGCTGCTACTGCCTCAGGCACATCACTGGAGCCAGTCATGGCAAATGGAACCTTCATCATCCATCTTCTATTACTGCTATTGTTGATCCCATTCCCTTTCAGGTGCCTAATCATCCTGCTGCTTAAACAACTCAGCAGCAGCAGTACGAACAGCAGTTGCAACTCAGGATTCAGGATGACATTTAACAATGGCCAGTGGCTACTGGTCAACATTACCTGTTGGCACAAGGCCAATAGGGCATTTTTATTTTTTTCCTATGGCTTGTGCTTTTAAAAAAACCCAAAAAACTAGTCCTACAAAAAAATAAACAACTTTTTGGGCGGGTTTGTTTCTAACAAGCCTACATCCTATAAATCAGTGTTTGCTTAGGGCTTGTGCCAATCAAGCTTAAGTCCTACAAATCAATGTTTCTTCAGGGCTTGGGCCTCTAAAAAGTCTACGTCCTACAAAGGCCTCTAACAACAAATCAACCAAATCATCCTTTACAAAATATCAGTACACCCCAGTGGCAGCTTATGTCAGGGGGTTCCTGTCTCTATCACTTTAAATCCAAATTTCTTATTTTATTTCTATTTTATTAACTGTCCCCCCAATAGCAGTCAAGAAACCCACCCAAAACAAATTCCCTGTTCAAATCATTCATTCACCAACACAGGCACCCTCCACAGACCCCTTTATACCACATCTTACGGTTTCTATTTTATTTTATTTAAGATTTCTTTTTTGTTAAGTGCCCCCCAATCCCAGTAAACAACCCCCCCAAAAATCATCCCCTGATCAACTAATTCTTTTGACACACCCCACCAACACAGGCACCCTCATACCCCTTTTATACTATGCCTTTGGAAAATTAAATAATATTTATTTTATGTTGTATGTAACTTCAATGTTCCCATTGATTACAATGGAATGAGCTAGGTGAAAAAAGTGAAAAAAAAAAAACGGTAAATTGGCACTTTTCGTGGGAATTTTTTCACCAAGCAGAAAGTGCCATTTTTCACCAATTTCAGTTTGAGGCGGAAATTTTCGCCCATCCCTATTCAGAAGTAACATATTTTTTCTATCACAATGAATGCAGATGAAGTCCCAGCTCCCACAATGAACTGGGAAGCTACTAACTTACCTGATTGGTGAAAATTCAAACAGCATGCTGATCTCATGTTTTGAGGACCTCTAAAGAATAAGAGTGAGGATGAAAAATGCAGTTATCTCCTGTTATGGGTTTGTGAACAAGGCAGAGACATTTTTAATACATGGGCCTTACTTGAAGTTGAAGCTGTGTTGCTGAAAGCTTATTTTGACTACTTTGCAGCATATGTTTAGCCCAAAGCTAACATTATCTTTGCACATTGCAAGTTTCATGAGAAAGTACAACAGGATCATGAATCACTGTAGCAGTCTGTTACAGATTTATGTCTCCTTGCCCAAGACTGCAATTACTCCCAGAGCAACAAAATGATCCGGGATAGCATTGTCTTTGGAATACGCTCGCTTAAAGTAAAGGAAAAACTCCTTAGCATAGGGTCTGACTTAACGCTTGAGAAAGCAATTGATATCACCCGCTCACATGAATTAGCCCAGGCCCAACTACGGTCCATTTCTAAAGACCAAGACACCCAGAGAAGTGATGTCATCCATAAGATTTCACGCCATGCAACTAATGGCTCCAGATGGAGGCAAAATAACACCCGTCACCTGCATCCACAGGAAGAGGCATTTCAGTTTCAAAGTCCTGATCCAAAGCACTGCGCTAAATGTGGATACTGTGGCGATGAACCACATAGCAACTACTTTCATTGTACTGCAAGAGGGAAGAAGTGTACATCCTGCAAGAAACTACATCACTTTTGCTAGTGTATGCTGCTCCAAGCGCAGGAAAAGCATCCATGCTGTGAGAAAAGATGGTGCTGACCTAGAAGAGTGCGAACAACTGTACATAAACTCAAAAACTCAAACGGAACAAAATCCAGACATGGAGCAGGCATTTGCCACTTTTCAAGTTGGTCCAAAATGAATTGCAGTACAATTCAAGATAGACACGGGAACCTCAGCCAATGTTATTCCACTATACGAATACTAATGGCTTAAATCCCAGTGCACCCTATGACCGGCATCTTGCCCTTTATACGGCTATGGAGGTGAACGACTGGCAGTAAAATGGAAATATGACTTGGAATGTCATCACAAGAACATTCAAACAATTATGTCATTTTATATCATCAACACAAAAGCACCTCCAGTCATAGGCCTAAAAGGCAGAATAGATTTTGGCCTCATCAGGCTTGTACTGTCTATTACAGGCAGTCCAGATAAAATACCAGTTATGGAGGAATATGCAGACATCTTCAAAGGAATCAGTTTGTTCCTTGGTGAGTGTACCATACATTTAAATCCACAGGCAACTCCAGTGGTGCACCCACCTAGGCATATACCCCTTGCATTGCACATTTGTCTTAAAGAGGAATTCGAGGGTATAGAGATAATAGGCATTATTAGTAAAGTCACAGAACCTACTGATTGGGTTAATTCCATTGTTATTTCAGAAAAACCACATACAGGCAAATTACGAATATGCTTAGATCCTAGAGACCTCAACAAAGCAATTAAGCGGCCCCACTACCCTTTGCCTACACTTGAGGATGTTACTCCCAAGCTGTCAGGCGTGCAATATTTTAGTGTCCTAGATGCTAGATCAGGATATTGGGCCATAAAACTTATTGAAGAGTCATGCAATCTGACCACTTTTAACACTGTTTTCAGGAGTTACAAATGTAACCACCTTCCTTTCGGGTTAGTCTCTGCCCAAGATGAGTTCCAGCGCAAGGTTGACGAAACCTATGAAGGGTTACACGGTGTAACTGCAATAATTGATGATATCCTAATTTTTGGCAAAACGAAAGCGGAGCATGAAAAAAATCTCATGGCCATGCTACAGCATTCCAGGGAAAGAGATGTCAGACTTAATCCTTAAAAAACGTATCATCTGCTCCACTCAAGTAAGCTTCTTTGGACGCATACTCTCGTCCGATGGGATTAAGCCGGACCCTGTAAAAATTGCTGCAATAAAGGATATGAAACCACCCACAGACAAAGGTGAATTAGGAACTATACTAGGCATGAACAACTATTTGTCAAAGTTTGCACCTAATTTATCTGATGTCACTGCTCCAATGCGACCGCTTTTAAAAGAAACTACTGAGTTAATTTGGGACACTCAGCACTAAAGTGAAGGATTTACTAACATGCGAGCCGGGACCGGTACTCACATATTTTGACCCCCACAAGGAGCTAAAGTTGCAGGTTGATGCTTCTAAATAAGGTCTTGGAGCAGTATTACTGCAAGATGATAGGCCAATTGCATACGCATCCAAATCACTTACTGTCACGCACACGGCGGGTAGGAAACCGTGTGGTGCTGGCTCTGGTCAGGTGCTAGCGTGCGAGGCTGGAGTGCGGACCTCGTGAGCGGTGACGGTGTGCCAGGTGCTCCCTTGCTGCAGCCGAAGCTGGTTAAAGGTGCTGGTCGTGAAACCAGATTGTTCCACCCCGGTTGAGCCGGGGTGCAACCAGGATAGGAGTACCTAGGAACCATTGGAAAAACCAAGCCAGCTGGACAGGGGGAGACCAGGCAGATATAAAGCGAATGGTCACAGGAAAGGTCAAGAGAACCAAGGTTCAAACCAGAAGCGGAGATCAGGCTTGGTCAGGACCGGAGCCAAAGGTCAAACCAGGAGTGGAGATCAAGCGTGGTCAGGAGCGGAGCCAAAGGTCAAGCCGGGAGCGGAGATTTGAACATGGTCAGGTACGGAGCCAAAGGACAAGCCGGGAGTGGAGATTTGAGCGTGGTCAAGTACGGAGCCAAAGGTCAAGCCAGGAATACACCACAAAGAGACCAGACAAGAAGGTTCAGAGCCCAGAACCAAACCAGGAACTAGCTTGTGGAATGGGCGCCCTAAGCCTGGGGCAGCCCGTTTAAATACCAGGACCACCCAATAAGAGAGCTGAGAAAGAGGGGCTCGACTGGGAGCCGATCATGAGAGCAGAAGAACTAATGACCCGAGCTCCTGCCGGTCGCATGCACAGCTGCCAAGCTGAAGGCAGCCAAAGACTGCGCATGCGCGAACCGGTCGCTCCGAGACCTGGAAGAAGGAGCCTCTGCAAGGAAAGCGACGCGACCAGGGGGGAACAACCGGAGCGGTGACACTTACAGACAATGAAATCAATTATGCACAGATTGAAAAGGAACTATTTGCCATCCTATTTGGCTGCAAACGTTTCCACCAATATATTTATGGCCGCCATGTTGTTGTGGAAAGGGATTCGAAACCATCGGAATCTATTGTGCGCAAACCAATGGCATCCAGCCCCTGAAGGCTTCAGAGGATGATCTTACAGTTGCAGAAGTACAACTCTGACTTCATCCTGTTGCAGATGCATTATCCAGGAAGCCACTGTACGACCAGGACCCAAGCCTCAGCGAAGACATGGATGTGCAGGTACACACCATATAAAGTAACCTTCCAGTCAGTGATCCCAAGATGGAGGAAATTAAAGTTCAATCAGAAAGAGACCTGCAATTCCAGGCACTAAAAGACAACATATTCAATGGTTGGCCCGAGGACAGGAAACAATGCCCTCCAAGCATACTGGAATATTTTTACCACAGAGGTGAGTTATCATACCTGCATGACATCATTTTTAAAAGTGAAAAGATTGTTATCCCATCAAGCCTGCGTCCAGAGATTCTCATATGCATACATGCCATTCATCTAGGCATCGAGAAATGTAAACAGAGAGCTCTTGACATCTTATTCTGGCCAGGTATGGGGAAGGAGATTGAGGAAATTGTGAGCAAATACCCTATCTGCCTTACTTACCGCCTGTAACGGTTTGTTCGACACACAGACACAGTAGGTTTGGATAAAACACAGTTTTATTAAACAATTAAGATCACAATAACCCTCACAGGTCCTGTAATATACATTCAATATAGTACAGCCACTAGACAGGTTATACAGAGGTAAGCCCACACAGGTCCAGTATAAGTAAAGAGTCCATAGAACATTATACTGACACAGGTCAGGCAGATCTTGAGTGAGTCCCAGTATATCGGTACTGCATGGGTTAATAGCAGACAGAGAACGTTGACAGGCCCATGTGTGGTAAAGCCTTTTAAGGAGCTCAAATAGAGGTGAGAGCTTTAGTACGAGTAACGCCCAAAAATATGTATACCATACAATAATGAACTGCCTTAGCAGTAACGGAGGCTGAGCAACTTGAGCACTGCCGTAGCAGTAACGGAGACTAGGCAACGTGAATACTGCCATAGCAGTAATGGAGACTGAGTGACTTAGACACTGTCGTAGCAGTAACGGAGACCAGGCAACTTGAGTACTGCTGTAGGAGTAAAGGAGACTGAGCCATGTGAGTGCTACCGTAGCAGTAGCAGAGACTAGGCAACTGGATACTGCCGTAGCATTAACGGAGACAAGGCAACTGAGGAGCTGCCATGGCAGCAACGGAGACTGAGCAATAGGGGCACTGCAGCAGCAGTAGCGAAGACTGAGCCACTTGAGCACTGCCGTAGCAGTAATAGAGACTAGGCAAGTGGACACTGCCTTGGCAGTAACGGAGACTAGGCAGCTTGACACTGCCGTGGCATTAACGGAGATATGATCAGCCAGAGCACTGCCGTAGCAGCAACGGAATCTGAGCAACTCTCCCTGAGAGGCACCCAACCTGGGATGGTTCGTAAGGCAGACCAATAGGAATGTCGCCTGGGCGACACGGAGGCAACCGAGACCAACTGCACAGCTGTCCACAGACAGCGAGAGTGAAGCACTACCTTTAACTGGAGACCGGTCAGGGCGTGCAGAGGAGGCAGCAGCCCAACCGGGCGGAATCACACAGAACAGGAACGTAGAACAATCCAAGTCGGTACACGGAGCAGGAACCTCAGCCAATCCAAGTCAGTAACATAGTAACATAGTAGGTAAAAGGAACGTCAGCCAAGCCGGGTGGGTACACAGGAGATGAGAAGCAGAAGGGTCAGACTGTCCGGGTCGGTGCACAGGCAGGAAACGAGATGCAGAGTAGTCAGGCAGGCTGGGTCGATACACTGGGAACACACAATAATCAGGAACAAGTGCTGGTACTAGAACACCATGAAAGGGCACCAAAGATGAGCCAGAACCCATTATTTAAGGACAATACTTTGCGGGACAATCACAGTTGAGCCAATAGGTGTTAAGCAGGAGTGTAGACTGACAGAATGTCGCAGAATAGCACAGGCACCGTGATACCGCCCTTCAAATGTGAAGGAGCCAATGATAAGTCACAGGGTACCGGACAAACCTTGGCAAATAGTAGCCATGGATTTATTTACCTGGAGAAATGAAGTTTACCTTATCACTGTTGATTATTATAGCCAATTCTTTGAAATGAGCCAGTTACAAAGCACAATGTCAGATGCTATAAAACAAGAACTAAAACTGTTTTCGCAAGACACTCTATCCCTGAGACAGTTATCTCGGATAATGGCCCACAGTACATATCCAGTGAGTTCATAACATTTGCCAATACCTGGACTTTCAAACACATCACCTCGAGCCCGTACTACGCACAAAACAATGGATTGGCAGAAAAGTCTGTACAGACTGCAAAGGCTTTGCTGGAAAAAGCTAAAGCAGACAGGAAGGAACCTTTCATGAGTCTCCTGAAATACCAAAACAGCCCCATTGATAACTTCAAATCACCAGCACAGTTACTCATGAGACGTCACCTGAGATCCACACTCCCAAGCACCAACCAGCAACTGATACCTAAAGCTGTTTGCTACAAGGCTATAAGAGCTGCACCATCAGCAGCCACAGAGGAGCTATTATAACAAGTCTGCAAGACCCCTATCAAGGCTCACTGAAGGACAAAGAGTGCGAATGCAGGAGTAGGGCCAATGGAAACTAGCTGTGGTCACCCAAACAGCTGACACAGAGAGGTTGGACCATATACGCACCAATGACGGAATGGTATATAGGTGCAACAGGAGTGTGAGTTACACAACATCAGTGATGATGCAGTATCTCTACCAGAGAGTGCCGGTTCAAGCCATACATCATCACAACACGGGTCATCAGAAGTCACTGGCCAAAAATCAGAGGTCCGTGAGACATCGCCCACGTCTATTCCCTACCGGACCAGATACGGACGCCTGGTAAAACCTAGAGACATTCTGGATTTATAATCACATTCAGTATGCATGAAAGACTCAGACAGCATTATATACCCCACATATCTATACCAGTTATGTTATGTATATTTGCAAATATTATATATGAAGTATTATTATTATTAGGTTTTTTTTTAGGAAGGGAGATGTAGTATTCTTTAGTTTGACTTTAGTCAATCAGTTTTTTAGTAGGTATGGCTATCACTCTTGTGTGTAGACACTTCCTGATTTTTGGCAGTTAGAGCTGTTAAAGCAGTACTGTTATTTTATGAGCATATTATATATGGCATCTCCGCTCATAGAAATAAACACCTGTTAATAATAATAATCAGCATTGTATGTGTATTGGAGACCAATAGTAAGCAATAACAAATATTACAGGGTGTAGTCGAGGAGTCAACATTTTGAAGAATGCTTCAACTGTTCTAGCCACTCCCTGCACATTGAATTGTGGGTGTGGCCAGGTCAGTCCAATGTCTGTGCATGATGACCAATTTATTTACCAGGTTATATACTCTTTGTCTTGCCAACACGCCAATGTACTCTGTGTCAAGTAATTGTAGCTGAGTCTGAAGTGGAGTCATGCTTATGGTGGTAGCATGGCCGGGGCTGGAGATAAGATGCCTAATGTGGCAAGTCCAGGGGGCATGTGATGTAAATTCAGTGTGCGAGCATGGAAGAAGAAATAACTGAATAAAACACCTTTTTTGTCAATAGGAAGCAACTGTATCATAGTCACTAACCCCAGAAATAACTTTTACACTAATCCATGGGCATCCCCAGGAATTTTTCCAGGGTGGGAGGGGGGCCAAAATGTTATCCCTACCCACACTCCACCAATTCTGCTGATGTCACAAAGGGTTGTGGTATAGGCAGAATGGGTTAGAGCATGGGCTGGTTAATAAAAGGCAGGACATTGAGACATGGCTAACATGTCCCACCCATGCACACACATACACAAACAAACATACAGACTCTAGAAACCATGATTGGTGTTATCTACAACAAATTGAAGACATTTAAAATGTATAACCAAACGGTTTAATTTTAAATATATTAATTTAAGTGTGATTTTAAATATAAATTAACTTAAATATATTAACATAAATAATTAAATACAGTATATTAACGTAAATAATCATAATAAACAAATTATATAACAGCCAAGTTATACATACACATGAGATATAAAAAAAAGACCTGCTTATGCTTAAAATGTAGTATATTCTGTGTGCGTGGGTATACGAAATGAATCAGAGGAAAAACATGATTGAGCAAAGGAATACTAAAAAGGCCAAAACTGCTCTTGTCCTCTTGTGTAAAAAAGGCCTGGTCCTTAAGGAGTTAAGAGAGCAAGTCAGGAAGCTAAAGAGCCAGAGGTGTGATCCTAGAGCAAACCAGCTGCCCAGTATGGAAGAAATTAAAATACCAATTGATTTAAATTGGTGTTTTAAAGGAATAGTAATACTTTGTTTTAACTTTATTTTATTTTGTAGGCATTAAAAAAACATGAAGAATGATATAAGTCTTATCTCTCAAACCTTTATGGTTTATGAGATATTCACAAGCAAAGTTCCCCTCCCCGCCCCTTTTACCTAGTGTAAGCCATCTCTTCTCAGATGTGAATCTGGTTGTAAGACCAGACAGATAACAGAAGGGGACAATTTTCTTTGTATGAAAACAATGAAAGCCCTTCCCCCCTTGACAAGTTTTTCAGCTTTTTCCATTATCTTAATTGAAGATTGTCCCTCTCTGCAGTCTACCTGGGCATCTCCCTTCTGATCTGGTTGAACAGGGGGGGATACTTTGTTTGTGAATATCTCTTAAACCATAAAGTTTCAGAGATAAGACTTATATCATTCTTCATGTTTTTTTAATGCCTACAAAATAAAATAAAGTTAAAATGAAGTATTACTATCCCTTTAAGCATTTGAATGCTAGAGGGGTCTCAAACACATTGCAAATGTCTCTCTGGCATTCCAGGGGTTAAAAGTCCCAATTAAATCAATGGGAATTTGAGGAATATATATTTTGTTCCCTACAGTGCAGTTGGTTGGCATAAGAATTTCACCTCTTTAGCTTCCTTAATTGTATCTTAAGAGTAGGTTTTAACCCTATGAGCACCAGAGCTTTGCTTTGTGATGTGCACACCCTGGAATCAAAAGGGATATTTAAGAATATGATTTTACAGTATGTATTTAGAGTTAACACATGGGATGCTCAGAGACACAGAAAGGATAGGGGAGCTGAGATAGAGGGCTGAGAGGGAGGATGAGTGGCCTGAAAGGACAGGGGTTAGACAGAAGGTGGCAATACTAAGAGAAGGAGACCGGTGGCTGGGAAAGGATGGGTGGGTAAAAGTAGATGCCCTGAAAGCACATAGAGAGCAGCATGTTTGGGATATAGTATAGTGATGGGTTGGATAATTCTTCCCTGGGAGAGAGAGGGGATGGCTAAACCTTTCCCCTGATTAAGAGGGAGGTGATTCAGCTAATACTGTGTTGGGCTGGTAAAAAAGAGGGTGTCAGATTCAAGGGAGGGGAGGGATAACCTTTCACTGAGTGGGGGCTAGGGAGGGATGAGACAGACTTGGCCAATACTTTGGGCTAACCCTGCACTGAGTGGGAGCTAGAGAGGGATGAGACAGACTTGGCCAAAACTGGAGTACTATCCTTGCATGGACTGTGAGCTAGAGTGGGATGGGACTTGGCCATTATTGCTCTGGGTGAGCAGAGCATTGAGGGGACATTCAGGGGGAGTCCTCTGATCTCCCCAACTAGAGTATGACTACACAGCCCACTGGGTGATACCTGATCCACCATTAGGTGCCCATGGTTTGTTTTGGCAGTCCTCCACCTGTTTGTGTCTTCAGTCAGGGCAGCCATCAGAAATCATAGAGCCTAGGACAAGTGCAAGTATCAGGGACCCCACAATAGGTACAATGTCCTGCTCACACTCCCCTATATTTAAAAGGGGAGGGCTCTCCAACTCTTTGTGTAGCTAAGCGTTGGAGACATTTCTAGTATTCTAGGGGTTAAACACCTTATTTACATAAGTGTGCATTTTGGAAATTTTTATTTTCCCTATTCCAGCTGGTTTGCTCCAAAATTGATCAACTTGTCTAAGTTATGAAAAGCTCAGTGTCCCTTATGTATAAAGTGACAGAATTATAGGTAAAACTATCTGCACAATAGGGGAAAAAGAAAAATACTTCTCTAGCATTCTAGGGGATAAAAGTCCAATTTAAATAAATGTGAATATTGGAAATATTAATTTGCCCCTGCGGATGGTCTGCTTCCGAATTGCACAGCTTTGACTTTAACCCATTTAGTGCCATAGGGGAGCAAAATGCATTGCTTTGCAATGCATTACACATCCATCTGGCACTCAAAGTGTTAAGACAATTTGGTCTATGCTGCTGACAACAAGATCACAAGACCTTGCAAACCAATGTGTACACCCCTCCGGCATGCAAAGGGTTAAAGTCAATTGTGCAATTCTGGAGAAAAAGCATCTGAACTGTGGAGGACAAATTAATATTTTCAAAATCACAGTGATATAAATAGGGCTTTTACCCTCTAGGATGCTACTGAGGTGTTTTACGCCATGCTGCATTTATATACAATTATGAGATGGACATAGGGGAGAAGCAAGGGCAAAATGGGGAAAAGGCATAAGGAAGCAAAGATGGACAACAGAGTGGCATATGGGACAATTGTTTGGCAAAATAGGAGAAACTAGGAGAAAAAAGAGTCCCAGATCGATGATCAGAGAGTTAAATGTGGGGCAAAAGAGAAGTACCAGAGAAGCAAATGGAGTGTAAAGAGCACAGTGGGGGCCAAAATAGAACAAATCACACTACCTGATCCGAGAGTCTACACTTTCTGGAGTAGAGACTAAGAGGACAGGAAGGAAGCATGTGTGATGGCAGGTCCTCACCAGGTCACCTAACCCATAGCAGAGTGAGATCCTCCTATCAGAATCCTGAGGCAACTGGGGCAGGAGGTGGAAAGGCAAGGAGAACTAAGCAGCACTTAGCAGCCCTCAGCTCACCACTGAACGGGCAGCTAAACAGTCAGTCCAGGCAGCACTACATCATATCAAATGCTGAACACAGCTGTCTGCTCTTTAACTGAGGCGAGGTCTGCTCTGGTGCTTGTGTCTCCCCTTTCATTACCTGCACTCAAAACTCTTCCAATTCCCCACTGTCTCCCTTCACTTAATTTTTTATAGAAAATGTCCTGCTCACTGTGCAGGCAGCTCTCCACTCAGTGCTTCTATGCTTACACATACCTCACAAGGGTATCTCTTCGAGATTCAAATCCCTCTGTCTCTCCTTCCCACCCTGGTGTCCCTCTTTTAGGAAAACAGACTGTGTGGTGATATTTATGACATGGTCATAAAATAACTACAAAAAAACATTGGTAATGCCACACCCCAGCCACCCCCCTCCACTATTTAATGGGAGTTGTGGGAACAGAAAGCTGAAATGAGCCACAGCATGATTTCTTGTGACCAATGCTGTTTGTGGTGGATGGTGGTCAAGGAATTGAATTCCGAAGGTACAGAGATGTGTGTACTGCCCTGAACTGATTTTGGCCATTATGTCTTATTTAATGGGCTTAATAATATAGAGCCCCTGGTTCTATATCATAAGATAAACATAATTTACTCAAAGATGCCACAAGATTAGTAGCTTATATCTTGTAATATTTCATCTCTCCAATAAAGGAGACATTCTTGTTAAAAAAATAATAGGGATTAAAAAAAAAAAATTGTATACAGTACAATTTTACTTCCACCATCTTATTAACATTATAATAGTCAGCCAGATGTGTCCACATCCCAGTGGAAGGTGTATGGGTGAGCAGAAGCTTTGAAAGACCTCTCTGCTTACTATTAGGTCTGCACTTCCATGTGAACTGACATTTCTTATACTGGGGATTCTGTGCCTGGGTGCAATGCTTGTCTGCATGGGTTCTGGGTCAGGGAACAGGAGTCAGGGAATAAGGTAGTTTTTACTTTTTAATTCTATTTGTTATTTTGTTAGTGTTTATATAATTTTCCCTAGTTTGAGGGGATTATTTTTCTTCTCTCTCATTTTAGAGTGAGTTAAGGGGGTAGTAAGAAAACAGGGTAGCGATATTATCTTATGTATTTCACTTGCATGTATAAGTGTTTGACGCAATACTGTGTGCAATAATGTTTCCTTGTATTGGACATGCCAGTGTTGATTTACTCTGTCTTCAATAAAAATATATTTAAAATAATAAATAAATAATAGGTTTTATTATTAATACCTACTTGACAGAATAAAGAAATATGCGAGTTCCTCTCCGCTTTCTGGCACAAATGAAAAGGACGAGAATAGGGCAGAACATATACGTATAGAGAGCTGGACATGAGCGAGCACTGAAACCTGCCCACATTTGTCAAACGGCGCTCACCAGGTATGGAAATAAGTTGGGCGGGCTTGGGGGAGTGAGAAGGGATTGTACAGTGCTCTGTTAGGCACAGCTACTGCCGCACAAAGTGAATAGAGGACATCACGAGATTTCTTTAAAGAGTAATATCTGCAGTTTTAGAAGGTTTTAAAAAAATATATCTATATATCAAGATGATACTTTCACATACTCCTCTGGTACTCAAAGGGATAAATAATTGAGATAATTGTTTTTAGTACATCAGCATCAGTCCTGCTGGAAAAAAATGTTAACAGTTTCCATTTAAGTTCAGAGTATGTAAAATATGTCATTACCACAAAACAGTATCCTGATGTTTCCCATATTTATCCCTTTTGTTATAAAAAATAAAATGCATTGGGTCACATTTACTAAAGGTCATGTTTAAATGATAAGTTATATTTTTTTTTAGTGTAATTATTAAATAACATTGTTCAATCTTAACTCTTTTTGTGCCAAAGAGGTATCCAACACATTGCAATGCAAAGCATTGGATTGATACCTCCCTGGAACTCACTGGGTTAACAACAAATTGCTAAATATAAAAGCTTTAGCACGTTTTTATATTTTTAAAATACAAAAGTTATTTGCTTTTATATATCAAGAAAAATTGCAATAAAATAGCAGTTTAGCTTGGTTTGATGTAAATTAAAAAATACACTAATTTGCTACCTTTTACTATTTGCTGTAACTTACTAAACATAACTTAGTGTAATGGTAAAGGTCAACAGAGTGCAAATTAACCTCTTTTGTATAATTGAGACCTTAGTAAATGTCGCCCATTGCTTCTAAAAAAATAAAAAAATAAATGAAAAGTGCACAAGCAGCACAAACCATAATGTTTGATACATAGTAGTCTATTCACCACTGTTGTATATACATGATTCCTCACTTACCGAGGTGCATATAGCACCAACATGCTCTGCTATCCACTCACTTTACAGCTCTTTTTAGAGAGTTCTTGTCATTGAAATGGTTGTATGGGATGGAAGGTTTTCCTTTAATTTCAATGAAATTCTCCAATGATCGAAACTTCCTTTGGATAATGATTGAACTAATACATTATGTATGCCAAAACTGAGATAGAGTCTTAGCTGATTTGTAAATTGTCACTTTGGAGTCCTCCCACACAGACATCTTTCAATGTGTTTTGCAGTCTTTGCAGTCATTGACTCCCCCTTGTTTGTTTATTCCAGCACTGCACACCCACACTAATAGGAAAGCAGTAAAGAGGATTCAGTTCTCCACATGAGATTTTCCACAACAGAATACATGTACATTGGGAACATTACACAGATTGCCGTTTTTAATAGTTCTCTAGGTATGAAAATGCTGCTCTAATCAATATTTGATCAAACATCTCTGTAGTAAATACAACTAGAACAATAATAAGCCTTGAAAAAATATTAAATACCATTCAAAATGTCCTTTTCTATAATCACCCCCCCCCCCAAAGGTTACAGGTAATTCTTGATTTCATTGCAGTTCTATCCCAGTTAGATGCAAGGCTTCTTTTCAATGGATTGTGAAACAATGCATGTATTTCTATACGTGGGGAATTCAAATGATGAACCTTCAGCTGTTGAGAAACTACAACTCCCATAATCCCCAACAGTCATTTGTTGTAGGTGCAGCAACTGACTGTGTCTGGTCTATACCATGCTAAAGGTTACAACCACAATATTCCTTCAAATCATTAAACAGTAGTTCTCAATCTTCCCTGGGGCACATGACTTAGCAGTTAAGTCCATAAAGACATGACCAGTTAGAGACTAAGGATAGGGTTGGGAAACACTTCATTAAAGAGCTTGCTCTTGTGGTGATTAAGTAATGCAGGGACCATGAGGTACAGAGTCCTCCTCTAGGAGGCAGGACACATAAAGCTGAAACTCCTCCTACTCACCCTATATAACCCTCCTCACTAGTGTTTTCAGGTCAGTATATTGGGAGACTTCAGGAGGTCAACTGGATGATTTCTCTGTGAAGAAACAATTACTTTTTTATTTTATTTTATTTTCATATATATAAATACATACAGTACAAATGGATTCAACAGCATTGATGAAGGAATCACCTGGGAACACAGTTCACCATCCTGCTGACTTCCTCAGTTCCTTTGGGCCTGAGGACCACAGAACATATATTACAAGATTCACTATTCCCACCTCCATTGGAGAAACACAGCTGCAGCCCTATATATGCAAAAGATTCATGATCTCTGAATCCTCATTGAGAAACAACTTTGTGACACAGCTATACTACAGTGCTTCCTCGATCATAGGACGTAGGACACTGTGGGTATTTATCTGTTTAGTAGTATTGAGATATGGCCTACTTTTTGGCTATCGAAGGTTTACACATGGTTAAATGTTATTTGGGACTCCCGGTCATGTGATCGGAAGAGGTACACATTCAATTGGCTGATGGAGTCTTTACCCCCTCATGCGTCTGGGAGGCTCGTCTGTGAGAGTTTACAGATTGGCTTAGAGGACGCTTTGACGTCATCTCCCTGGACCTATGAGGTGGGTTTAGTTTCCATTTAAACTCGTGAAATTATCGGCTCCTTTTCTTATTATTGTTACAGGTCTTAAATTTATCTTTGATAAAGTGGCGTTTATAGCCACGAAACGCGTTGATCAGTACCATTGTTCCTATTGTTCTTATTAATATATATCTCTTTTTTGAGATTATTATTATATATCAATACGTATTTCTGATTTTTATTAAACTTTTTTGATACATTTTATTGGAGCCGTGTTGAGTATTCACCATTGAAGGTTACCCGATTGGAGACGGGAATTTCTCCAAAAGCCAGATTGTCAGTTATCCAAGACTGACCTACACAAATTGTGAGTACCCATTACCGTTTGTGAATTTGACCGTGATCCTTGGAAACGTTAATACACTATTGGGCGCCCTTCCATCTTTTGTGTTTGCTTTCTCTAGTCTGACCTGACATGTACTGGTTTTCCTTTTAGGTGAGACGCTAGGCTTATCAGACAGTAATATACTGCTCTCAGCTTCAAGACATTTATGTGTAAGGCTTTCTCCATTGATGTCCATGTTCCTTGATAAAATGTCTCGCTCCAGCAGCCCCCCCAGCCTTCTAGGCTGGCATCCATCTGCACTATCTCCCATTTCATTTCCTTTAGTAGAAAACCTGTGCTTAGATTGCTTGGTTTCATCCACCAAAGTAACTGCAACCTGCCCTTCTGCGGAAGGAGAATCTTCTGTGACCTGTTGCATGCGTCTCTGTACCATTTTTTCAGGAAGAAGTTCTGAAGTGGTCTCATGTGTAATTTTGCCCAAGGAACTACTTGACTGGAAGAGGCCAAGACACCCAATAGCTGCATAAAATTCTGTGCAGTATGAATCCTTGATCTCCTGAACAGTGAGACTTGCCTTATTATCTTCCTGACACGAGTCTGGGTTAAACAGGATACCACCTTTTTCATATTGAAGCTTATTCTTAGAAAGGTTAATTCTTGTGAGGGAACCAACGGACTCTTTTGCTTGTTTATTAGCCATCCCAGTTTCTCCAAATGATTCACTACCCTTGTGGTAGACTGAGTTGCCTGAGAGACAGATTCCGCTAGTATGAGGATGTCGTCGAGGTAAGGAATCAATGTTATCCCTTCATCTCTGAGTTTCTCCAATGCTACTGCCAGCATCTTGGTGAATATTCTTGGGGCTGAGGAGAGGCCAAAAGGAAGAGCCTTGAATTGGAGATGCTGGTTCTCGAAGGTAAACCTGAGGAATCTTCTGTGACACTGGATAACAGGAATGTGATGGTACGCATCCTTCAGGTCTACTGTTGTCAGAAAGAATCCTGGTTGCACCATATTCAAGATTGATGCTACCATCTCCATTTTGAATATTCTGTATCGGATGAATGAATTGACTAGCTTAAGATCCAGAATGACCCTGACTCCTCCTGAAGACTTTGGGACTTGGAAGATGATGGAATATATTCCTGTCCGCTTTTGACTTTCTGGAACTTGTTCCACTACTTCACTCTGGATTAAAGCATTTATTGCTTGCTTCATTAGGGATCTCTTGATGGTATTTGGTGGTAGTCTTGAAGACCTGAAAATGTTCCTGCTTGGAATTGTCCTGAAGTCCAGTGGATACCCTGTCTCCAAGTTCTGCAGCACCCATCTGTCTGGACTTGAATTTGCATGCCAGGGCTGGAGAAAATGCTGCAGACGACCTCCTATTATCCTTGGAGACAGGGCCTGCCGACTCTCAGAATTCTTTCTTATACTGGCCTCTTCTGGAACCTTCCTTTTTGTATCCTCCTCTGGTGGTTTGGGAAACAGTTCTGCTTCTTCTGCTTATATGATCTTGACTGATAGCATCTATTGTCTCGAAAGGACTGTCTATGCTTCTAAAGGAAACTCCTCTGGAAGGTGAAGATCTTAACTTCTGGTCTTGAGGCAAAAAAGTGCTCTAGCCTCCCGTAATTTTTTTAATTATGTCTTCAAGCTGTTCCCCGAAAAGCATAGAATGTGAAAATGGTAAAGTTACCAGCTTATTTTTGGAGGAAGAGTCCGCTCCCCAGGGCCTCAACCATAAAGCTCTTCCGGAGGAAATGGATAGGGAAGAGGCTCTAGCTGATAATTTTACTGCATCTAGAGAGGCATCACATGCAAAACCTACAGCCTCCTTGATAGTGGCCACTGGAAACCGATGACTCTATTTTATCTTCTAGTTCTGTCAACCAGATACGCATGGCTCTTGACACACAGAATGAAAAGAAAAGAAAGAAGGAGGGCGCCCAATAGTGCCTGTAATTGTATAATATCACTCCAATGAGAATTAAAAGTGAAAATATACTCACAAAGGCGTTGGCTGATAATTGAATATAATCAAAATCAGCTAAAATCGCTTTTGGGGAATATAAACCTGTCCCCACTCAGGTACCTCCAAATGGAACTGGATCAAGATGTTCAATGAAGGAATCCAATGATAGAATAAAGGCTGCTGAAGAACTTCCAAATAATAATTTTAATAAAATTTATGTATAAAATACAAGTAATAAAAAAGACCAATTGAAAAACCAAATGATGTAACGTTTCGCGGCCTAGACCGCTTTATCAAACCAACTGGTCAAAACAAAATTAGAAGAAACAAACACAGCAGCCATAGTGTTATTTAAACTTCCCTCCCTATCATCTGATTGGATTTGAGAGGGGTCAAAGGACAAAGGTAAAAGGTAAAGATACAAAGTAAAAAATAAAATAAACATCTACAATGAATATTTACATACATACATATGTAGATGTATAAATAATCATATAAACCAAAGTTGGCTATACCAAAACAATAAGAAATTAATTAACAGGGATTGTATTTCAAGTCCATCATTGATTCAACTAGTAAATATAAAAGTGTAATTGTACAATCTAAAGAACTCTCAAACGAAGAGATCCAGACAAGGACCAGAGAAAAAAATTAACAGAAGATATAAAGATCAATAGGACAAAAGATTCATCCAAGAGTGACCACAAGAGATCGTCTATATACAAAATATCACAAAGACTGGAGGGCCATCCGTTTGAGAATAACTAATAAGACAGAATCACCCAAAAGAACATATAAATATAGATAACTATGTGGTGTGCCAATCCCAGCCAATATATCTAACAAATGGAAAAAATGTATAAACCGGACTGGGTTCATAGAAGTCAATATAAAACTGTGTGATGACACGTAAGGTAACAACCAGTGTAAAAAATGTTGATGTGTTTAATAAATGGTAAAATGCAAGGATAGTGTACTAATGTAACGTTTTGTAAATACCTGTGCATAGTGTCGTTATGCCGATCATACCGATGCATATAAAAATAGTGAGTACGAACTAAATCAATAAGGAACACACGTGGGCGCACGTTCATAAACAAAAGGAGACGTGCGTTCCACGTGCGTTCCAACTACATACCACATGCGTGTCACCATTGAACCGCTGTGATAGAAAAAAAAGGCTGAAGAACGAAATGCTAAAACTAAATGAAATCTGAACCTATAAATAGCTTAACCCTACACTAATCCCAAAGAAACTTAAATAAGTGAATAAATATCTCTAATGACTGAAACAGTAAAATGAAATCAGAACCCTACCAAAATAGGGTAACAGAACTATTGGAATGTCAATGTCATACATATATATAGGTAAAAGTCAATAGATGTGAGTATCCAAGTAAGTGTTGGAAAGGAACATACAGTACAATAAACTATTAGGGTATAGATAGTATACAAATAAATGAATGAATATCAACACCTAAATGTATATCAAAAAAAAAAAAAGACAAGCCTACCTGTTGGGCAATCCTATAAACCCACATAAACTCTAAACTATCAAAAATATATATATAAAAGATACACTCACCATGCCACATCACAAGCTTCATTTAATCCTTGAGGTATCATGGTCCCCAATCTAAAAATCCAAAAAGATTCTCTCATAACAAGTTTTTTGTGGGAGTCCTGGCCACCATTAACTCCGACATGTTCGATAGGAAGAACTTTCAAAAGACTAGGGTCTTGATTATGATATTTTAAAAAATGTCTAGAAATACTATGCAATAAATGACCTCTTCGAATATTGTATCTATGTTGGATCATTCTGGCTTTAAAGCTCTGTGTGGTCCTACCAACATATTGGAGATCACAAGGACACCTCAAAAGGTATATAACATTTTTAGTGTTACAATCCAAATGACTTCTGATGTTAAACATTTCTCCTGTGACTACAGAGGAGAAGGTAGAAGTTTCTTGTAATAATAGAGTACATGTAAGACATTTATGTGATTTACACTTGTAAGCTCCCTTTCTTATCGATGACCTTACATCACTTACATCTGTAGATACCTTCGCTAAGTTTTTGGTAGACATAATTCGTTTGGACACTGTTGGAGCTAAAATATTTTTAAGTGTCTTAGCTCTTCTAAAGATGACACCTGGTCTAGACGGAATACTCTTTTTTAAGAGGGGGTCTTCCCTCAGAATATTCCAGTGCTTAGAAATTATTGTCCTCACTTGTTTACCCTTGGAGCTAAAATTAGTTATAAAATTTGGAAAAGTGTGTTCAGAATTTTGAGAAAAAGGAATATGTCTTGTTGTATTTCTTTTCACTACACAATGATCAATATTTTTATTGGTGTTTTCACAGAAATTTTTTGCCTTCAAATATGAATCCTCAACTAATTGTCTGGGGTAACCTTTTTCTTTAAATCTTTGTTTCAAGAACAATGATTGTTGGTCATAATCGTTCATATTACTGCAATTTCTTTTTATTCTTCTAAATTGTCCATATGGTACATTATTAAGCCATGGTTTGTAATGGCAACTTTTATATTCTAAATAGCTATTGGCATCGACTTTTTTAAAAAAAGTTCGTGTCTGGACAGCATGATTATGTTCACCAATAAGTTCCAAATCCAAAAACTGAATGCATTTATGGTCATATGTACTTGTAAACTCCATATTCCAAAGATTGTTATTCAAATATGATACAAAATTGGTGATTAGACTTGGATCACCTTTCCAAACTATAATGATATCGTCAATGTACCTGCGATAGAGCACCAAGATCGCGTCAAATGGACAATTGGCATAAATCTTGGAATCTTCCAAGAAACCTAAAAAAAGGTTAGCGTAGCTAGGCGCGAACTTGGTGCCCATCGCAGTACCCTTGACTTGTAGAAAAAAATCTTCTCCAAATTTGAAATAGTTGTGAGTGAGGATAAATTCAATGGCACCTATAAGGAAATCAGCTTGTTTAGAAGGCATGAGTAAATCTTTATCCAAAAAATATCTAGTAGCTCTTAATCCTCCATCATGTGGGATGTTTGAGTAGAGGGCTGTAACATCTAACGAAAGCCAGATATAATCCTCATTCCACATGAAATCTTTCAGTATACTAAGCAAATGATTAGTATCTCTCAAATAAGAATTAAGTCCAACAACCATCCGTTGTAGATGGTAATCAATATACTCAGATAAATTACTGGTGAGGGAATCAATGCCTGAGATGATGGGTCTGCCGGGAGGACAAACCAGACTTTTATGAATTTTAGGGAGATGGTAATATGTAGCTATCCTAGGATTCCTAGGAATAATAAAATCTCTTTCAGAGACTCCCAGAAGGCCCACCTCAAAGGCATGATCAATCAAAATCCTCAAACTGCTCAAATATTCCTCTGTAGGGTCGGATGGTAATGGACTATAATACTCTATATCTGAGAGAATACGATTGGCTTCACCTAAATAATCACAAACATCTTGAATCACTACTCCTCCACCCTTGTCTGCCTGTTTTATAATTATATGGTCATTAGCAAGAAGAGTCTTAATAGCTTCACGTTCAGATATATTCAAGTTGTTATTAATACCCAACTCTCTAAATTTCCTTTTTTCAAGGACTCTAAATTCTTCCATAACTACTGTGGAAAACACTTCCACATATTTTCCTATGGACTCCACCGGGAAAAACCTTGATCTTGGTTTGAAAGGAGTAGGTACTCTTCCTTCTAGAATAAATTGAGTATTCGTATCAACATAAGGTTGTATCTCAATCCCAGTGGAGTCCAAAAGAGGCTTATCAGTCATAATTGGCACCCTGTCTGGATGTCCATTGAGAGATTTAGATGCAAAATACCTTTTCAATGATAGTTTTCTTACATAATTATGCAAATCAACAAAGATATCAAAAAGATTAAAATCAGAAGATGGACTGAAAGACAATCCCCTCGAGAGTAAAGATCTCTCTGCATCATTCAAAACGTATGTAGACAAATTAAAAATATTTTTTCCATTTTCAGCTTTTAACACTAACTTGTTCTTGTTCTCTTGGGATTTCCTCCTTCTCCCCTTCCCTCTTCTCCCTCTATATCGCCTTTTATATCCCTTAGTGGTAGAAAACGGTTTTGTGTCTTCCACCACACAGGAGTATTTTCTTTTCCTAACTCCAAAAAAGATGGAATGTTGGGGGAGTTAGAAATACTTGTTTGTATTCTATTGGATGGACCTTCATCAGGGTCATTATAATCAATTAAAGGTGTATTATCCAAAGAAGAAACATTACCAGATGAATTAGGAATATTGTTAGTATTAGTAATTTTAGTGGCAGAAGAATCCTTTATGATTACACTTTTGTTGATATTACTATCACTAGAGGCAGATGGCCTAGATGGAATGGTAACGGAGTGGGGCCTGGAAAAAACAGTACCACCACTCTCAGTACTAGAACCAGTGGCCATCCGCCTGTAGCGATCAGGACTGCTACGTGAAACTCTAGACATGTCCACAGTTTTGGATCTTTTAGGCCAGATTCTAACCTGATTATTTTTGTAATCCAACTTGTCCCGTATAAGTTTTTTCTTTTTTCTATCTAGAATTTCATCTTGAAACTTGGTTAGATTAATATTCAACTGATCTTCACAATCTTTGAATGAAGTCAAATTCTTATTTTTTTCAAGTTCTTTACATTTATCCTCAATTTCTAGATTTAATTGAAGCAACCTACATTCCCTGAATTCAACCAGGATATGCATTAAATTATAAGAGCATGCATCAAGTGCATCATACCATTTTTTAGTGAAATCAGCATCTGGGAAAGTAGGTTGCAATCCAAATCTAAGACCTCTAGGTATCATCTGTAGTGTGATGTAATTTTTGAGAGACACTGTATCCCACCAATGTCTACACTCATTTTTCATGGCAGATTCTAAGTCTCTAAACATTTTCTTTAAATCTGCTTTCGGTTCTATATTAGTCATAGTTATGCCATCTACTGTAGATTTATTAAAAAAAATCTGTTCACTCAGCAGATTTCTGGTGGATACCCTGTCCCTAAAACTCTGCATAATAGATGTAACAAAAAGCAAAAAACAAAATACAATACACAGCAAAAGCAAAAACAATCAAAGAAAAACAAAAATAAATAAATAAAAATGAAAACAAAAAACAATAAAAAAATATAATAAAAAATATTGATAACAGTAATGACACAAAATAATATATATAAATCACAAAATGATAAAAAATGCAAAACTATATGATATAAATGCAATGCAATGTATTAAACAAATAATTGTATAAAGTCCACTTTGATAGCTGCTCTCCAAAAACAGGATAAACCCGAAGAAGTACTGCAAAAGAACACAAAGAGGAGGCGCTCCTAGTGTAATATATCCAAATAATATGAAGTATAGTTCATGAATGTAGTATACTCACAAAAGTAGTGCTTGGGGCAACAAATATATGTCCCCCAAGTATATATTCAGTAGGGAACTCAGGACCGTCCCAAAGGTCAACTGCAATGGTTAGACAGCTAACAAGGGCCGCACCTCACCATCATCTCAAAGAAGTACATAGAATGAAAAGAAAAGAAAGAAGGAGGGCGCCCAATAGTGCCTGTAATTGTATAATATCACTCCAATGAGAATTAAAAGTGAAAATATACTCACAAAGGCGTTGGCTGATAATTGAATATAATCAAAATCAGCTAAAATCGCTTTTGGGGAATATAAACCTGTCCCCACTCAGGTACCTCCAAATGGAACTGGATCAAGATGTTCAATGAAGGAATCCAATGATAGAATAAAGGCTGCTGAAGAACTTCCAAATAATAATTTTAATAAAATTTATGTATAAAATACAAGTAATAAAAAAGACCAATTGAAAAACCAAATGATGTAACGTTTCGCGGCCTAGACCGCTTTATCAAACCAACTGGTCAAAACAAAATTAGAAGAAACAAACACAGCAGCCATAGTGTTATTTAAACTTCCCTCCCTATCATCTGATTGGATTTGAGAGGGGTCAAAGGACAAAGGTAAAAGGTAAAGATACAAAGTAAAAAATAAAATAAACATCTACAATAAATATTTACATACATACATATGTAGATGTATAAATAATCATATAAACCAAAGTTGGCTATACCAAAACAATAAGAAATTAATTAACAGGGATTGTATTTCAAGTCCATCATTGATTCAACTAGTAAATATAAAAGTGTAATTGTACAATCTAAAGAACTCTCAAACGAAGAGATCCAGACAAGGACCAGAGAAAAAAATTAACAGAAGATATAAAGATCAATAGGACAAAAGATTCATCCAAGAGTGACCACAAGAGATCGTCTATATACAAAATATCACAAAGACTGGAGGGCCATCCGTTTGAGAATAACTAATAAGACAGAATCACCCAAAAGAACATATAAATATAGATAACTATGTGGTGTGCCAATCCCAGCCAATATATCTAACAAATGGAAAAAATGTATAAACCGGACTGGGTTCATAGAAGTCAATATAAAACTGTGTGATGACACGTAAGGTAACAACCAGTGTAAAAAATGTTGATGTGTTTAATAAATGGTAAAATGCAAGGATAGTGTACTAATGTAACGTTTTGTAAATACCTGTGCATAGTGTCGTTATGCCGATCATACCGATGCATATAAAAATAGTGAGTACGAACTAAATCAATAAGGAACACACGTGGGCGCACGTTCGTAAACAAAAGGAGACGTGCGTTCCACGTGCGTTCCAACTACATACCACATGCGTGTCACCATTGAACCGCTGTGATAGAAAAAAAAGGCTGAAGAACGAAATGCTAAAACTAAATGAAATCTGAACCTATAAATAGCTTAACCCTACACTAATCCCAAAGAAACTTAAATAAGTGAATAAATATCTCTAATGACTGAAACAGTAAAATGAAATCAGAACCCTACCAAAATAGGGTAACAGAACTATTGGAATGTCAATGTCATACATATATATAGGTAAAAGTCAATAGATGTGAGTATCCAAGTAAGTGTTGGAAAGGAACATACAGTACAATAAACTATTAGGGTATAGATAGTATACAAATAAATGAATGAATATCAACACCTAAATGTATATCAAAAAAAAAAAAAAGACAAGCCTACCTGTTGGGCAATCCTATAAACCCACATAAACTCTAAACTATCAAAAATATATATATATACAAGATACACTCACCATGCCACATCACAAGCTTCATTTAATCCTTGAGGTATCATGGTCCCCAATCTAAAAATCCAAAAAGATTCTCTCATAACAAGTTTTTTGTGGGAGTCCTGGCCACCATTAACTCCGACATGTTCGATAGGAAGAACTTTCAAAAGACTAGGGTCTTGATTATGATATTTTAAAAAATGTCTAGAAATACTATGCAATAAATGACCTCTTCGAATATTGTATCTATGTTGGATCATTCTGGCTTTAAAGCTCTGTGTGGTCCTACCAACATATTGGAGATCACAAGGACACCTCAAAAGGTATATAACATTTTTAGTGTTACAATCCAAATGACTTCTGATGTTAAACATTTCTCCTGTGACTACAGAGGAGAAGGTAGAAGTTTCTTGTAATAATAGAGTACATGTAAGACATTTATGTGATTTACACTTGTAAGCTCCCTTTCTTATCGATGACCTTACATCACTTACATCTGTAGATACCTTCGCTAAGTTTTTGGTAGACATAATTCGTTTGGACACTGTTGGAGCTAAAATATTTTTAAGTGTCTTAGCTCTTCTAAAGATGACACCTGGTCTAGACGGAATACTCTTTTTTAAGAGGGGGTCTTCCCTCAGAATATTCCAGTGCTTAGAAATTATTGTCCTCACTTGTTTACCCTTGGAGCTAAAATTAGTTATAAAATTTGGAAAAGTGTGTTCAGAATTTTGAGAAAAAGGAATATGTCTTGTTGTATTTCTTTTCACTACACAATGATCAATATTTTTATTGGTGTTTTCACAGAAATTTTTTGCCTTCAAATATGAATCCTCAACTAATTGTCTGGGGTAACCTTTTTCTTTAAATCTTTGTTTCAAGAACAATGATTGTTGGTCATAATCGTTCATATTACTGCAATTTCTTTTTATTCTTCTAAATTGTCCATATGGTACATTATTAAGCCATGGTTTGTAATGGCAACTTTTATATTCTAAATAGCTATTGGCATCGACTTTTTTAAAAAAAGTTCGTGTCTGGACAGCATGATTATGTTCACCAATAAGTTCCAAATCCAAAAACTGAATGCATTTATGGTCATATGTACTTGTAAACTCCATATTCCAAAGATTGTTATTCAAATATGATACAAAATTGGTGATTAGACTTGGATCACCTTTCCAAACTATAATGATATCGTCAATGTACCTGCGATAGAGCACCAAGTTCGCGTCAAATGGACAATTGGCATAAATCTTGGAATCTTCCAAGAAACCTAAAAAAAGGTTAGCGTAGCTAGGCGCGAACTTGGTGCCCATCGCAGTACCCTTGACTTGTAGAAAAAAATCTTCTCCAAATTTGAAATAGTTGTGAGTGAGGATAAATTCAATGGCACCTATAAGGAAATCAGCTTGTTTAGAAGGCATGAGTAAATCTTTATCCAAAAAATATCTAGTAGCTCTTAATCCTCCATCATGTGGGATGTTTGAGTAGAGGGCTGTAACATCTAACGAAAGCCAGATATAATCCTCATTCCACATGAAATCTTTCAGTATACTAAGCAAATGATTAGTATCTCTCAAATAAGAATTAAGTCCAACAACCATCCGTTGTAGATGGTAATCAATATACTCAGATAAATTACTTTCTTTTCTTTTCATTCTATGTACTTCTTTGAGATGATGGTGAGGTGCGGCCCTTGTTAGCTGTCTAACCATTGCAGTTGACCTTTGGGACGGTCCTGAGTTCCCTACTGAATATATACTTGGGGGACATATATTTGTTGCCCCAAGCACTACTTTTGTGAGTATACTACATTCATGAACTATACTTCATATTATTTGGATATATTACACTAGGAGCGCCTCCTCTTTGTGTTCTTGACACACAGGCCATAGAAGTGGCGACCTTCATATTCTGTCCCAACATGAAAAACTGCTTCTTTAGGGAATTCTCCATTTTTCTGTCCATACAATCCCAGAGTGCTGAGCCGTCTTGCATCGGGATCATGGTCTTCTTACAAAGCTGTGAGACTGCTGCATCCACTTTTGGAGAGTTATACCAGGATGCTGTATCGGACTCATCAAACAGGTACATCTTTTGGAATTTCTTGGATGAAGATACTCTTTTATCACCTTTGGCCCATTCTGTGTTTACCAAATCAGCAACAGAACTCTGGACAGGAAAAACAGGAGCTGATTTCTTGGTTCCCAAAAAAGCAGTGTCCATGACATCTAGTTCCTTTTGGACCTCAGTGAGGCCCAGGGTCTTTCTGACATGCTTCAGAAAAGGCTCCATCTTGTCTAAATTAAATGAGGCTGCCTCATCAATAATTTCTCCCTCTTCTTCTGGGGAGTAATCTGATATAGCTTCAAAAACATTCTCCTGATCCTCCTAATCCATTCTGGCAGAAGGGCCCTCATCTGGATCTTCCATCCTTTGCCTTTTTCTTGGGAAGGAGGCTTGTTGCATGGGATTAAATGTTTCTTGCATGGACATCCTCATCCATGCTAGAAAATCCTAAAACTGTGCTGGCATATTCTGTCCTGAAGATTTGTTAATGCAATCTTGACACATTTTAGAATCTGGGACAGATGGCTTCTATTCACACAAAACACAACATTTTGCCTTGGGAGCCTTATCCTTTTTAGCCTCAGGAGAAACCTTTTCCTTATAGGAAGAATGCTTGGAAGTAGCCATAATAATAAAACTTAACTTTTAATAATAAATAGTAAAAATGAATAATTCTGACTACATGAGAAACATTGTACCTTGTACTGCCGCTTTAAATAGAACAGCATCTGGCTTGCGTTTCACACTGGAACACAGAGGCCTGGAAGGATTACCATGTAAATTAAGTATATAAAAAAATAGAAGGTCTTACCTGAACTCTCTGCTGCAGTACAGAATGTCCCGCTGGGCCGGTTGACACACAACCGGTAGTCTCACTGATGCCTGCACATCGGACCTGACAGGCGCCATACACAAGCCCATGTTTTTTGTGCCGTGGACAGACACAGAAGAAATTACTTTTTTTTCTTACCAGTGAGTTGCAGTGTGTTGAAGTCCTCTGGTATACCAAGCACTGCAATTACGGGTGTTTAGCCATATCTATAAAAGTAAAGTGGAGGAATTCTGGAGCAAATCAACTGTATAACAGGGTTCATATAAAATCCCTAAACTTACAATTGAATTAAACGGAGTTTACAACAGTCTGTGAATCAATTGAAAAAAAAAAATGTTGTTCTACCCTTTGACACAATTCATTTTATCCAGAATTGCTCCACTTTGTATTATATGTTATATACATTCCATATACATAGCATGTTATATCTACAACAAGCCCTCCTATTGCAGCTTACCATTGCAAGATCTCTGGACACACCTTCTTTTTCACAGATGCTTTCAGTAATAGTATCAATTCTTTAGATAGATTTAAGACAACCTTATGTTGCACACATCACAGGAATTCTCATAGATCAGTCTCTAAATTGTATCTCTCTGGCTAGTAGTGGATATGTCTTCATTTGTAAATCAGATTCTACATCAGTCATGTAAAGAAAGTTAAAAGAAAAGCAATTTGGTTCTTTATAGAGATGAAAGGTAGAAGAAAAAAATGTGCATGCAGGAAAGTTTACAAGGTTAAAAAAGAGGGGGTTAAGCACATTATAAGATGTACTAAATCTCATGAAGAAGAGGAAATAGCCAGGTCTCTAAAATACAAAACTTTTCTTTATGTATATTCGTGAAAAGAGAAAAATTAAACAAGACATTGTCTAAATAATTATTTCTGCTCAAATTTGCACAAGACTGTGAAGGACCCCCTCGCCATTAAGTAAAAGAACTGTTAATGTTACTCACTGGACACTAGTCTGTTTACAGATGATGTAGCTTTAGTGGTGTTCTCAAAATTAAAAGTAGATAAATCAGCTGGTCCAGATGAGATTCTTCTAAGAATATTAAAATAGCTTAGGTCTGTGTTTGCAGAACCATTGGTAGAGCTTTTTAGCCAATGTCTGTTGACACAAAATGTCAATGTGGTGCCACTACACAAAAAGTATTAGGGGGAACTCTGACAATTACAAGCCTCATATTCTCACATCAGTAGTTGCACATCAGTAGTTGTGAAGGACCCCCTCCCCATTAAGTAAAAGAACTGTTAATGTTACTCACTGGACACTAGTCTGTTTACAGATGATGTAGCTTTAGTGGTGTTCTCAAAATTAAAAGTAGATAAATCAGCTGGTCCAGATGAGATTCTTCTAAGAATATTAAAATAGCTTAGGTTTGTGTTTGCAGAACCATTGGTAGAGCTTTTTAGCCAATGTCTGTTGACACAAAATGTCAATGTGGTGCCACTACACAAAAAGTAATAGGGGGAACTCTGGCAATTACAAGCCTCGTATTCTCACATCAGTAGTTGCAGAAATAATGAAAACACTATTGAAAGGAAGAATTGGTTCATATATGAAATCTACTGGTATACTGTCACGGTAGAATGGGCTATCTGAAACTGAATGCTAGGGAGTGAAGCTGGGGTACAGAGACAGTGACTCTTGTCCGAAGCCAAAGTAAAGGTGCTGGCTGTGAAGCCATATGTCTGATCCCATTTGAGCCGGGACCCTGACCAGAATGGGGCTAAGGGTGTACAGCACCCAGATACCAGAAGACCAAAAGATCCCAAATTCAGACTAGCAGGAGAGCAGGTACAGATAAATTACTAAGATGAAGGCTACAGATGTGTTCCCGAGGGAGCAGAACACAGGGGGGATGCAAGTATATGGTGGACCAGTGATAACTGGGATAACAGACCCTCCAAGGGAAGCAGGGTACTAGGAGGACAACTAAGAAATCAGGCCCTAAAACCCTTAAAGGTAACCACAAGGCTAGAAAATAGGACAAGACCTTAAATGCCCTCAAAGGGAATATCCTGACCCCAACAATGGATGCAATACACAAAGGCTAACACCTATGTGCTGAAAGCAATGGTCTAGACTTAGTGAAGATTAAAAGGAGGAAGCCAGGAGTAACCCTAAAGCCCAATCTTGCTTCCAAGTCCAGTGGGTAACAACCGCTAACAGGCAATCCTCAATAAGGCACCAAGCCCCTTACCTGCTGGCAACCACGACTCTCTAACCCCAGAGGCTCCTGAGCTTCAATCACATCAGGTAACAATGGGCCACCTTCCAAAGCTATTGGGAGGTGGACCCATAGTACGCAAGGCATGGGCAGAAAGCTGTAGTCAATGAGAGCTGAGTAGAGGCCGGGAATGGCCGTAAGGCAGGCTAAGCTGAGGGGAAAGGGACGGCGCCACAAGGTAGTGCCGCTGAGGGGATAGGACACACAGGGACAGCAGAATGGGTATAACAAAGGGTACAGTGGAAGGAAATCAGAGTCAATAAAGCCAAGTCAAACGGGGTGACAGGATCCACAGCGATGAGGCAATACGGAAGTATAAAAACAGCCAAGGTAACCGAGGGGTGACAAGAATCATGAGTTGAGACAACAGAATAGTCATGGACAGGCCAGAAATCAAAAATCGGTATCAAAGCTCAAACTTCGGCAACACAGGAATAAACAAGCTCTTATAATCGGGCAAGGCTAGAACACCGATTCAGAGCAGATAAACCCTCATCCTCCAATCAGAGTGAAAGAGAATGAACAGGTAAGTACAAAGACCCAGCAGGATCAAAAATATATCAAGTCAAATTGTACATATACAAAATTCATGGCAACATGGCTTTACAAAAGAAGATCTGGTCAAAAAAATAGTAGGTTACTCTTGAGATAGACAAGGATGGAGCCATAGATGCACCCTCTTTGGTTTTTAGTAATGCTGTTGACACTCTACCACACAGTAAGCTGATTCATATGATGTAAAGCTTAGGACTGCACTCATAGTTAGTTGATTGGATAAGTTATTTGTTGTGGTTGGGTGACTATTGGCTTACTACAGAGGTCAGTGTTAGGGCCTGTTCACTTCAATATCTTCATTAGTGATATTAATGTGTATCCAAGGTAATGTGCGCGTTTTTTCACAGATTATAAAAAAAAATTACATTTAGATCAATGCTTCAAGAGGATTAAACCAAAGGCATGAGTATTTAGGGAAATAAGAAGAATAGTACCATTTGTGGGGAATAAAGTTTAATGCTGAAAAGTGCAGGATAATGCCCATTAGGACACAGAAACCCAGAGGTTGAATAAAGACTTCATTTTACTTTGTTGTCAAAAAATAATCAGATCAGACAAAAGGGACTTGAGAGCTGTTATTATTATTTGATTTGACTTGGAGGTAGGAAAGTAATGCAGGGAAGTAGTGGGAAAAAAACTAGACTCTTGGTTGTATAAGGAGAGGCTTTAGAAGCAGGAAGAAAGAGGCACTATGCTACTCTATAAATATATTTTATGCACTCAACTGGAGTACTGTAAACCACATCTAAAGAGGTGTGTTAATACACAGGAGGGAGTTCAAAGAACAGCTACTAAAATTGGGCAAGTTCTTACTGACATAGGGTACCAGGAAAACCCTAAAAACTTAAACTTAGTTTGGGAGAAAGGTGGGAGTAAGTGATGTGATATAAACATTTTATATATTAAGGGATTGATATAGTTCAGAAGGGATGCAGAAAAAGAGGAATGCTAGTATAAGAGGTTATGATGATCTTAAGTTAGAGGATGGAAAATTCAGAAGTAAGGTGCATAAGTACTACTTTATGGAAGGGGTGAAGACTCTTAGAACACCCTTTCTGCAGAGGCTGCAGGGAAAATACTGGTGGAGAGTTCAAACATGTCTGGGGCAGCATAATTCTATTCTTAGATGTATGTAAGAGCATATATTTTTAATTTAGATAGGAAAATGGGTAGACTGGAAAGGCCATTTGGCTTATACCTGCCAGAATCTATATTTCTATGTTTCTACAAAACTCCTCTTATCATCACCTCATTCTCTTCCATGCTACATTTAGAACCCCTGTACATCTCTATTTTCTGGGATGCTGGCCTAGTTTGTTGAACTGCTGACTGTGTTTAAGGACTCCATGTAGCTCCATTTTTTCCCCTGTGGTCTTACCCTTCCTTTCCAGTCCATTACACTCCATCAAGTCTGTCCCTGTGACCTTGGCTTGGATATGTGGGCAAATCTGTCCTCAACCCTCACCTCTCCTCTTTCAGCACTCCTTCCTTCCCACAATCTTTCCTCTGTCTCTGTTTGTACAGGGTCCTTGGGAGCTTCTTCTACCTGAACCTGCTCTACTGCTCTCCTCCTTTCAGTCTGTCCACCTGACTATTCCAGAAGCCACCCCTTCACATACTTTCTCTGTCCAAAGAGTGCAGTTTCAAAATCGCATGCACGCACATAAACACTACCAAAAAGCAGTCTGTGAATGCAAAAACTGTATAAATCAGGACTACAGAAACAAGTGTATAAAGAAAAGAATTGTGTAAAACAACTGAATAACACCCCCAATCCCCCCCAAAAAAAATATGTAAGGTGTGTACCAGTGATGTACATGGGTTAATGTGTGGGGAACAGGGAATGTTGTATGCTATATTGTTTAAACATGTTATGTAGTATGTATTATGCATGAGGAAATGCTTGTATAGTGAGTGTAAGTGATGATGTGTATTTATACTGAATGTTGTGAAATGTTATGTAATGCAAATCTCTTGTATCTCAAATGACTCCTTTATCTAGAGTAACTTGATAAAACAACCAACACAGCTCAAGATTTGCCCACTAAAATCTGTTATGCAGATCCTCCAAAAGCCAATTTTGACATTTTAGTCTATTGGTGGATAGGGTATTAATTTGGGGTAGGTGAAAAGTGAGAAAAATTTCCTACATGACTTTTCGTGAAAAACAAACGATTTTCTCCTTTTCTCCTTTCGCCAAATGCAACAAATGTTTTTGTCTTTCAAAGTTGGGAGTCCTACAGCAACATATGCCTTGAAAAATGTGTTTCTGCTTAAGTGACACTGGCACCTATTCATGATGATGTCAAGAGATAAAAAAAGTACAACCTATAATGTGGAAGATGTGTGTATGGCAGTGGTCGTGGTGAACTGGTGTGGTGTGATTGATGTGTGTGTGTATATATATATATAGATATATATATAGTGCTGTTTTTCAGCTTTTTTTCACCTGCAAGCATATAAAAGGGTGACAGGTTCTCACAGCATTCCATTCTGTGTTTATGGAAGGAGAAAGCAGCATGTTTTTGTGCTAGAGAATATAGGTAAATAAAGGGCAATTGAAGCTTAGTTTAGAGAGAGAGAGTTTAGGACATTTGTTCTCTGTATTAGGGGAGTCTGGTGTAACTTTGCTGGAGAAGAAGGGAGGAAGGTGGTTGACCACAAATACCCCAAAATTCAGTGTGACTGTCAAGACACAGGCAGCTTGGGTCCAATTTGCTTGATGATCAGGCTGGTATTGTCTCCGTGCTGGTGAAGTCTTGAGAAAGAAATTGCTGATTTTGTCATTTATCTTTTTTTATTTTGGACAGACTGTGATAAGATAGGGTGGACAACTTAAAAAAATAAAGAAAATCATAAAACAATAATAAAAAAATAAAAAAATAATAAAGAAAGAAATAAAAAAATATATATTAGGTGACAGACAGCTGACTGGGAGTCGACATTGAGAATTTTGTTGCGTACTAAGGCAAGGCATCACACTCCATCAGTTGTGTAGTGTAATAAGTAAGGGTGGAGCAGTGCGGGGATGATGAGTCACATTCTAGTGTTGATGATGGCAATGACATAATAGAGGATGGTGTAGCAGTGGAACCAACTGCTGCATCAGACAGTGAGACAAATGAGCACCAAAACACCTGTCCTCAAAGTATTGCAAACTTTGTGAAAGTAAAAGTAAAAAGACATTGTTTGACACTTCTACAAACTTAGAGTAATATAATGGTAGTGGGGAAGAAGTGGAGAGCAATGTGATGATGAAGATGACCTAATGAGAACTGATGATGATGCAGATCTGGTATATATCCCACCAGCATCCTCCTCTTCTTCAGATATAAATGAATTTGAGAGTGAGAGAGATGATAACATGGCCAGAAAGGCAAAGGCTGAATCTTCCATCACTGAAAAGGAACAATGTGCCTGTCTATAAACTGTCTGAGAAAACCATTGGAAACGCTGACCCTGGAAAAGCAAATATGGCTAAAAGTATACCATCATCCTGTCAGTGATCATCAGCTCATCATTGCTACCAAGTCCAAATCCCACTCAGCTACACACTTGTATTGAGTAACTAGCAGCAACAACAAAGGAAACACAGGTTTTTTTTTTTTTTAATTTATATTTATTGAGACCACAAAGGCAATGTACATAAATAAAACAGTACATATTCTGTAACAATAACCGTCATAGAAGACAAGAAAAGGGTTACAATACAGGTCAAGCATAATAAGAGAGAAGACAATAGTACTTGGGTAAAGTCCCCAACAGTGTGACGATATTGAAACACAGGTTATTAACATTCACAGACTTAGCTATGATGCGTGCTTCTGCTGCTGCTGGAAGTGCTGCACATTTGACACCTAGCAGTAGAATTGCATCAACATCTAGCCCCAGTAGTGGTAGCAGCCCCTCAGGAATCCCTCAGTCTATGAAGTTCACAGTAGGGAGATACTTTACTCCAAAATCTATGACAGGCGGGGGCATGTGAAAAAGGGTTGCTACTACCTGACAGACTTGGGACCACTGCTATAACCAATAAGTAATGTATATCAGTAATCTGAGAAGAAGGGTAGCTTACATTTGACACAAACTTGAGAATGGTAAAAAAAACTGTTGTAGGAAATACGTATATATATATATATATATATATATTTTTTTTTTTTTTTTTTTTTTTTTATATATATTTTTTTTTTCAGGGGATGTTATTTGCTAAGTGGTAAGTGCCATTATTTTTTGATTTTGGTTTAAGGCAAACAATATTTTCAATCCCTAGTATTAATGCTGTTCAAGAGTATTTTCAGCTCTATCCATAATATATCAGTGGGCCAATTCCCCATGTTCACGAGGGAAGCTTCCTATATGCATATTTGAAAGTGATTGAAAATTAAAGGATGTACCACAGCATGACAAAATTCAAAGTGAACCTATCACTTTTCAGCTATTTAGGTGATTATGAGAGGACTATCAAAATCACCTATAGTTCTTTTTTTTTCTTTTCAATTGTGAACACAGAATGCTGTAAACCAAGCATGAGGCAATCAAAAAAGATTGCTTTCCAACAATTAAATGAGATATTGCAGTGATTGCTTAAATAAACGAGATTGATTGCATCCTCATTTTTGTGAATGCATGGAATAGCTAGTAGCTAATGTCCCAAAAATAATGAATAGTAGATATCGTTATTAGAAAATGAGGCACCAGACAATGCTGTTCTGGGGTATTCACAAAATATTACTACGTAAAACAAGGAATACTGAATAGAAGGCTGTCAGTAGTTATAATCTAGTTTGAATAATTTACCAATAAATGTATATAATAATGTAGCACTTATACTCTGAAAGGATAGCAACAGTAACAGAGAGACTGGAAAAAAAATCTGCAGTGTAGAACTGGTAATATTTAATATTTTCACTTACCCTAAAAAGTGATTTTTGACTTGAGTAACAGGTTGATGTCATCTTTAATCTGTTTTATTAAGCGTTAAATACTGTGATGCCTTTAATTACATATGGAATTAATATTTTTATAAAATAAATGACTTTTTTTATCCTAGACCCCAAATTGTTATGATAGTCTGGTAAGAAATATCACTTTAACCCTTTGAGTGCCAGAATGACATCCAATGCATTGCAGCATAATGTGTTGGATACCTCTCTGGCACTCAAAGGGTTAAGAAATACACGTGAAGTGAAGAGACTGAGGTATGACAAAAAGAGGGTGTTATGAGAGTAAAAGGTAGGAGGTAAGAAAGGAAAGAACAACACAATGATTATAACTTGAAGTCCTAAAAGGCAGATATAGTGTATGATTTATGTATACCCATGGCTTCATCTAATTTTTTATGGTTTATTAACCAATTTTAATAATAACTCCCTAAGGATAATAATGCATCATGAATATGAAAAAAAATATATGTAAATGAAAAATACAACAATGCGATGGAAATGAAAATATTAGGCATATTTCTAATTGTATGAATAATGTTCCACACCTATCTTGAATAGAGAAATATTAATTTAATACATTTCACCAAAGAGGCTTACATTTTACTGAAGTGCCCCCTACACATACAATTTTGTTGCTCTACGATGTTTACAAATTCCAATAAAAGGTTCCAATCAAATGGCATATTTAAAGGGATAGTAATGGTTCATAATAAAAGCAGCTCCAATTAATCTTCATAGTATTTGGGCCATGGAGAGTGTTATTTCAGTTCTGTTAGAGTTGTAGTTCAAGAGTAATTGAATGATAAAGTGTCCCCCTCCCGCCCCTTTTACTGATGTAATACTACTCATCTCAGAGCAGCAGGTGGTGTCCAAGTGGTTTGCAGAGAGGGACAATCTTCAATTAACATAAGGAAAAAACCTGTCAATGGGGGCAGGGCTTTCATTGTTCTCATAGTAAGAAGATTATTCCTTGCTGTGAGCTGTCTGTTCTATGGACCAGATTCAACATCTAAGGGGAGGTGGCTTACACTAGGTAAAAGGGGCAGGAGAGGGATATTTTAGAATTTAATTACTCTTGAACTACAACTCTGACAGCATTGAAATAACACTCTCCATGGCCCAAATACTATGAAGATTAATTGGAGCTGCTGTTTTTGTGAAACATTGCTATCCCTTTAAGCCAATATGATCGTGAAAGACAATGTTGTAAACAACACAACAAACAGTAATCACATCTGATACCTTACTGGCATCATACAATGGCCTAGATTCACTAAAGGTCGTTGCTGTGGTGATATGAATTTGTTGATGTGTTCAAAACACTTCGACATTTTGATGTACACACAAATCATATTCACTAAAATTTAGGGATGCAAGAGGAAGGGAAGGTTCCTGTTAGCATACAGGATTGTCCAAGTGCTGTCATTGTAGAAGGTATGCCCTTCCTTCACATATCACCAATACTACAACAATCCTGAAGTCTGATCTCATGCTCTCTGCTGCCCCATTTGGCCACTAGGGGAATGCACATCCCTATGGCACTCAAAGGGATAAGGAAGTGATTCTGTTCATGTTGCTGAAACTGTTTTCTCCATCCCCCTATAGGCCAAGTGGAGAAACAGAGAGAATGCTCTCAGATTTCAGAATTGTATATTGCTGGAGACATGTGAGGGAGATAATACCATGCACATCGACAGAGGTTGACAACCCTCCCTGCTTGTGACTGATTGAAGGCTGTTACTGCATAGGAAAGTACAGGGAGAGACAATCTTCTCCTACCTTAGGTAGGCAAAATTGAGATTGTGAATTCTGACAGCAGAGGCTGCAATCAGAGGTTATTGAATGTGTCAAAGTGCCACATTAACATAGCAATACATGTCATATTGGACAGTGGCCACTGGCCATTGTCAAATGCACTGATATAATTGTGGAATTTGAGACTTCTTTTATTGCTGCTGCTACTGAGTTGTTTAAGCAGCAGGATGATTAGTCAGCTCAAAGGGAATGGGATCAACAATAGGGGTGGGTGAAAGGTCCCTTCCTGTTCCTCTGAAAAAATCAGCAAAAACCACATTGTTGGCCACTTTTTTTCTGGAACATCCACTTTAAAACCAGCAATTAAAATCTAATTTTTCACCCATTGGCAAACTAGAAAGTTTCCACCCATTCATTTATGTGTTTTTTGCCTTTTTGCCTATGAAAACATGATGAGGTAAAGCACAATAGAAGCAGCTACAGAGCAAGGTTGACGTTTTGTGCTGTTCTCTGTGGTCTTTTTGTCCCTGCTGCCACCAGTGCTGTCCTGCTGCCAGTGCTGTGCCTTGTCGGATGTGCTGTCCCAGCTCCCTCCAGTGCTGTGCCTGCTGCCAGTGCTGAATCTGCTGCCACCAGTACTGTGTCTGCTGTCAGATGTGCTGCCCCTGCTGCCACCAGTGGTGAACGTGATTCCAATGTGTCTTGTAATACTCAGGAGGGGGGGGAGAAGATGATGTCAAGTCTGACAGCAGGCGTCCTAAGTCTCACTTGCCTTCCTCAAGCAGTCCCGCCAGTGCGTGAACTACTTCTAAGAAAGTCCAGCAAATTGATAGTGATAGGAGTGAAGGAGGGGGTAACCATCATATTACTAGTGACTGTAAGGAGGAAGATTCAGGGGCTGAAATTGATGTAGTCAAATTAGAGGCAGTACTAGTGACAGTGATGGTGAAGCAGATGGTGGAACTGGTGTTAGGGGAGTAGTAGGAGAAGCAATTGAGAGCATCCAGACCAGCAGCCAAGGGAGTCCACACCAGTCCCCTGACCCTGGGAGTCCCCTTCCCTCATGGCGTTGTCCAGGTGGAACATGGTCCTGAAGAAGGAAGCATTGTTACCACTGTAATAAAACCAATACTACGAGAATCATAGATCAGCTGCCTGTGCCTGCTGCTAGTGCTGCCAGTCTGTCTTCTTCAGGTCAACAAGAAATGGCAAGTGTGACATTACTGGACATCCCATTTCTCATCACCTCCTCCAACCATCAGTGAGATGTCTGTAGTAGAGCAGCAGCAGCAGCACAGAAGAACTAGTAGTGGTGGAGATGATGATGGTGGAGAACTTGCGGTAGAAGTCATTGATGGCCCTTTTAGCTCAAACTGAGAAGGAATGGGAGACAGGGATGTGCATCCCCACCAGCAACAGCAGTGAGCTTTTGGAATGTGCAGAATTTGCAACTGCTGAAATCCCTGCTGCTGCTTTGCAAGGGCAGCAGGCTGCTAAGGAGCAGGCTAGTGTGCCACAGATCACCATGAACTCAGTGGGAATGGGGTCAACAAGTGATGCGGTACTACTAGGACAGATTCCACTTACCAGCAGCAGCAATACTCCTGGTTCAATATGCAGTGCTGATTCTGAGGCAGTAGCAACAACATCATCCTCTGCCCCATACAGTGAAGGAGAATGCGGAGGAGAAGAAGAAAGAGGCCATTCTTCTCCATCTTTTCCCTCCCCCCTGAAGTGATGGGGGTGGGACTATTTTTCTCTTGGGACAGCAACAGTGCAGTCATCAACAACGGCACTGTGCACAATTTGTGACAAGTCAGTGAAAGAGGAAAAGAGGGAATGTGCCTTGGCACAAGCTCCTTGATAACACACATGAAACACAGGCACCATGACATTTATGTCAAACATGTTAAAGCCAAACACCCACCACAGAAATTGAGCACCACTGTTGCTGTACCTCCTGACTCACCAGAAAGGCAACAAAAGGGGAGGCAGACATCAGAGAGTTGGAAGAATAAAGAAATCCAGACAGAGACTGAAAGTTCAATGATGAGCAAAACAACTAGCTCACCATCACTTCTTCCTCTAGGGTAACTATATCTTCTGCCAATCCACCTCGTTCATCATTATCTCCCCCACCAAATGATAGCCACTCTGTAGATGTTAGGATGTGGCAGTTCATGTCCTCCTATTGCACACTGTGTGGTGCACAGACCACACATGGCAGTGTGGTGGAGGAGAATCACAAGCAGGGCAACAGGAAGCATCTGCGGAGATTCTATTCCACAGAATATGCTAAGATGGTGGCAGGAGGGGTTCATCATTACTATTAAACTGCCAGCAAGCTGTCATGTGTCCTTAGCAGGGTGTGGACAAGGGGCATAATGACAACAGCAGTACTTGGTTTCTGGTGCCATGGTGTTTGGATAGAGTTGTGCCAGGTGTTATTTACCACACACAATGTGCGCATTGCAGTTGCTGATGAGAGGCATAGTTCCTGCTCTCAAGGGAAAATGCTTCTATTCCAGTAAAAACACATCCATGATTTTGAAGGAGGGGCAGGTGGAGAAGAATTATTGGCCAACTTTTCTCCACATATACTGGGGGCTAGTTATGGTGCTGCAACTGCCTCAGGCACATCACTGGAACCTTCATCATCCATAACCCATGTTACTACTGTTGTTGATCCCATTCCCTTTGAGCTTCCTGCTGCTTAAACATCTCAGCAGCAGCAGAAAGAACAGCAGTCACAAATTCCCCATCTACATCAGGGCATTTGACAATTGCAGTCGCCACTGGCCAACATGACATGAGATTTTTTTTTCTCAGGCCTTGTGCTTTAACCCCACCCCCCAAAAAAAAAAATATATATATAAAAATAGGCCTACAAAAAATAAACAATTTTTGGAGGCTTGTTTCCAACAATCATAAGTCCTAGAAATCAATGTTTTCTTATGAATTATGCCAAACAAGTCTAAGTCTTACAAATCAGTGTTTCATCAGGGTTTGGGCCTCTAATAGGTCTAAGTCCTACAAATCAATGTTTCCTAAGGGCTTGGGACTCTAACAACAAACCTTACAAATTATCCTCTACAAAATACTCTGTCATGTTAAGTATTAGTCTACCCAAAGGGTAGCTTACGTCAGGGGGCCCCTGTCTCTATCACGTTACATACAAATATATTTTATCTATTTAGTTTTGTATTAACTTTCCCCACAATACTAGTCAACAAAACCCCTAAAAAATTCCCAGTTCAACGGATTCTTTCCCCAGACTCCACCCACCAACACAGGCACCCTCCTCAGACCCCTTTTATAATATGTCTTATGGGGTATTTTTAATTGGATTTAGGATTTAATTTTTATTACCTGCCCCCCAATCCCAGTAAACAAATCCCCCACAAAACATTCATGTTCCTGTTCAACTGATTCTTTTCCCACACTCCACCAACACAGACACCCTCATGCTCCTTTTATACTATGCTTTTGGGAAATAAAATAATATTTGCTATGTGACATGTATAAATTCAATGTTCCCATTGATTTCAATGGAATGAGCTAGGCCAAAAAAGCAGAAAAATGACACTTTTCACTGGATATTGTTCACCAAGTGGGAAGTGCCATTATTCACCGATTTCAGTTTGAGGTGAAAATGTTCACCCATCACTACTGATTGTGTATGATGTCTTGCCTTGAATCTCTAAAAAATACCTTATCTCATCTAGTATCAGTTTGCCTCAGTCACAGGTCAATTAACTGTCCACCCTAACCCTATCACTGTCAACAAAAAACAAAACATACTCCCTATTCAACTGCTTCTTTCCCTGTTGTCCTCTAGGACACACATAGCAGCCAGATCAGGAAGAAACTTGGACCATGGTTGCCTGTGTCTTAACAGTCAGTCACTCAGAATTTTGAGGTAATTCTCATTTGCTCCCTTCTCACACCCCTAAATTCCCCTAGCACAGAGAAATAGCCAAATCAGGAAGGAACTTGGATTATAGCTGCTTGTGTTTACTTGTTACACAAAATTTGCGAGTATTTGGGGTAAACTACCTTTGCTCCCTACTCACACCGGCAAATTCCCCAGGGACATATATAACAGCCATATCAGGAAGAAACTTGGATCACCTCTGCCTGTGTGTTCCTAATCAGTCACATAGAATTTTGAGGTATTTGGGGTGATTCTCCTTTGCTCCCTTCTAACACCCCCAGACTCCGCTGACAGAGATAACAGCCAGTTCACAAAGGATCTTGGACCACAGCTGCATTTTTACTCGGTCACACAAAATTTGGGGGTAATTGTGGGCATCCAAATAAAAAACACACAAGTAATTTGATCCAGGTGCAACTATTATTATTATTATTTATTTATTTATATAGTGCCAACTAATTCTGCAGCACTGTGCAATAGGGAATGGACATACAAAGGTATTAAATAGTACAAATCAAATGTGTAGAATAGAAGGATCAGAGGGCCCTGGTAGTGAACGCTTACAGTATATACATCCAATAGTATTAGCAGAGCTTAGGAATATATTTGCCTCACCATTAACCTAACTTTTCAATTAGTAATATAGGTCCACTTTACATAAAGGTTTGTATAGAAGACTCTGGCAAATACATACGTTTGAGTTTAACATTAGCTGTTGGAAAATAAATGAAGACCAATTTAGATATAATTGCTGAAATATTCAGGTTTGTAAGTTCAATATCAGCATGAATCACTTCAGAAAGACTTTGTCAAACAGACCTTATAGATTGTTTTGATTTTGTAAATAAAACCGTAGACTAGTGTAGTTCAGTAGGGCTTGAATTCAAAGGTATTTGACTGGATAAAGTATTATTTAAAGGACAGTAGACAGAGGGTCATAGTGCAGTACATGCAGAGGAAGGATGGCTTACCAGTAGAGTACCTCAAGGATTAGTGTTGAGGACTGTTCTGTTCAATAATTTTATTAACAATATTTATGGTGATCTTCAAGGGAAGGTATGCCTTTTTGCGGCTAATGACACTAGATTTGTAACAGGGTTGACATTCCTGGGGGGAGATGCACTAAGGTGTGATAAAGAGGTGATAAACCTGAGATGACATCTCCAGTGATATCACTTCTCCAAGTCCTATGTTATTCTATGGAGCCAATGAACTAAGATTTTAACTTCTTTGGAGATCTTAGTCCATTGGCTCTATAGAAACAGCAGAATGATGAGACTTGGGAGTAGTTATATCTGATGATTTAAAGGTAGGCAAGCATTGCAGCAAGTCCACTGGGTAGCTGTCAGGGTAATAACAGGTTGTATAGGAAGAGGCATTAACAGGAGAAATAGAGGTGTCCTAATGTTACTTTACAGATTACTAGAAAATAGCGTACAAGATATCAATATTAATAAATTAGAGACTATTCAAAGAAGGACCACTAAAATGGTACATGAGCTTAAAAAAATTATATATCTCTATCTATCGATCTATCTATCTATCTATCTATCTATCTATCTATCTATCTATCTATCTCTCTATCTCTCTATCTATGTATACAGTACTGTGCAAAAATTTTAGTCAGGTGTGAAAAAATGCTTTAAAGTAAGAATGCTTTCAAAAATAGTCATGTTACTAGTTTTTAACAATTAGCAAAATGCTTATCTTGTTCTCTGAAGGGCAGGAGAGCGGTATGAGAATGAGTGTCTGTAGGCAAAAGTGAAGCATGGTATAGGTTCCTTGCAGGTTTGGGGATGCATTTCTGCAAACAGAGTTGGGGATTTGGTCAGAATTAATAGTCTCCTTAACCCTTTAAGGACCGGGAAAATCTGAGGTGGATTTCCCTTATGGACCGGAGCAATTCTGACCTTTTTGATTATGTCTTTGTTCAACAGTGTTTTCCCTCTAAGTCATTTATCCCACCCCCATAAATTATATACTGTTTTTTTAAACACAAATAGGGCTTTCATTTGATACCCTACTTATATGGATAACCCACCATTTACTTTATTAAAATTAAAAAAAAAAAAAAATTCCCTTGGGATCAGTTGGGCACAAAGGGTTACATTTTTATGGCGACTGCATGAAAGGTATGACCGGTCAGTCATACCTACAAAATGTGCAGTTTAAAGTGGCTACTGTCCTCCAAGGGTAAAAATCCCCATGTCCCTTTTTTCCACCATATTTTGGCACTTTTTTTATCCCTGACATTTTGCGGTGTGTATAAGTGTATTACATATCTCCACAACAATCACATTTCCAAAATTGTTTAATGATATATATTTTTTTTTTAATAAAAGTGTGTTGTGTTTAAAAAAAAAAAAAAAAAAAGTATCATTTAGCAAGCCTCTGGCACCAGCAGTGAAGGGGTTAATACCCCCAGCTGCTGTATTTTCGTTTGCCACTAGGTGTCTCCTCTCTACTTCTGTCTCCCTTACTTTGATAGCAAGGGAGACAGAGGCAGGCGAGACAGGCAGAGACATCATGCGTGCTGTGCTGCCTCTGTCTCTTACTATGCCGGTACATGTGATTGCTGCTACGGCGATCACATGAACCAGTACAAGCAAGAAGGGCTGAGACTAAACGCCCCAGTCTCGGAGCACTCAGTCTCAGCCTGGCATTAATGATAGCAGCGTGCACGGAGGCATGCTGCTATCATTTAAGCCATGATGGTCCTGGTACGTCATAGGTCCTTAACGCAAATCCAGCCATGACATACCAGGACCGTCAAGGGTCCTTAAGGGGTTAATGCTTAGAGGTATAGGCAGATACTTATCCATCAGGTAGTACTATCAGGAAGCAAATCCACTGGGTAGCTAGCAGGGTAATAACAGGTTGTATAGAAAGAGGCATTAACAGCAGAAAAAGAGATGTCCTAATGTTACTTTACAGATTACTAGAGTATAGCGTACAGGATATCAATATTAATAAATTAGAGACTATTCAAAGAAGGACCACTAAAATGGTTGATAATACAATACTAGAACAAGAGGAAAGGGTGGTAGGTAAATGTAATAACCACCCACAGAAGTGGCTGAGTGTACAGTAAATTCATTTATGAATTATTAGGATAGACATGCATCTTTTCTAAGAATAAAATAAGTAGTATGGAACTGGGCAGACCAGATGGGCCAACTGGTTCTTATTAGCTACTATTTTCTACAAGATTAATAAGGTTATTATAACTAACATCATTTTTCTGTAGCTGTGATCCAATATGATAATATGTTATAATTACAAGTCCTTCACATTTTTGACTTGGCTGTGCCTCAAAATAATCTGCTTTGTTATCTGTAGCTTGTGTAGTTGAGATAGTATATCCAATCATATGACATCATTTCAGAACTCTTGAATTATGAATTTGGCATTGATTTTTGATTTGTATCTCAAAAACCTGCTTCAGTTAACTGTAAATGGCATCTAAGCAATTTGCAGTTATGTGCGATCAAGAAACTTGCCCTATGCTGAAATTAAGTCCTTGGATGCAAGATATATATATATATATATATATATATATATATATATATATATATATATATATATTCAATACATTGCAAAGCAATGCACTGGAATAGTTTTTGGTATCTAGAGGATTAAGATCAAGTGATATTCTCAGCAGGGTAATAGTTATCATGGGTGATATTTTCAAATGAGAAGTGACTGTTAACAGAAAATTGGATTTTGAACTCCATTTTTTATATGTTGGGTCCTGAAAATTGTATTTTAGACAAATAAAGCACGACTTGACAAAAACAGCTGGAAAGGCTCATTTTCCCTGTACCTTCTTATTCATGAATCTCTGTTTAATAATAATTCATAGAATTTACATTACCAACCTTAACATAATGCAGGATCCCATGCTATGGTGCAATATGTTTATTGAAGGATTATAATGTACACACATAAACTCCTATTTCCAATCTTTGTGGGCAAATGTAGAATGCAAAAAGCGTGACTGTGATAAATCTCTTTCTAAACTACCTACCAAGGATGTTTGTCTTTTTACTATTTATGACAGAAACTATCTTTATATTAAAAATGTTATTTACTAAGATATATTTATATGTAAAATATATATATATATATAATATGTATATATAGCAGGGCAGCATCAATTTCAAAGTGTAGCATTTCTAAGTGCAGAAGAATTTATTTTGGAAATAATCTGGAAGTGATCAGTGGTGATTAAAGTACAAAAACAACTGCAAAGATTGAAGGCATTGAAATCAGGGGACAAAAGAGAGCACATTAATGCTGTGAAAATGTCAAGCATGTTGAAGTGCAATGGATTCTTTGTTTTTCTCCCCAGGGAAACATTTTGGAGGTTCAGATGCTGTCCAATTTGGCAGCAATTTTCTGTTTTACAGGAGGAAATTGATAATTCAACGGTTGAGATCTACAAGGAGTCTGTTAGCAACACACAAATGCAGTACAAGCAAGTGCCTCTGCCTCAGAGACTTCCAAGAAATGGCAGATGGACTCCAGTTGAATCTAGAATGATAAGAGTTATGGACAAGAGGCATGTCTACACACAGTCTGTGCCTGCCTCTTCATAATTCTTTTGCTGCACTTTCAGAACACTGCCTTAGTATTGTGACAACTCCTGAAAGAGAGGCTACTTTTCACCAACTTTTAATTCACAGATAAATCAGACTGCAACAGCTGATGAAGAAGTGTGCGTGGGGTACCTCAGGTATCTGTACTGGTAGACATTCCTGGGGTGAATAAGTCAAAGTGTGGCAGCTGCAGATTAATGTTCATAAATGTAAAATAATGACCGTGGGAAGAATAAATCCAAAGGCAGAATGAAGTATTAAGTGTACTATACTGTAGAAGGGAAGAGAGGAAAGGGATTTGGTAGTAATTATTACTGATGACTTAAAGGTAGGCAGGCAATGTAACAAAGCAGAGGGGAATGCAAGCAGGGTGTTAGGTTGTATAGCTAGGGGGCATTAGTAGCAGAACAAGTGGTCATGCCACTCTCTCTCTTAAGACCTTACCTAGAGTAAATGATTTGAAAATGTATAGCTTGGAGGAAAGAAGTGAGAGAGAGAGAGAGAGAGAGAGGGCATATAATAAAAACATTCATATAAGTGAAGGGATTCAACAAAGTGCAGGAGGGAAGTACATTTTAAATGCAGTAAAAATGTTAGGACAAGAGGCCATAATCTAAAACTTGAGGGACAGAGGTTAAGATGTAATGTTTTACTTCACCGAGAGGGTGGTAGATAAGTGGAATAGCCTACCAGAAAAAGTGGTAGAGGGTAACACAGTGATGGAATTTAAGCATGCGTGGGATAGGCAAAAGGCTATGCTGAACATAAGACAAGACCAAGGACCAAATAAAGTTTGAGGTTTGTAAGGAAGGAAAATGGGCAGACTAGATGGGCCAAATGGTTCTTATCTGCTGTAAAATCTTATGTTTCTATGTAAAGTTACAGTATATTATATCTATAACAAATCATAATAGTTATAGTGTATATTATATGCCAAAAATCTTTTGTTAAAGCCAAATATCCAAACATCTCGTAATACAGGTTAAGTTCTTTGAGCTTAACTTCCCGCTTCCATGTACTTAACTCCCCGCTTCCATGTACTTTTGCTGATACATTGAACATGACATCACACATGACATAATCTATTATATACTGATGACATTGCATCCAATATCACAATTAAATAATCAATTAATATGGTGTGTCATCAATTACATCAGTGGTGACATCACAAATTAACCTGCCAATACTATAAATCAGACAGCAGATACACTACACTGCACTGATTCTCTACAATCAATGCATATCTACATTTTTAACCTACTGTTAACAACATGAGTCAGCAGCAACGTTAAACTATAAGAATGACAGTGCACTGAAACACATTCCTAACTGCAATATATATCCTTACTAAGACATGATAGAATACTTCCCTACTAGTACTATACCTAATGATCCTGTATTGATGATTAAGTGCACCACATAAACTGTACTAATACTGCACCAAAATCCAAAGCCAGAAAGACTGACACTGCAACACTTCAGCTATCCTTTCATCAATGGCACTATACAGAAATAAAAACATTACACCAACATTAATGCAAAACTACATCTCTTTACCCTGTACCAAAACAGTGCCCCATAAACAAAGCAATGTTTGACTGGTAGTAGAGAAAAAAAAACACTATCAAACTGGAGTCAAATGTCCTCATTTAACAATCACACTGCCAAAAAGGCACATACGTCAACACAATGCTTATTTAGCAAATTTGTTTGCTACCCAATAGTATTTTATCTGCACCCCTGACTAAAACAGGTACCTGCCATCCTGCATCTGCCCTAGACTTGAATCAGCAACCTTTTGGTTGTTAGACCTTCACTTTTCAGCCTGAAAAACTTGGCTCATCAGGATTCTATGACAAAGAAAAGAATATCTCACAGATCTAACTCACCATAATATATACGTAACTCGCCATAATATATGCATATAGTTAGAATAAGGTAAAGTGGCTAATGTATAGAAGGCAGCAAGGAATGAGTGTTCTCCAGTTCCCCAGGAATTAGTCCAAAACCTAAAGTGCAAGCACAAGACAAAATAAATACAGGGCACACATTTGCACTTTGTATGGAGAAGTGCAGGTATGTTTTTTATGCTTGCACTTTAGGTTTTGTCCTAATACCTGGTGGACTGGAAGACCCTCTCATTCTTTGCTGTTATGTATACATTAGTCACTTTACCTTATTCTATCTTTATTAATTACATGTATATATTATGGTGAGTTAGCACTCCCAAGAAAAAATCCAATATATAAGTGCCCCAAATAAATACAAAATATAAGTCCATGATACCCCAAATAAATACAAAAATATGTCCATGATGCCCCAAATACATTCCAAAACACATGTTCATGACTCCCCCCCAATAAAAATGTCCATGATGCCCCCCAAACAAATGCCATGAATAAGTCCACACTAGCGGCAGTGGCAGCGGCAGCGAGAACACAGATCAAGAAACATCCCTTTCTTACTTACCTCTCAGACCTTTTAGAGAAAAGGGAGGAAAGACTCCCATAGAGAAACCTGTATTGTCAGCACTCATCCACAGTTTAAAACTTATATTTTATTGATTTAATTAAAACCATAATGGGGGATAGTAGACAAGAAAAGGGAAAAAGGCCATTCTTAGGGAGGAGTTAGTGATATCCTAGTGGATAGGTGGGTATTTTAATATCACTTTATCTACGATGATGTCTCAGTAGCTGAAAATACTTTCAATTTGTATTGACGGGTTTAAGTTCTCATATATTTTAAACAAAGTTCTTGTAGTACTCGTAAGGTTGTACAAGTTGTTATGGTTTTTATTATGCAGACTGACCGTCTCTGCTGCTACTGAATTTAGGCGTTCGGTCCACGGCTAAATGACATAGTATTTAAGGGTTCACAGTTAGACAGCTGTTTTCTTTAGTATACTCAAGATCACTTGTAAGGTCAGTGTCTTGGTACTAACACCCTATCTGGTGTATTTCAGCATTCTTATAACTTCCTGTATAACTTCCTGTATAACTTCCTACTTCCTGTAGGTTTAATTAAGAATATATATAAGTCGAAGTGAAAATGGCGGTGGTAAGTGTTTGGTGTGTGTGCAGTGAACTGCATATTGAGCCTGGTGTGACAGCTGTAAGTAATACCAGAAGGAATTTAATCGGCAAGCACTCCACTTAACTTAAGTCTTGGTAAAGACTTTATATAATATGAAGTTCTCATTGGTGCTGACCATTTAACTCCTCCATATTTGATATCATCTTTGCTTGGGATTATCCATTTCCAACTACACGCAGCCAAGTATATTGCCAAACCAAGTATACACCAAAGGTTTCTATATGTGGAACTAACACATGCAATAAGATTACATATATATTTTATGTTATAATATATGTATTTTAATAAATTACGTTTTTCCATTTTTGATTAATATTATAGTTTTTGACTGATTTGTATTGTATTTATTTGAAGGATATATTGATTAGTGGTGGATTGTGTTTGGAGGTTTATTCCCATCTGTCCTTCTCCGGGTTTTATATATCAGAACCGGTTTTGTATTGAAGACATTACTTGCAGTAACAAATCACATTTTGTTTTATACTTCAGGGGTTCCATTTCATACAATTGTTGTTTGAATAACAGTGCATATCCCCTTTATTTCAGCCCCAGGGTTTGGCAGTTTATTATTACATGCTTTGGGTGGCCGAATATGGGGATCTAGTGGATTTTATCCTATATATCTGTTGTTGTAGTCAAGGGGAGAAGGGAGGAAGGAGGTTGACCCCAAATACTCCAAAATTCCATGTGACTGACTGGCAAGACACAGGCAGCTAGGGACCTATTTGCTTGCTGATCTTGCTATTATTGTCTCTGTGCCCGGTGGGAAAGTCTGGGAGAAAGAAGTTGTTAGATAACTTTTTTGCTGTGGTGGAGAAATATTTTTTCTTCCCATCGAATTCGCTGGGCGATAAAGGTGGGAAAAAGCAGAAAAATGGAACTTTTCATGTGAAAATTTTCACACACCCCTACAGATGACATTTAATGTAGATAAATGTAAGGTTATGCATTTGGGCTGTAGAAACAAACATGCTACATATACTCTAAATGGGAAACAACTTGGGGAATCCTCATTAGAGAAAGATTTAAGAGTACTGATAGATGATAGACTTCACATGCAACAAAACTAATAAAGGGATTGGAGGATCTGAGTTATAAAGAGAGACTAGCCAAACCGGGTTTGTTTACATTAGAGAAGAGACATCTAAGGGGTGATATGATTACCATTTACAAATACATTCAAGGCCAGTACAAAGAACTATCCAATGAATTATTTACTCAAAGAGCTGAGCTATGAACAAGAGGTCATCAATTAAGACTAGATGAAAGGCCCTTTCAACCAAAACAAAGGCAGATATTTTTTACAGTAAGGGCAGTAAAGCTATGGAATTCTTTGCTTCGGGATGTTGCACTCTCAGATAATGTAACTCCTTTCAAAAAAGCAGTGGATGCCTATCTAGCACAGGACAATATTGAAAATTATGACTGATTACTTCAATACAGATAGGTTGTCGATTCACAGAACTATTTTACTCACTTGGAGCTAAATTGAATATGTCTTCCAAGGGCTTTTTTTTATCTTCCTCTGGATCAACAGGGGTGTTTTTGGCATGTGCTGGACTTCATGAATGTTTGTCTTTTTTCAGCCTCATCAACTACGTTACTATGTTAAGGATGGGCAAAAATGTTCACCACAAACCAAAATCGTCGAATAATGGCACTTCCCACTTGGTGAATAATTTCCCATGAAAAGTGTTGTATTTCCGCTATTTCCGCCTAGATCATTCCATTGAAATCAATGGGAACATTGAATTTACATAGCAAATGTTATTTTATTTCCCAAAGGCATAGTATAAAAGGAGTATGAGGGTGCTTGTGTTGGTGGAGTGTGGGGAAAGAATCAATTGAACAAGGAATATTTTTTGATGGGTTTTACTGGGATTGGGGGGGACAGTTAATAACAAAATAAAAAATACAGTTAAAAAACCCATAAGACATGGTATAAAAGGGATCTGAAGTAGGGTGTCTGTGATGGTGGGTGGAGTCTGAGAAAAGTATCAGTTAAACAGGGAATTTGTTTTGGGTGGGGTTGTTGACTGCTATTGGGAGAGCAGTTAATAAAAGAAAAATAAAATAAGAAATTTGTACGTAAAGTGATAGAGACATGAATCCCCTGCCTTATGCTGCCACTGGGGTAGACTGATACTTGATGTGATAGAGTATTTTATAGAGGATGATTTGTAAGATTTGATGTTAGAGGCACAAGCCCTGAGGAAACATTGATTTGCAGGACTTAGGCTTGTTTGGCACAAGCCCTAAGGAAACATTGATTTGTAGGAATTATACTTTTTTAGAAGCAAGCCCCCCCCACTTCTTCTAGAGGACATCACTCCAAGCAAACCTTATTTTATCAAAGAATGGGAAACTGACCTTCAGTTAACCTTATAACTTGATCAATGAAAATGCATTTTCAAACTTAATTTCACTGTTTTCAGTGATTCCAAACTCAAGGAGCTATATTACAAAGTATTGTCTAGATGGTATATGACTCCAGTCCAGATAGCTAAATTTTCCTCATCCTCTTTTAACCTCTGCTGGAGATATTCCACATCTCCAGGAACCTTATTCCACATCTTTTGGACTTATCCAATCATAATAGAATTCTGTGAGAAAATACTTTCCTACCTTTCGCATCTCTTACAAATCACAATACCAGTGGATCCTCTCTTTTGTTTATTTTTTTACTCACAAGATCTCTTGGGGTCTATCCCACTTCCCATACTTCCGTTTATTTTTAAATTACTTGAAGTGACCAAATCTATGATACCACTTCACTGGCTTCAAAGGAGCCACCTGCATTCAAAACTTGGATTTCATCAATAAATTATATTTTTGAGATGGAAAAATGTCACGTTTTCTCCATGTCTACGTTGGCGTTGAATGGATGGATTCTTGGGAACCCTGGTTAACATTCAGAATGGCTAATCTGTCTCTTCATACTGATCCTTACCTCTAGTCCCCCCTCTTAGATTCCTCCATAATACCCTAAGGCCTCCCAAAATGCCATCACGTTGACAGTTACCCAATCCAGTTGATCATACTTGTCATCTATTTGTCACTCTTTCTTTTATTTAGTGAGCTTACTGTCATTTGTTCACAAGCGGTTGTAGTGCTCACCATCTGGGTTTCCTAGATCCTATGAGAAACTATCCCTCATAGCAATGCTGTTCAGCAGCTCCACATTGCCTTTTACGGTTTTATTGCAAATCCCACCTTTGTACACCCTACCCCCTTTCCTCCGCCTAACATTTTTTTTCCTCCACTTTAAATTATCCAGTTTATACATTAGTGCAGCTTTGGTCCTGTATTTCCTATATTACCTCAGACCAAGATTAGGAAATCACCACGTACATTGATTCTCTCAGTAACTTCAGAGAATATTCAGTACACCCTCAAGTTGTTTGAATTCAGTTTCATCTTTGAATTTACTCTAAAAAGCTCCATAATGAGAATACTATGTTATGTTCATATCTTCTCCTTGGCAATATCTTACTATGTGTACTGTTGATCTTGTATGCTGAATTTCAATTTTTGCTTAATGCTAATTACTCTTATCAGTGAGTGTTTTCTGATGATTTAACATATTGTTCTTTCATTTGATGTCATTACTCTGTAATGTACCTTTATCTAATAAAAATTTTACATTAAAAAAAAAAAAAGAAATAAGCCCCCAAGACCAGAAAATAAAGCTCCACTGACCTAGTGCCAGAAGGTCATGTTGTGTTGTCCAGTGGCAAATGGCCATTGTCAAATGCCCTGATGTAGATGCGGAATTTTTGACTGTTGTTCTTACAGCTGCTGCTGAGTTGTTTAAGCAGCAGGATGATTAGGCAGCTCAAAGGGAATGGGATCAACAACAGCAGTAACATGAATCATGTATGGTGAAAGTTCCACTTGCCACAACTAGCTCTAGTGATGCGCCTGAGGCAGTAGCAGCACCATAACTACCCCCCACCATTTCAAGTATATGTGGAGAAAATAATAAGTTGGCTATTAATTAGTGTTGAGCGAGCACCCCGATGCTCGGGTGCTCGGGTGCTCTGACCGAGCACCCCCTGAGGCTCGAGTGCTCGGCCGAGCACCCGAGCCCCATTGAATACAATGGGGCGACTCGAGCATTACACCAGGCACCCCCTGCTCCGCAATGTCCCCCTTCATCTCCGCAATGTCCCCCTTCATCTCCTCTATGCCCCTCTTCCACAATGTCCCCCTTCATCTCCGCTATGCCCCTCTTCCACAATGTCCCCCTTCATCTCCTCTATGGCATAGAGGAGATGAAGGGGGACATTGTGGAAGAGGGGCATAGCGGAGATGAAGGGGGACATTGTGGAAGAGGGGCATAGAGGAGATGAAGGGGGACATTGTGGAAGAGGGGCATAGCGGAGATGAAGGGGGACATTGTGGAAGAGGGGCATAGCGGAGATGAAGGGGGACATTGTGGAAGAGGGGCATAGAGTCTATGCCCCTCTTCCACAATGTCCCCCTTCATCTCCGCTATGCCCCTCTTCCACAATGTCCCCCTTCATCTCCGCAATGCCCCCTTCATCTCCGCAATGCCCCCGTACCTCCAGTCCCTGGTGGTCCAGCGGAGCGTCTTCTGATCTGTGCCTCCTCCGGCACAGATCCCCGCCACCCGAACATGGCGGGCGAGCACATGGCGGTACTCGACGAGTACCGCCATGTGCCGAGCAGAGCGATGCTCGAGCCGATCCGAGCATCGGCCGAGCACGCTCGCTCAACACTACTATTAATGCTTTCCCCCTGCCCATCCATAGTTAAATGGATAAGGTAATGGCTGAGTGACAGGAAACATAGTCTGGTAGTCAATGGAGAACATTCGGACAAAAGGAGTGTTACTAGTTGGGTACCTCAGGGATCTGTACTGGGGCCCATTCTTATTAATATTTTTATTAGTGATATTGCAAAAGGTCTTCAAGATAAGTTATGCCTTTTTGCGGATGATACAAAGATCTGCAAAAGGGTAGACATTCCAGGGGGAATAAACCAAATGACAAATGATTTAGGTAAATCAGAAGAATGGACAAGAGTGTCGCAGCTGCAGTTTAATGTTGATAAATGTAAAATAATGCACTTGGGACATAAAAATCAAAAGGAAAAATATACTGTTAAGGGTAATGTAACGGTTTTCTGACACTCAGACCAGGGTATGAAGTAAAAACACAGTTTTATTGAAACAGGAATGTAAAACAGTGCCCCTAAGGGCCAGCACAGGAATAACAGTAATGGCAATACTGACAAAGTGAATGCACACAATGGTAGGGATATGTGCTATGTATAGATGGGGAATAACCCCCAAGGGGATAACAGGTGCAATAGGAGAGATATAGTCAAGATTGGCCAACGCCCAGGATATATAGCAGTCTCTGGAACACAGTCTCTCAGGAAATGAATAGGAGTAAAGTGTCTGCACTGAATTCACTCTCGAGTAGGAATAGGAATGCGCACCAATGCCCAGAGCTGAGCCGATACAACCACCGTGGGCTACAGAGGAATGCTACTGCCAACTCTGAAGTAACCAGAACCAGAATCGCCCTTCACTGGAAATAGTAGTAACCCTGCGTGTGACAATTGGATGTGCCTTGACACCCTTTGGGTGCCTATACTGACGGTTACTACACAAGCTGTAAAGAGCCGGCGCACTGGGAAGTGCAGTGGATAGCGTACCCTCTAGCGTATGTAGGCCGGAGCCAGAACACCCCTCCGGTGCTGTTCTTAATTCTCCCAGTAAGAGCGAACAGACTACTAGACTCCGAACACGGGGTAGACAGTGCTCTGGAAGATAATAGGCAGTAATAGAGGTACTCAGAATAGAGGCTCAAATTAGTAACCGTATGCTTGGCTAGTGATATAGGAGGCACGAGACCGGAGACTACAGGCACTGCAAGGGTTAAGTGGTTCTGTACTGGAGCGAGCACCTTAGCAACCAGCAGAAGGCAAAGCAACCTCAGGCTACAGCTAGACGATAGTGAGAGGAACAGTGAGTCACTTAAACAGTTCAGAATGACGCCGGAGCGACCGGAGTGATACTGGAACACCGGAACAGCAGACAGGACCGGAGTGGCAACCGGAACAGGATCAACACTGCAGCAGACAGAACAGCCGAAGACCGGGACAATCACGGAGCAGGGTCGTCAGCCAGAACCGGGTCAATCACGGAGCAGGGTCGTCAGCCAGAACCGGGTCAATCACGGAGCAGGGTCGTCAGCCAGAACCGGGTCAATCACGGAGTAGGATCAGGAGAAGAGTCAGACAAGCCCGGTTGGTACACAGGACACACTGGAATTCAGCAACGAGGCGCAGGAACAGGAACACCACGAAAGGGCGACTGACAAGTGCCCAAACTCCGCAATTTAAAGGCACATCCTGGGCGGGCCAATCAGCCTCCTCCAATGCATAGGCAATTCAGTCAAGATTGACAGAAAAACACGGGGACTGTGATAAATGTGCTGCCAGAGACAACAGAGGAAAGGTATTTGGGAATAATTATTTCTAATGACTTAAAAGTAGGCAGGCAATGTAATAAAACCATTAGGAATGCAAGCAGAGTGCTGGGTTGTATAGCTAGGGGCATTAGTAGCAGAAAAAGGGAAATGGTCATGCCACTCTACAGATCTCTAGTTAGACCTCACCTAGAGTATTGTGTACAGTACTGGAGACACCATTGTCACCTTTTGTGGCCATCGCCACTCCATTCATGCCCGCCTCCAGGTCCCAGCTTCGGCGCATGCAAGCATTCTTCCGGCTTCCCAAGCCGACACGCATGCGCTCGCTCATTAAGCCTCTGCGTGTGGCAGTATAGGCAGGCTTTGTCACTGCCTCTTGCCTTCCTTCTCCCATTGGGCTGTAGGACTATGCCCAATGGGAGAGTTTGGTTGTCCTGTGAGCCCATTTGGGCTAGTTTACCAGTCCAGTGTTGTTTAGGCCAGTTGCCCTTTTTGACCTGGAATCCACCTCTTCCTCCTATTGGAGAACTATTGTTTAAATACCCAGTCCTCCCTTTCTTTCTTGCCCATTCCACGAGCTTGTTTGTATTTCTTTAGTTACTGTGTATCCTGACCCGGCTTGTCTGACCTCCGTTGCTCTCTGGTATTCTGATCTGGCCAGTCTGACCTCCGCTGCTCTCTGAAATTCTGATCTGGCTTGTCTGACATCCGCTGCTCTCTGGTATCCTGACCCGGTTTGTCTGTTATTCCCCTTCTGGACTAAGGTTCTGGTCCACATGAGTCCCAGGTACTCCTATCCTGGTTGCACTCCAGCTCAACTGGGGTGGAACAATATGGCTTCATGATCAGCACCTTTATCCAGCTTCAGCTGCAGCAAGGGAGTGTCTGGCACACTGTCTACACACCCGAGCATCGTTCCCTAGCGTCGAACCCCAGCATCAATCAGTATCTAGGCTGCGAGGGTCCCTACTCCCCCGTAGTGACAACCATCTCCAGATAGATATTGATACTCAAAAGAAAATTCAGAGAAGAGTTACTAAAATGTTGACTGGTTTACAGGAAAATAAATATCAGGAAAGAAAAGAATCTGAACATGTATAGCTTGGAGGAGAGAAGACAGAGAGAGGGGATATGATATAAACATGCAAATACATGAAGGGATTCAACAAAGTGCTGGAGAAAAGTACATTTCAAAGGAGTATAAATGTTAGGACAAGAGGCCATAGTCTAAAACTAGAGGGACACAGGTTTAGAAGTAATGTAAAAGTTTTACTTCACTGAGGGGGTAGTAGATAAGTGGAATAGCCTACCAGCAAAAGTGGTGAAGTTAATACAGTGAGATAATTTAAGCATGCATGGAACAGGCATAAGGCTGTCCTTAACATAAGAAAAAACAAAGGATCAAATAAGTTTGGAGGTTTTTACAGAAGGAAAATGGGCAGACTAGATGAGCTGAATGGTTCTTATCCGCCTTCAAATTCTATGTTTCTATCCTCCAAAATCATGTGTTTGCTGAGAATAGAAATGTTTACCTTGAGAGCAGGGACTGTGCCTCTCACATCAGCAACTGCAATTTGCCCAATGTAAATAATAGAAGGACTGGGAACAATGGGTACATCTGCACTCACATGATACACCTGGCACAACTCTATCCAAACACAATGACAATTAGGGTTCCCAATGTGAAATCCCCCACCAGAAATCAAGTACTGTTGCTGTCACTATGCCCCTTGTCCACATCCCACTAAGGACACAGGACAACTTGCTGACAGTTTAATAGTAATGATGAACGCTCCCTGCCCCCAGCTTAGCATATTCTGTGGGATGGAATCTCCTCAGATGTCACTTGATGCTCTGCTTGCTGTTATCCTCCACCACACTGCCATGTGTGGTCAGTGCACCACACAGAGTGCAGTGGATTTACATGAACTGCCAAGGTGATGGCAGGCTAGTTAGTTCGCTCTTCTTTGAAATTTCAGCCTTGCCTCTTGTTGCCTTTCGGGACAGTCAGGGGGTACAGCAACAGTGGTGCTTGATTTCTGTTGTGGGTTTTTATGGGCTTTAACATGTTTAACATAAATGCAATGGTGTCTATGTGTCATGTGTGTTATCAGGGCGGTTGTGCCAAGGTGTGTTCCTTCCTTTCCTCTTCTCACTGACTTGTCACAAATTGTGCACAGTGCCTTTGGTGATGACTGCACTGTGCCTGCCCCAAGAGAAAAATAGTCCCACACCCATAACTTCAGGGTAGAGTGGAAAGGTGGAGAAGAATGGCCTCTTTCTTTTATTTCTTCACATTCCACTTCACTGGCTGGAGCAGAGGATGATGTTGCTGCTGTTGCTGCAACTGCCTCAAAATCAGAGCTGCAACTAGGACCAGGAGTATTGCTGCTGTTGCTGCTGGCAGGTGGAACCTGACATAGTTTCGCATCACTTGTTGACCCCATTCCCACTGTGTCCTCAGTGGTCTGTGGCACACTAGCCTTCTCCTCAGGATCCTGCTGTATTTGCAACTCAGCAGGAGCAGGAATTAGAGCAGTTGCAAACTCTGCAAATTTCAAAAGAACACTGCTGGTGGTGGTGATGCCCATCCTCATCCCTGTCTCTCATTCCTTCTCAAGTTTGGGCTAAAAAGGACATAAATGTCACTTCCATCCCAGCTTCTCCACCATCATCACCACCACCACCACCATTCCCTCCGTTCTGCTGCTGCTCTATTACAGACATCTCACTGGTTGGAATTGGTGATGAAGAATGTGACAGAGGGTCTGCTAATGTCACACTTACCATTTCTTGGGGACCTGAAGAAGGCAGACTGGGATCACTAGCAGCAGGCACAGGCAGCTGATCAGTGCTCCTGGTGGTGGTGGTATTATTGTTGCTAGGCAACAACTATGCACTCTTCAGGATCATGTTCCACCTGTACAATGCTGAGAGAGGAAGGGGAGTCACAGAGTCTGGGGACTGGTGTGGGATCCCTAGTCTGGAAACTCTACATTGCTTCCCCTACCACTCCCCAAACACTAGTTCCTGCAGCTGCTTCACCATCACTGTTACTACTACTAACACCAACCACATCAGTTTCAGTCACTGAGTCATCCTCCTCACAGTCACTAGTAATATGATGATCACCCCCTCCTTTATGCCTAACGCTAACAACATGCTGGACCTTACTAGTATTAGTACTAGCACTGGCGGGACTGCTTGGAGATGGCAAGTGTGACATAGTATCCCCTGCTGTCACACTTGCCAACATCTTCTCCTTCCACCCTCCTGATAATTATAAGAGACACTGGCAGCAGGTTCAGCACAGGCAGCAGGCACATTACTGGTGTCAGCAGGGGTAGCACTGGCAGAAGGCACAGACAGCTGACCTGTCCTGCTCTCACTACTACCCTCTTCTTCCTCCCATTAGATTCATTTTCCCAAGATCACTAGGGGTGATTTAGGGGGACTGGCCAGCATTGGGTCTGTAGTGGTCACCCCCTCATTCACTTCTAACACTAACAAGCTGCTGGACCTTCTAAGCAGAAGGACTAGTGGCGGGACTGCTTCGGGATGGCAAGTGTGACTTAGTGTCCCTTACTGTCACACTTGGTGTCATCTTCTCCTTCCCCCCCTACTGAGAATTTACAAGACACACTGGCAGCAGGTTCAGCACTAGCAGCAGGCACAGCACTGGGGGCAGCAAGGGAAGCACTGGCAGTAGGCGCAGGTTGCTGACCTGTCCTGCTCTCTCTACTACCCTCTTCTTCCTCCTGTTAGATTCATTTCCACAAGATTCCTAGGAGTGATTTAGGGGGACTGGCCAGCAATGGGTCTGTAGTGGTCACTTCCTCCTCCTCCTCAGGGCACATAAGTATCCTTCCAGCTCCTTCTTTCATTATTCTTAGACTTTCTCATAGTTATAGCAGTCACTTTGAGTCTCTCCTGCCTCCATTGTGCTACAAATATCACAGTACAACAGCACAGCACCTCTCTCTCACTTTGTGGCTGCTTGTATTGTGTTTCACTTCCTGGAAAAAGGCAGGTTTTTATAGCAAAAATCAAGAAACAGATTAATGAAGGAGCGAAAACTTTTTAGCCATTGAAAAAATAATGAAGAATTGTTTCCAATGGGTGAAAACTGCAAAGATTTTAATCAATATTTTTAAAGAGGAGTTTCCTACAAAAAAGTGGACAATCACGTGGAATATGATGGGACCTTTTGCCCACCCCTATTGATGAGAGTGAGGGTGATAGTGGAGCATTTGGGGTGGTGGAGAGAACGAAGGCCTGCAAACTGGCTTGGGCATCACTACCACTACCAGCAGTGACATTACAGAATTTTCTGCTGCTGCTATAATTCCTGCACGTGGTGGTCTGTGGCACACTAGCCTTCTCATCATCAGCCACTGTGGCCACAGTGGGTCTGGGTTCCAGCAGTAGGGATGTAGGACTAAGACAGGTTCCACTTGCCAGAAATAATGCTGGTCCTAGTTTTAGTGCTGATTCTGAGGGAGCAGCAGCAGCATCTTCTGCCCCAGCCAGTTAAGAGGATTGTGGAGGAGAAGAAAAAAGCCATTCTAGTACACTTGTCCCTCCCTGAAGTTGTGTGTGTTGGACTATTTTTCTCTTGTGGCATGCACAGTGCAGTCATCAATGATGGCACTGTGCACTATTTGTGACAAGTCAGTGAAAGGGGAATGGAGGGGACACACCTTAGCACAACCGCCCTCATTAAACATATGCAATATAGACACCATGACATTTATTTGAAGCATGTTAAAGCCAACCCCCCACAAAAGAAATTGAGAGCTGCTGTCACTGTACCCCCTGTCTCTGCAAAGGCCATCATGAATGTAGGCGGAAATCAAAGAGGATGTGTAGAGAAACCCAGCCTAAGCCTTTAAGATTGATGGGGAGTGAAACACTTGCCTCATCATTAGCTTCTTGCACTAGGGTCCAGGCACGGGAAGATTTAGCAACTGTCCCCACCATGGCACCCTCATGGTCCTATACCTTCTCCATTTCTGGTATACTACCTATATCATTTTTACCTCACCCACCAGCTGATAGCAATTCTGTAGATGGAAGAATGTTGCAGTTCTTGTCCACCCATTGCACACATGGCAATGTGGTGGAGGCTAATAACAAGAAGGGATCATCTGAAGAGATTTCATCCAACAGGGAGGATTCATCATTATTGCTAAGTCTGATAACTCACTGACATGTTTATAGTGGAGTGGACAAGGGGTATAGTGACAGTAGTACTTGGTTTCTGGGTGAACAACTTGACATTGCGTACCTAAACATAAAGGTGTTTGGTTGAAGTTGTACCAGCTGTTTGATATGAGTGCAGATGTGTCCATTGTTCCCAGTCCATCCTCTATTTTGTAACTTTTCTACACACACTGTGCACATTGCAGTTGCTGAATAAAGGCACAGTTCCTTACAACTCTCAAGAGCAAAATTTGTATTCCAACAACCCACCCCTGATTTTAGAGCAGATGCAGCAGGAGAAGCATTATTGGGCAACTTATTTTCTCCAGATACTTCTGAAATGGTGGAGAATATTTGTGGTGCTGCTACTGCATTAGGCATAAAACTGGATGGCAAGTGAAACCATCATCTGGAAGCTCTCCCCTCCTGTGTCATGATCTTGAATATGTGCCAGTGTCACATTTTTCAAGGCATACGTTGCTGTAGAACTCCCAACTTTGACTTTCAGATACTTATTTATCCACTGCAGCCCTCATTCAAAGTAATATGGTGGGAAATGTTGGACCATAGGAATCATACGTGAAAAATGTTTTGGAATAGGAGAAAAATTTATTGGAATTGACAAAAAGGAGAATAATTTTGCATTGTAGAAAAGGAGAAAACTTTAGAGAAAAAAAGAGACAAATCATCCAATCTACAAAAGTCATGCGAGAAATTTGTTTCACTTTTCACCCACCCCTACTCAGCAGCAGCAGTAACAGCAGTGGGAAATACCGCAATGTGACCACAGCATTTGCCAAAGGCCATTGGCCACCATAAATTGACATACAGGCACTAGGTCACTACGGCATACTTTCTTTTTGGTCTCATGGCTTGTTCTTGGCAAGCACAAGGCCCCTACAAAACAAATTTTTGGGATCTTGTACCTAATAGTTCTACAAATCAATTTTTCCTCTGGGCTGGTGCCTAACTAGTCTAAGGTCTACAAATACATTTCTTCTCAGGACTTGTGTTTGATTAATCTGAGTCCTGCAAATTGTATGCACACAAATATCTTTCAGCTTTTTTGAAGCCTGCTTCTATGATGTTTAGCCATTGTTTATAAAGAGAAATAAGTAAATAATAAAAAAAAAATTACTAAAATTCAAGCTGAATGTAGCATGTATATGGTGGTGGTGTACTGGTGTGGTGTGATTGATGAATATCTCTTAGTCTCTATACATATTTATATATACTCAATGTGATTCCTACAAAGATTATAACCATGTTTGAGTCAAATGTAAGCAATCATTATTCTCAGATTTTATTACAAGACCAGAGGCTCCTATTATGCCAATCAATCTTTACTACTTCCAACAACAGCAGTATAGCAACATACAATGAACAAGAAAAAACAAGAAAGAACTGGTTCAGTTGAGGTTACGCCCACTGTTCTTCGTCTTCCAATCAGTGATAAGTCTAATCCATAAAGTGTACAATTCCTCCAATAACTTCCTCTTTCTTTACTGCTTCGCTGAACATTAAGTATCTAACAATCTTATGTGTATTTGTATCTAATTTAGTGTCCTATAAGAATCTGTTATTCTATTTGTATTATTATTTCTGTATTGAAGATTTTATACCATTTGCCCCAACTTACCTTTGTATTAACTTAATTTGTCTTGAACTTCGTCTTTTATAGTATTCCTTTGGTTTTTCTCTTTCTCTTAAATTATTATGCAGTGGCTCATATCTTTTTCCTAATATACTTTTCATGTGTTTCCTCTGTTTTATACTCTCAGCGTCTGTGCACTTGCTCTCCGTTTATTCTATTCTCCCTGGCCGTCTGCATTCCGCGTTAGCGTTTCCTTGCGGCGGCCATCTTGGTTTTGGGCAGTTTGCCCTTTCCGATTTCTCTGCGCATGCACAAGTTACTTTCTTCCGGTTTTGACCGCCGGATGAATTTTCCTGTCAGAATCAACGAGCCTCTGCAGTCACAGTTGTATTTACCACTGCTAACACATTTTATAGCATTTTTTCATATTTTCCCTGCAGTTTTGAGCACTGACTGCTCTATTTACCCTGAAGGAGATTGTGTATTAGATTTCTTTAGAAATTCTTTAGAAAATGCTATTATTTTTTCCTCAGTGTAAATATATCAGTATGTCTCATTCAGAATACCCCATTCCTTCTACCCCTCAAAAATCCAAGAGGAAGTCCCTCTCTCAATTTGTTAGACATGACTCCTGCTCTAGTGGATCTGTCTATCATGACCCAAATAATGAAGCCCCAGACTTCTCTGAAGAAAGAATTCAGGCTATTGTTGACGCTTCTGTGGGCAAGTCTGTGGCTAATGCCATTTCAGATTGCATGGGGCAGATGTCAGAGTCTATTTTAAAGTCTATCACGGATACCCTTAATAAACAGACTAATGCCCCCCCTCAGGTCGCTTCAAAAAATTTAGGGCCCTCCTCATTGGTACCAATTGACTTATCTCAAGATAATAGTCATGAAAAACCTGTACGGGGTAAACATAAATCTAAGACTCATTTTTGTGACCCTTTAATGACATTGTGTCACATTATGACTCAGCTAGTTCACCTAGCGATATGAAATGTGGTTTGATCCCACGCAAGAGACCCTCTGCTCAGGAGGAGGTTGTTCTGAGAAAAATGAATAGAACCTGTCAAAAACCGGATTCTTTTTGTATATCTTCCTCTTCTGAAGAGGATTCAGTATTTTCTGATAAGAATATGTCAGATTCATCTGACTCAGATTCAACTTATGAACCTGACACAGGAAAAGAACCCCATAAAAAACCATTAATATCGGAAGATGATTCCACCATTCTGGATGATCTGGGACAACCATTATTTGACCCTGAAGGGATTAAGCATCCCAGATCTTCTGAGTGGGTCCCTCGAGACCATATCACCAAATTTATTAAATTATGGCTACGTAAATCTTTAAACAGCAAAACAAAAAATAAATTACGGGCAGAATGCCCAAGACCTTCCATAAGTTCCATCTGCAACACTCCCATCATTGACCCCTGATTAGTCTAATATTTGTCAAAATCTGGGAAGGACCCTAAAAAAAGTTTAGACAGGTCCTTGAGGAACTGCCAGGATAAATTCCTTGACCTAGTAGGTCCATTAGCAAAAATTTTTGAGATGGCAGAGGACTCTGTCAGTTCAGGGAAAACCCTAGATATTAACATTTTTCGTGGATGGATCCAAAGAGCTTTCTGCTTCCTGGGTAATGCCAATTTGGCATTGTCAACTGAAAGACGTTGAGCGATCCTTCTTAAGATCAATCCGAAACTTACAGAGATGGCATCGGTGGACGCAGGCCCGGAAACAGAAGGTTTCCTCTTTGGTGATTCATTCATCAAAGAACTGGGAAAATTTGTTACCACGTTCACTACTTTGGATAAAGCAGAAACGTATATCAAAAAGTTTTTAATAAGCGTGTTTTTGGAAAGGCCGGGAAATATAGGGGTTGTTTACCCAGCCGATCCTATCAAGGTCCTCAAAGAGGATCATCCAGAGTTTTTCATGACCCCTCTATGTATGGGAAGGAGTTCTCTTCCAATGAAACCAGTAATCCCTATCCCTTCTTTCCCCAACGTGGCAGAGGTTGGAGACCTAGAAATCCAGAGGACTTTCTCATCAAAGATCTTTCACAGGTAAGTGTGTTTCCTTTCCATCTGTCTTCCCTGGTGAATCTGGGTGGCAGATAACCTCAGATCAATGGATCCTCCAAACGGTCCATGATTACCAGATAGAATTTTATTCCACCCCAATTCAAATTATGACTCCTCCAGCTTATCATTATTCAGCGGAGGAAAGACTCTTGGTAAATTCAGAGATCCAAGATTTATACAAAAAAGGAGCTATAATTCCAGTTCCTCTAGAAACTCCAGGTTTCTTAAGCAACGTCTTTTTGGTAAAAAAGGAAAGACTCAGGTTTGAGACCCGTAATAAATTTAAAAAACCTAAATATGTTTATCATGTACAGACACTTCAAAATGGAGGGAATTCACTGCCTAAGGGATCTACTAAATCCAGGGGATTGGATGGTCAAGTTGGACCTCAAAGATGCATATCTGACAGTCCCCATGTGTCCGATTTCTCAAAAATGTTTACAATTCCTATGGAACGGTCAAAAATGGCAATTCACGTGCCTTCCGTTCGGACTGTCGTCAGCCCCATGGTGTTTTACGAAACTCATGAAACCGGTAGCTTCGTTTCTCAGAAGCAGGGGCATACGAATGATTATCTATTTAGACGACTTTCTGATCATGTCCCAGGACCGTTCGATGACAGAAGAACATTTACTATTGACTATAAAGATCTTAATCCATTTAGGTTTCTTGATAAATTGAAAGAAATCTGTTCTCCATCCGTCTCAAACTATAGAATTCCTAGGTTTCATAATAGATTACAGGAATGCGTCACTTCTTCTTCCAGGGAAGAAATTAAGGACAATTCGAAAAGAAATCAGAGTGATTCTAAGAAAGGATCTCATCTCTTTACGGATGATAGCCAGAATCGTGGGACTTCTATCGGCCTCTATCCAGGCAATCTTTCTCGGACCACTTCATTACCGAGCCCTTCAGAGACTAAAAATTTTACATCTCAAAAAAGGACTAGCTTACTCGCACCTTATTCCCCTATCACTCGAAGCCAGAGACGAACTCCATCTTCGGCAGGTCCCCGGAGATAGGAATAGAATCGGATGCCAGCAATTCAGGCTGGGGAGCTCGTTGCAGAGACATTTCTACGGGAGGAAAATAGTCTCAACTAGAGAAAAGTATGCACATAAATTGTTTGGAACTCTTGACAGGTTCGTTAGCGGTCAGGAGCTTTACAAAAGGTTTATCCAGTTGCTGTATTCTACTCAAGATGGACAATTTGTCCGCCGTTCGATATATCAATCACCTAGGAGGGACCAAATCAAAAATCTTGGCCAACCTAGCCAAAGACTTCTGGCAATTCTGCCTCGACAGGGACATCTCTGTCCAAGCAGAATATCTTCCGGGTCTTTTGAACACTATCGAGGACTGAAACTCCAGACATCTGGTGGATTCCAGCGATTGGACTCTTCACAACCTTTATTTCGAGAAACTCCTCTTGTTGTGGGGTCCCTTGGAAATAGACCTTTTTGCATCCAGATTGAATACGAGACTGCCAAAATTCTTCAGTTGGAGACCAGATCCAGAGGCTCAGGCAGTGGATGCGTTCCTTCAGGATTGGACCAAATCCACGAATTACGCGTTTCCCCCCTTCGCATTAATTTCCAGAGTCATATTACAAGTCAAGAGACAGGCGGCAACCTTAGTGTTAATAACCCCCCTTTGGCCAACTCAACCTTGGTTTCTGGACCTTCTGGAATTATCCATAGATTTCCCTCGATATCTTCTTCCTTTCCCTTATCTTCTGACGAACCCTCTGGGTCAACCTCATGAACTCTTGTCGCACGGCCATCTTCATCTTATGGCATGGCTGATTTCAGGGGTCCCTGGTGTATCGAGGGACTTTCGGAATCAACTAAATTCCTCATGTCCGAAGCTTGGGCCCCGGGTACCAAAGCATGTTACAATTCATGCTGGTCCATCTGGACACGTTGGTGCCTGGAACGGGACATGGATCCCATTTCTACAGATCTAACCAATGTTCTTAATTTTCTTTCTTCATGTTTCCAACAAGGGAAAGCGTATAGAACGATAAATTGTTACAGATCTAGTATTTCAACGGGCCATATACAGGTTGACAATTTACCAATAGGTCAACATCCTTGGGTTCACAAATTAATGAAGGGTATTAGATTAAACAGACCACCAACCTGTAGGTATTCGACTCTTTGGGATGTCAATTTGGTTCTTAATTTCTTAGAATCCTGGCCCGAGAATCAATTATTATCACTTAAACAATTGCCGGCCAAACTAACGATTTTATTATGCCTCATATATTTCAAGAGGGTCTCAGATGTACGTGCTTTAGATATTAGGTTCCGTTCTTTTGTTCCGGAGGGAGTTAGATTTCGTCTTTTCTCTCGTACTAAAACCCTTTCTAGAGAAAATGTATACCCAGCTTTTCCACAAAAGCCTAAACTCTGTGTAGTTCAATGCCTAAAGGCTTATGAGTTAGCTACATCTAATCTTAGATCTCCTAATTCTCACCAATTGTTATTATCATTTATAAAACCTAATTTACCAGTTTCTTCCACCACTTTAGCGAGATGGGTTCGCTGGATCATGCAACTAGCTGGCATTGATACCTCCCTTTTCGGAGCTCACTCTTCCAGAGGCGCCATGGCATCAAAATCGTTGATGACCGGTGGACGTTTGGAAGACATCTTAAAAGCAGCGGATTGGTCCAGAGAATCCACCTTTAAATCTTTTTATTTCAAACCAATTTTACATGTGTCTGGTAATGTAATTGCTCAGCTTTAAACTGGCATAATAGGAGCTTCCGGTCTTGTAATAAAATTCTAAGATTTTCCTAGCTTGTGAAGGAAAGTCAGGATTTTATTAAAGACACGGAGGCGAGTATTATCCCTCCCAGATTACCCTCCCTCTTACATACTTTTATATTTTTTCTTATCACCAGGTTGACTACCCACAGATTTCGCAGCCCAGCAAGTTTCCAAATCAATGGGTCTTGTTAATAGTCAAGTTTAAGACTCACCTAAAGAAAGAGGAAGTTATTGGAGGAATTGTACACTTTATGGATTAGACTTATCACTGATTGGAAGACGAAGAACAGTGGGCATAACCTCAACTGAACCAGTCCTTTCTTGTTTTTTCTTGTTCATTGTATGTTGCTATACTGCTGTTGTTGGAAGTAGTAAAGATTGTTTGGCATAATACTCGCCTCCGTGTCTTTAATAAAATCCTGACTTTCCTTCACAAGCTAGGAAAATCTTAGAATTATTGTCACACATTAATCAGTGTTCATAGCAGTGATCCAGCAGTGGTAGATGGTAGCAAACCTTCACATCCTTCCTCCATCCTCATCATCCTCATCATCTTCTTTGCTGCTGTTAATAATACATGTGGCCTGGTTTTCCCTGTCATGTGTGGTTTTGTCCACTTCTGCTACCTTATAATCAGATGGTTTTAGTTGTTGGTTTATTTTTAAGAATTTTAGTTTCCCAACACTGGTGTGTCCTAAGATAATTTACAATATAACCAGCTGCACTAAGAACATTCTCATTCTCAACTCTTGCTGGAGGGCAAATATGGATTTCCACTGTGCTACATGTCAGTGATGGCCACATACTTCATTTTGTTTTCCAGTATTTTATGGAATCATTGTTTCTGCTGAGAACTTAGCTATCTTGCAAGTATGGTGAAACCATCTCACATGCAGAGTGACCACTCACAGGAGCTACACTGTGTTCCTGTCATGTATCAGTTACCAACCCATACTCAGGAAACAAGTCCCAAAGAAATGTGCTGCAACGAGTGCCACAACCACCAATGTTGGATTTCCACCCCTGAGACCCATGAATCGCCCTGTATTCAGAATGGGAATGGGGTGTTCTGGTTGATGTAGCTTCTGCTGATGATCTAAACCCTTTGCTGCCTTAATTTTAACTATGCTTTCAAGCAGTTTTTGGCCCTATCTTTCTTTCATTCTCCACAGAATCCAATTCCTCAGAGAGATGTTGCTGATCATCATCGTAACTCCTTATTGCTGTGACATACTGATCACGCTTTGGCAGAAATTCTGAAATTTTGTGTTTAAAGTGGGGTCCAGAAAAGTGGCAAGAATCACTCCTAGTTGCTTTTAATGGACACTGTATGAGGATCTTGCTTAAAGGGATAGTAATACTTTATTATTAATATCCCCCATATTGTAGATATTTACAAAATAATTTAATAGCCCCCAGGTTCATCTCTCAAACCTTTATGGTTTGAGAGATAACCGAAGGCAAAGTTCCCCCTCCCTCCCCCTTCCCTGAAGTCAGTGTTGTACTGACTGCAGGGATATCCGGTCTGACTTTCATCAGGCGGCTCTGCAGCAGAGCCAGATCACGTTAGTGAAGAAAAGAATTATTTCACTGAAATGGTCTTCTACGTGTGCTTGCAAACCAAGCTCATGTAGAAGACCATTTCAGTGAAATAATTCTTTTTCACTAATGCAATCTTGGCTCAGCTTCAGAGCTGCAAGCCTGTCATACGACAGACTTCCCCTTCAGTCAGTACAACGCTGACTTCAAGGGAGGGGGGAACTTTGCCTTCGGGTATCTCTCAAACCATAAAGGTTTGAGAGATGAACCTGGGGACTATTAAATTATTTTGCAAATATCTACAATATGGGGGATAGTATTAATAAAGTATTACTATCCCTTTAAAGCACTCTAACATGTCCTTGACCAGCTGGTGCATGTCTGTTGTTATTATGGTAAGATTCCTCAGCAAAGCTCCTCAGTTTTATCTGTAATAAATATATATGTAGTAGAATCTTGCTAATTCCTGCCCCCTGTTGTCAGGTGGATTTTCCCATATGAGCTTTCCAGCTCTTTGCCCACCATACTAACCCCCTTCTTGTACAGTTCTGGCACAGTTATCCTTGATAAAATAACTGTGGTTTGAGTTATGTCAGTGAGGAGCTACACATGACATCAGTTATCTAAATCCTTGGTTTTTAACAAAAGCTTAGGCAGGATGTCCACTGAGAAGTTTACTTTTATGCATATGGGCCATTGATTTATACCTGTGGCAGCTCTGTGTTAGTAATATAAAACACAAAAATATAATTAATGAGTAGCTGAAACAGATTGCATTAAAATGTTCTATCTACACATGAATACATATGTCCTGAACTGCATTTACAATGTAATTTACTTATTTCTCTGTGTTATGATAGGGAAATAAGCACATTACATTGCAATGTACATCTTTCTTTTTTATATCACAGAACTTACATCTCTGGCTGCTTTTTGTCAACTACTTTTACACACTCCTAGACTCCCCTAGCATAGAGATAATAGCCACATCAGTAAGGAACTTGGATCATGGCTGCCTGTGTCTTTCCAGAGTTTAACTCCAATTTACTAGGCAGTCTTCTATATCCCAGAAACATAGAGTGGCATGCTCTGGAAACCTGACACCCTTTTTATACTATACCTGCAGGAAAAGAAGGGAAACAACATGTAGTGGGGAGAAATTTCATATTCTATTTGATTTCAATGGAATGAGGATAGGCCAAAAAAGCTGCACTTTTCACTAAACATTTACCACTCTCGGAAAGTGAAATTTTTCTTCTGTTTTACTTTAAAGGTGAAAACTTTCACCCATCACTACTCTTTAGTATTCAAAGTGTTAAAAGGACTGCCTTGCACAAAAAGGGGCATTAACGTAAGAGTAGATAATTAGATATTGCCACTGTACAAAAGGTATGCAAGACCTGAAAAACACTAAAATGAATTAAGAGAATGGAGGATCTGGAGCATGAAGAATGTTGAGCCAAACTTGGACTATTAACTCTAGAGAAAAGACATCTAAGAACGGATCTTGTTACATAAGTATATGCAAGGTTAATACAAGCACCTCTCTATTGAGCTTTTCATTCTAACACTTGCTCAAATAACTAGGTGGCCACTCCTTTTGGTTAGAGTAAAAGAGGTTTCCACTTCAGCAGAACAAGATGATTTCTATAGTACCATCTGTTAAATTGTTAAATTACTTACCCAAGAAAGTGGTAATGGCAGATACAATGGATACACTATAAAGGAGATTAGATGCATCTTTAGAAGAAGGGAACATATAGAGTTATACTGTGGAGTCTTAGGTAAAACAGAAAGGTCTAGTAAACAGACTTATCCCATTCTGGAGTTGGAACTTCCTCTTTCATTAAAACTTTCTGGGTTATATTGTGGCAAAAGTTGAGGTTGATGGAATTGTTACTTTTTCAAACTAATTTACTATTTAACTATGTAAATCGATAGGAATTTTCACTTGTCTCTGATGGTGCAGTTGGTTGATTCCTGAATTGCTCCTCTTTAGCTACCTGAATATTGATCCTAGATCTTTATTTTCAGAAGTACATACAAAAATCTGTATTCTGTAGGAATAATTTTGCTCCCCTTTGACTGACCTAGGATAAATCAAACTGTTATTTATGGGATGTATCCTTGTACTTAATCATTGATAAATGACATTCATAATCCCATTGATATATATGAGAATGGCTAACACAGAAATACATGTGTAAAAGCATATATGTTACTCATTGATATGTTGCCGTCTTAGTCTCAACAGCATGCACAGTAGTGCTACTCCATAAATCAATCACATCTTATACAAATGTGTCATTTCCCCTGAGTCTCCTGTCTCAGTGCATGACCTCATGCATTTGTGTAACTCATCTTTCTAGTAACTTGTTATATCACTAGGCATTACTAATCAGCTGTGGAATTTGGAAGGGCTGGACCTTTCTTAACCTTTTGAATGACTAACAGTGTACAATGCAATGTGAATCAAAAGGTTATATGTATAAAAGAGAAATTTGGACCAATTTAGGGCAAAGCAAGGGCTTCATATGTAATAAATATTCACTCTGGGTTAAATACTTGAATGCATTGTTAAGTACCTGTATCTGGTATGTAAGCAGAAATCAGAGCTTAAACTTTTTAAATATAAGATAATATATGTCTTTCTTTCGCTAACCTCCTGAGTTCCAGGAAATTGGACATCCTTGAGTCAAGGATGTTGCTAGGTACTGTTTTAGGGGCTAAATTCCCAGGTGTCATGCTTGTTGACAGTTTGGGTCATGTTAATGTACCATTCTCCCATAACTGAATGGTTAAACTAGGCAACATGGTACACTGTTAATGTATTGGGTTGGCTTAAGCTCTGGACTTTTGTGGGGAAAGCCCCTGGTCTTTTAGGAACCTAGCTAGTCCCCTGACCTCTGGCACTCAAAATTTAACCTCCCTCACTTTTTATCCATAAAAGGGAAAGCAAGAAATGGTTTAAACATACGTGTGCCAGAGGAATATGCAAGTCATCGTTAATGGATTAACCCCTTCAGTGCCAGAGGCTTGGGCCATTTCCTGTACCCTGCAGGCCAGACACTTTTTCAGCATTTTTGCTATCCTTCCGTTTAGGCTTGATTTACTCTGGTGATTTTTAGTTACATATGGAAAACTATATATTGTTTTTTTCAGAACAAATTGAGCTTTCTCGTGGTACCTTTCATGAAGAGAATTTTACATCGTGCAAAAAGCTATGATGTCATAATTACAAAAAAGTGAAAATTTACTCATTTTGCTAAAATCACATAATATGTATCAAAAACATTTACCTTGATTGAAAAAGTTTCAATTATTTGAAAAATCCCCGAGTCCCCCGAGTAAAAAAATACCAAATTTGTATAGTTTTACCTACGTCCATGGCTAGCGTAGAGCCCTAATCACCAGCAGCGCAAAATGACATTTTCAACTTTATAAATTAATATGCGCATTCTAGGGTTTTTGTGGTAAAACTACCCTAAAACAGTGGAATAACTATATAAAACTATATATTTTGGAAAAGTAGACAACCTGCCGCATCTAATGAGGGGTAACTTGCTTTCTTACCCCAAGCCTCCAGAAGATGGCGCTAATGAAAAAAAAAGGCATTTTCTTACATTTCTGTCCCTTCAAATGTACTAAAATGCTTGAAAACCATGGCATTTCCAACTGTATTCATTAGCTAGTGCTCTTAGGAGAAAAATGACACCCCATTGGTATGAGTTTAACTACCTCAGGGGGCGCTAGAAGGGCAAAACAACGCCTACTACAACCTCAAATCTTTCTAGCATTTTCTCAAACATTACTTATCTGTACACAAATGGTTATAACAGCTACAGAAGTGAAGAAAGGGCACACAAACCATACCATTTTGAAAAGAAGACACCCTGCCACATCTAATGATGGGTGACTTGCCTTGTTACCTCAAGCCTAGAGTGCACAAATGCCTCCAGAAGGTGGCGCTAATGGAAAAAAGGCATTTTCTTACATTTATGCCCCTTCAAATGTACTGAAATTTGTGAAAACCATGGCATTTCCAACTGTATTCATTAGCTAGCACTCTTAGGAGAAAAATGACACCCCATTGGTATGAGTTCAACTACCTCAGGGGGCGCTAGAAGTGCAAAACGACACCTACTACAACCTCAAATGTTTCTAACATTTTCTCAAACATTACTTGTCTGTACACAAATGGTTATAAAAACTACAGAAGTGAAGAAAGGGTACACAAACCATACCATTTTGAAAAGAAGACAACCTGCCGCATCTAATGAGGGGTGAATTGCCTTCTTACCCCAAGCCTGTTGTGCCCAAATGCTTCCAGAAGGTGGCACTACAGGAAAAAATGTCATTTTCATACATTTCTGCCCCTTCAAATGTACTGAAATTTGTGAAAACCATGGCATTTCCAACTGTATTCATTAGCTAGCGCACTTAGGAGAAAAATGACACCCCATTGGTATGAGTTTAACTACCTCAGGGGGCGCTAGAAGTGCAAAACGACACCTACTACAACCTCAAATGTTTCTAACATTTTCTCAAACATTACTTGTCTGTACACAAATGGTTATAACAACTACAGAAGTGAAGAAAGGGCACACAAACCATACCATTTTGAAAAGAAGACACCCTGCCGCATCTAATGATGGGTGACTTGCCTTGTTACCCCAAGCCTGGAGTGCACAAATGCCTCCAGAAGGTGGCGCTAATGAAAAAAAAAAAGGCATTTTCTTACATTTCTGCCCCTTCAAATGTACTGAAATTTGTGAAAACCATGGCATTTCCAACTGTATTCATTAGCTAGTGCTCTTAGGAGAAAAATGACACCCCACTGGAATGAGTCAACCTACCTTAGGGGTGCCAGAAGCACATCACTACACCTACCTGTTTGCTTCTTCGAAAATGGCGGCTTGTACTAAAATGTCCATAACTGTTAGAGACATGAAGGAAAGGTATAAAAGGTATGCCATTTTGGAAAGTAGACATTCTCCCGCATCAATTGAGGGGTCACTTGCCTTTCTACCCCCTGGGCTGAAGTGCACAAATATTTCCAAAAAGGGGGCGCTATGGGAATAAATACATGTTTTTTTACATTTCCATCACTTCAAAGATACTAAAATCTTTGAAAACCATAACATTTCCTGCTGTATTCAGTACCTGCTACCAACATGAGAAAAATGGTAGCCCATTTGTGTGGGTTAACATACAATATGTGGGTGCTAGGAACACGTACGTAAACCTGACACTTTTGTTTTTGAAATTATCTGTTTGCACTAAAATGGTTATAACCATAATAGATATGCAGAAAAGGTAGAGAAACAATGCCATTTTGGAAAGAAAACAACCTTCCGCATCTAATGAAGGGTCACTTGCCTTCTTACCCAAAGGCTGGTATGCACAAATGCTTCCAGGAGGTGGCGCTAGTGAAAAAAAAGGCATTTTCTTACATTTCTGCACCTGCAAATGTATGGAGCTCTGTAAAAACCATGGAATTTTCAACTGTATTCATTAGCTAGTGCTCTTAGGAGTCAAATGACACCCCATTGGTATGAGTTGACCTACCTTAGGGGGTGCTAGAAGTAGAAAACTACACCTACTACAACCTCTGATGTTTCTAACATTTTCTCAAATGTGACTTGCCTGTACAAAAATGGCTATAACACCTTCAGAATTGAAGAAAAGGTAGATAAACCATACCATTTTGGAAAGAAGACAACCTGCCGCATCTAATGAGGGGTCACTTGCCTTCTTACCCCAATACTGGTGTGCATAAATGTTTCCAGAAGGAGGCGATATAGTAAAAAAATTGCATTTTTTTAGATTTCTGCCCCTTCAAATGTATGGAGCGCTGTGAAAACCATGGAATTTTCAACTGCATTTGTTTGCTAGTGCTCTTAGGAGTCAAATGACACCCCATTGGTATGAGCTGAACTACCTTAGGGGGTGCTAGAAGTAGAAAACTACACCTACTACAACTTCTGATGTTTCTAACATTTTCTCAAACCTGACTTGCCTGTACGAAAATGGCTATAACACCTTCAGAATTGAAGAAAAGGTAGATAAACCATACCATTCTGGAAAGAAGACAACCTGCCGCATCTAATGAGGGGTCATTTGCCTTTTTACCCATAAGTTAGTTGGCACAACTATTTCCAGAATGTGGTGCTACAGGAAAAAAAAAATTTGTTTTACACATCAGTCACTTCAAAGATACTAAAATGGTTCAATGGCGTGGGATTTCCTAGGAGGACTTCTTGCCAGCCTAAGAAAAATGGTACCACACTGCTGTGGGTTGGCATACCAATTTACGCTACAGGAGCGTAGCTACCAGTGAAACAGAAATGGTAAAGCAAACAGTGTATGTGTGATTTTATGGCTAACAAATGAAAGAAGCTAGGGCATCAGCCGGTGTACCTGCGAACCTGTGACTACAAGTGTAACAAAGTATGTGGGAGGGTTAGGGATTAGGCAGTGTGTGTGGGTATGAGCAGAGGAGCAAGGATGGTGGTGATGGTGGGGCAGTGTTTGATAGTGTGTATGGGAGATCTGTGACTACCGGTGTGCAATGTATGTCCCCTCATACAAAGCACTGCGTTGGACCCCCCCTCCTGTGGCACGTGCATTTTTGGGGGCTTTTTCCCACAATATTTTTGTGTAGACCTCGTTGGGGGCATCAGAACCCATACAATGAGGTCTAAATAAAAAATAAAGGGGGAAAAAATCCTTTGTGTGCCACAGGGGTGTCCAGTAGATTGCAAAGCAATGCATTTGAGCCCCTGTGGCACACAAAGGGTTAATTTTTTTTTATCGTTACTTTGTATTCAGGTGGCCACCAAACAAGCTCTGATCACAAAGTAATGATAAAAAGTCCTGTGTATGCCACAGGAAGGGGGTTGGCATTGAACCCCCCTCCCAGTGGCACACACAGGGTTAATTTTTGTTTTAATTTTTTTTTTATTATATACCTCATTGAGGGGCATCAGGACCCCCGATCCCTCCCCAATGAGGTCTTAGTAAAAAAAATATATATATGTCCACAGAGTGACCCTGTGAGTGCCACAGGGGTCTCCAGCGCATTGCAAAGCAATGCATTGGATCCTTGTGGCACTCAGAGGGTTAATTTTTTCTTTTTATCATTACTTGGTAATCAGAGCTTGTTGGGGGGCCATCAGGACCAATCATGATGGCCCCCCAACAATCTCTGATAAGGAAGTAATGAGAAATGCCCTGTGTGTGCCGCAGAAGGGGGGCTGCATTGGCCCCCCTTGTGGCACACACAGGGTTATTTTTTTTTTCTTTACTTTTTTTTATTATGGACCTCATTGGTGGGTATCAGGACCCCTCTGATTCCCCCCAATGAGGTCTTTAAAAAAAAAAAAAAAAAAAAAAAAAAAGGAATCAAAATAAATGTCCCTGTGAGTGCCACAGGGATCTCCAGCGCATTGCAAAGCAATGCATTGGACCCTTCTGGCACTCAGAGGGTTATTTTTTTTATTATTATTACTTTGTAATCAGAGCTTGTTGGGAGGCCATCAGGACCAACAAAGGAATGATAAAAGCCCTGTGTGTGCCACAGGAGGGTGGGGGTGCATTGGACCCCCCCTGTGGCACACACAGGGTTAATTTTTTTTAATTTTTTTTTTTAATCATAGACCTCATTGAGGGGCATCAGGACCCCCCCCCGACAGAGACAGGTACCCTGTGATATAAGCTGCCACTGGGGTGGACTGATACTTGACTTGATAGATTATTTTGTAGAGGATAATTTGTTAGATTTGTTAGAGGCCCAAGTCCTGAGGAAACATTGATATGTAGGACTTAAGCTTGTTTTGCAAAGACCTTAAGGAAACATTGATTTGTAAGACTTTGGCTTGTTAGACACAAACCCCCAAAAATTGTTTATGATTTTCTTTTTTTTAAAGCACAAGACCTGAGAAAAAAAAGAAATTCTCTACTGGCCTAGTGTCAGCAGGTGATGTCCTGTTGGCCAGTGACCACTGACCATTGTCAAAGGCCCTGATGTAGATGCAGAATTTGGGAATGCTGTTCTTGCTGCTGTTGCTGAGTTGTTTAAGCAGCTGGATTATTAGGCATCTGAACGGGAATTTATTTATTTACATTTTATTTATTTATAAAAATGTTTCACCAGGAAGAATACATTGAGATTTCTCTCATTTTCAAGCATGTTCTGGATAGTTTTCAGTAAAGGGTTGCATATTTACACAAATTGAGAAACATTATATATTACATGTTATTAAATATTACATATATTAATATACATACGGAATATTAAAACTATATACAGTTACACTCTGTTTTTAGATATAAAGAAGCATTTACTTTTAAGGATTTTAGACTGGGAGCAGATTTGATTATTTCAGGCAGATTGTCCCAGGCCTTTGGAGCTCTGAAGGAGAAGGCAGACCTTTCTGCTTCTTTCTTGTATTGTGGTAAACATAGCGAGTTGTTAGCAGTGGAGGCAGAGGTTATAGTTAGTATGGAGAGCAGGATTGAGCATACTGCTCAGGTAGTCTGGTAGTTTTCCAGAGAAGTGGTTGTGTACTAAACAAGAAAGGTGAAGGGTACGTCTAGATTTGAGTGTTAACCAATTCACTTCTTTTAGCATATCACAGCGATGAGTAGTGTAATTACATTGGAGGCTAAAGCGGCATATTGAATTATACAGGGTGTCAAGTTTACTTAGATGGAATTCTGGTGCTGGAGCATAAACTACATCACCATAGTCTATGACAGGCAGCAACATCTGTTACACAATATGTTTTCTAACCAGGGGACTTAAACATGATTGTGTCTAAAAAGAGTACTGATTTTGGGATAAAGCTTGGAGGTTAATTTGTCAATATGATGACCAAAAGTGAGTTTGCGGTCAAGTCACATACCAAGATATTTGTAGGAGTCCACTGGGGCCAATTTACGATTAGATTCTGGGATCAACAATAGCAGTAACATGGTTCATGGATGATGAAAGTTCCACTTGTCACAACTAGCTCCAGTGATGCGCCCGAGGAAGTAGCAGCACCATAACTAGCCCCACCACATCTGGTATTTGTGTTGCTGCTGCTGGTAAGTGGAACCTGCCCTACTAATCCCGCATCACTTGTTGAACCCATTCCCACTGTGTCCACTGTGGTCTGTGGCACACTAGCCTGCTCCTCAGCATCCTGTTGCCCTTGCAACTCAGCTGCAGAAGGAATTAGAACAGTTGCAAATTCCACAAATATCCAAATGCTCACTTCTGGTTGGAGGAGGTGACGAACAATGAGACAGAGGGTCCACTAATGTCACACTTGCCATTTCTTGGTGACCTGAAGAAGGCAGACTGGCAGCACTAGCAGCAGGCACAAACAGCTGATCTGTACTCCTGCTGGTGGTGGTGGTATTATTGCAGTGGTGACAGTTCTGCCTTCTTCAGGATCATGTTCCACAAGGACAATGCCGTGGGGGGAAGGGGGCTCCCAGGGTCAGGGGAATGGTGTGGGCTCCTTTGACCACTAATCTGGATGCTGTCAATTGCTTCCACTACCACTGTCCTAACACTAGTCCCACCGGCTGCTTCACCATCACAGTTACTACTACTATTACTAACACCAACCACATCAGTTTCAGCCTATGAGTCTTCCTCCTCACAGTCACTGTTAATAGGAGGATATTGAATACCCCTCCTTCCCTTCTAATGCTAACAAGCTGCTGGACATTAGTAGTAGTAGTACTAGCACTGGTGATACTGCTTGGGGATGGCAAGTGTGACGTATGGTCTCCTGCTGTCACACTTGGTATCATCTTCTCCCCCCCTCCTCCTGAGTATTACTATCACGGTGCCCGTGATTGCTGCAATTCAGTGTCTATCACCTGTAGGGGGCTCCCATTGGCTGCCTGCCTTCAGCCTGCCTCACATTGCCTTTTTAAACTCAGTCTGGGCACCCTCTGGTTGCCCTTTCGTGGTGTCTTTGACAGCATCCACTTCCTCCTTACTGCAGTAGCTGATTGGGCCTGTTGCTGAGTTCCTGAGTTCCTGAATCGACCTGTTCCTGAGTTCCTGCCTGCTTTATCAGTTCCAGTCCGGTTCCGGTTGTTCTCATCAGTAGCTGATGTTCCTGTTGCCAGCCTGCTTGGCCGCGCTTGATCTGGTTGATCTTCTCTGCTGGTTCCTGTTGTTTCCTGCTTCCAGTTCCTGCATCTGTGGCAACATTGTTCTTCATTCGCTTCGGCGACATTTCCTCCTGTTGGTTCCAGCGTGCGAATGCTGGTTTGCTTCATTAAGCCTTACGGCTCACATTCAGCCTGTTGGTTCCAGCGTGCGGACGCTGGTTTGCTTCACTAAGCCTTGCGGCTCACATTCAGCCTGTTGGTTCCAGCGTGCGGACGCTGGTTTGCTCCATTAGCCTTGCGGCTCACATTACAGACTGTTGGTCCTAGCATGCGGACTCTGGTTCGCTCCATTAGCCTTGCGGCTCTCATTACAGTCTGTTGGTCCCAGCGTGCGGACGCTGGTTTGCTCCATTAGCCTTGCGGCTCACATTACAGTCTGTTGGTCCCAGCGTGCGGACGCTGGTTCACTCCATTAGCCTTGCGGCTCACATTACAGTCTGTTGGTCCCAGCGTGTGGACGCTGGTTCGCTCCATTAGCCTTGCGGCTCACATTATAGTCTGTTGGTCCCAGCGTGCGGACGCTGGTTTGCTCCATTAGCCTTGAGGCTCTCTTTATAGTCTGTTGGTCCCAGCGTGCGGACGCTGGGTTGCTCCATTAGCCTTGCGGCTCACATTACAGTCTGTTGTCCCAGCTTGCGGACGCTGGTTTGCTCTACTAGCCTTACGGCTCTCATTCTGCCTATGTGTTCCTAATGTAGGGTGCTGGTTTACTCCCTGACTTGCAGTCAGGTACTTGATGGTTCCGAGTGCGCTGTCCAGTCCTAACAGCACTGATTCCTACAGTATATGGGCATGAGAGTTTCTGATTACAGTGAAACCACTTGACCTGGTAACCTCTATATTCCATCTTACTGTCAATATCATCTGACAGTCATTAGGTCACTGTGGTTGTCATCTTCCTTTGGGCTGCCTTGCCCGGTATATTGGTAAGGCCGGTAGAACCTTTCACTTTGCCACCTTAAGGTTGCCTTACCCGGTATTGGCAAGGCCGGTAGAGCCTACTCATTGTTATCCCGTCAGGCTGCCTTGCTCGGTATATTGGTAAGGCCGGTAGAACCTTTTACGTTGCCACCTTACGGTGCCTTACCCGGTATTGGCAAGGCTGGCAGAGCCTACTCATTGTTATTCAGTCAGGCTGCCTTGCCCGACATATTGGTAAGGCCGGTAGAACCGCATACTATTCCATCTTAAGGTTGCCTAACCCGGTATTGGCAAGGCCAGACTCGCCTGGGTTGCTTTGCCCGGTATATTGGCAAGGCCGGTAGAACCTATTTGCTATTGTCATTATCTTCTAGTATTGTATGTATGTGTATGAAAACCCTATGGGATTGCCTTTAAAGGGATAGTAATACCTAAAATGTAAAAAAAATATGTTGTAGGGTTTATCCCCCTGAGTAAAACAAGAGTACTCCCACTGCTGAAAGATGTTTCATTCAAAAGTTATTAATTTTCAAAGTTGAATTTTTTAGGTGCAATATCACAGTGGCCTGAAATTGTACAGTGGCGCTGTTGCTACACGATCCTATGGACAGCTCTGGTCTCAGGACCATAAATCTCCATAGGATGGTGTAGCAACAGCGCCACTCTACAATTTCAGGCCACTGTGATATTGCACCTAAAAAATTCAATTTTGAAAATTCATAACTTTTGAATGAAACATCTTTCAGCAGTGGGAGTACTCTTGTTTTACTCAGGGGGATAAACCGTACAACATATTTTTTTTTACATTTTAGGTATTACTATCCCTTTAACTTTTCAATAAAGTTATGTTTTTACCTAAACTTTACGTCTGAGAGTCTTAACAAACCATGACAATTACAAGACACACTAGCATCAGGCACAGCACTGGTGGAAGCAAGGGCAGTACTTGCAGCAGTTACAGCACTGGTGGTGGCGCTGGCAGGAGTGGTAGCACGTTTGACAGCTGGCACCACACTGGTGGCAGCAGGGGCAGTACTGGCAGCAGGCACAGTAGTGGTGGTGGCACTAGCAGCAGTGGCAGCACATCTGACAGCAGGCACAGCACATTTTACAGCAGGTGCACGTCTTGCAGCATTCACAGGCAGTTGACCTGTCCTGCTCTCACTACTAGTGATGAGCGAGCACCCCAATGCTCGGGTGTTCGGGTGCTCTAACCGAGCACCCCCTGAGGCTCGAGTGCTCGGCCGAGCACCCGAGCCCCATTGAAGTCAATGGGAGGACTCGAGCATTACACCAGGCACCCCCTGCTCTGATGAGGGGAGGGTGCCTGGTCCATAGGAAAAGGGCAGAAAAGGATGGAAACACCACAGAAATGGTTCAGGGACAGCATAGGGAGGATGTCTGGATGCATCTTGGACTCCAACATCGCTGCTGGGAACGATCTTTCGCCCGTAGTACGCCATTTTTACAGACTGACCATAAAACACACAAAAAGGAAAATAAAAACGACTTTAGGCGAAAAATTGTTACCAAACAATATTTGCTGTATATTTACTTGTATATCATCTGCAAATTCTCCCAAAAATTTCCTTGGTTTTCGGAAGTGAGGCCATGATTAAGAGGGAAACGTGCGCAGAGGCAAATTCTCCCAAAAATTTCCTTGATTTTCAGAACTGAGGCCATGATTAAGAGGGAAACGTGCACAGAGGCAAATTCTCCCAAAAATTTCCTTGATTTTATTGAACTGAGGCCATGATTAAGAGGGAAACGTGCGCTGAGCCGACCATCTAAAACATTATGGGTGAGGGTCTGCTGCAGAGCTGACCATCCTAAACATTATATGCGAAGGCCCGCTAGTGAGCTGACGCTATAAAACATTATATGAGAGGGCCCGCTAGAGAGCTGACCCAATAAAACATTATATGAGAAGGCCCGCTGGTGAGCTGACCTATATAAAAATTGTCAAACAGGGCCCGCTGGTGAGCTGGCCCTATATAAAAATTATATCACAGGGCCCGCTGGTGAGCTGGCCCTATATAAAAATTATATCCCAGGGCATATGGAAGAGGAGGAGGAGGATGAGAAGATTAAGAGTCAACCATATACCCGTTTTTTGGGTGGAAGGGGTGAATGGGAATACAGAGTATTCCCATCATTGTAAATAACATATATAAAGTGAGTTTATGTTCCCCCGGGGCTTTCCTCCAGTGGAGTGGAGAAGTCAGGGGAAATCCAGGCCTTGTTCATTTTTATAAGTGTCAACCTATCAGCATTGTCGGTGGAAAGGCGGATACGCTTATCTGTTATGATGCCACCAGCAGCACTAAATACCCGCTCAGACAGAACGCTGGCGGCAGGGCAGGCCAGCACCTCCAAGGCATAGAGTGCCAGTTCATACCACGTGTCCAGCTTGGACACCCAGTAGTTGTAAGGCACAGAGGGATCATTGAGGACGCTGACACGGTCTGCTACGTACTCCTTCACCATCTTCCAAAACTTTTCCCTCCTTGTGACACTAGGCTGCGCATCAGGGTGAGGGTGCTGGCGGGGTGTCATGAAGGTGTCCCACGCCTTGGAGAGTGTTGCCCTGCCTTTCTCGGAACTGCTGTGTGCTCCCCTTTTCTCCCCTTCTCGGTTGGCCAAGGTAGCACGTACTCTGCCGCCAGCGTTGTCAGATGGAAAATTTTGGAGCAATTTTTCAACAAGAACCTTCTGGTATTGCACCATTTTGCTTGTCCTCTCCACCGGAGGAATGAGAGATGAGAAATTCTCTTTGTAGCGGGGGTCCAGAAGGGTGAACACCCAGTAATCCGTGTTGTCTAAAATGCGTGTAACGCGTGGGTCACGGGAAAGGCAGCCTAACATAAAGTCAGCCATGTGTGCCAGAGTACCAACAGGCAAGATTTCGCTGTCCTCACCAGGAGGATGACTCTCAATCTCCTCATCCTCTTCCTCCTCTTCTGCCCACCCACGCTGAAGAGATGGAACTAAAGTTCCATGGCTACCCTCTGTAGCGGAGACAACCGTGTCTTCCTCCTCCTCCTCCTCCTCCTCCTCCTCCTCCGCCTCCTCCAATTGTCGCTGAGAAGACGAAGTGAGGGTGCTCTGGCTATCACCTTGTGTAAGCTCTTCCTCCCCCATTTCCACCTCTTCCACATGCAAAGCGTCGGTTTTAATTGTGAGCAGCGAGCGTTTCAGTAGACACAGAAGTGGGATGGTTACACTGATAATAGCGTTATCGCCGCTCACCATCTGTGTCGATTCCTCAAAATTGCGTAAAACCTCACAGAGGTCTGACATCCATTCCCACTCCTCACTTCTGATTACAGGAAGTTGAACGGAGAGGCGACGACCGTGTAACAGCTGGTACTCCACTACTGCCCTCTGCTGCTCACAAAGCCGGGCCAACATGTGGAAGGTGGAGTTCCAGCGCGTGCTCACGTCACACAGCAGCCGGTGAGCTGGCAATTGTAAGCGCTGCTGCAGCTTCAACAGGCCGGCTGAAGCTGTTGATGACTTACGGAAATGTGCACACACGCGGCGCACCTTGGTCAAGAGATCATGCACATTGGGGTAGGTTTTTAGAAATCGCTGCACCACTAAATTAAATACATGCGCTAGGCATGGTACGTGTGTGAGCTTGCCGAGCTCCAAAGCCGCCACCAAGTTACGCCCATTATCACACACAACCATGCCTGGTTGCAGGTTGAGTGGCGAGAGCCACTGCTCGGTCTGGTGACTAATCCCCTGCAACAGCTCTGAGGCCGTGTGCTGTTTGTCCCCAAGGCAGATCAGCTTCAGCACGGCCTGTTGACGCTTCCCCACTGCAGTGCTACACTGCTTCCAGCTACTGGCTGATGGGGGAGTGGCGGTGTGTGTAGAGAATTCGGAGGTGGAAACGGAGGAGGAGGAGCCAATAACGTAGGTGCTGGTGGAAACCCTGATGGAGGTAGGGCCCGCAATCCTCGGCGTGGGTAGCACCCGTGCCATCCCAGGGTCCGAGTCGCTCCCAGCCTCCACGACATTCACCCAGTGTGCCGTCAGGGAAATGTAGCGTCCCTGGCCACAAGCACTTGTCCATGTGTCAGTCGTTAAGTGGACCTTCCCAGTAACTGCGTTGGTCAGGGCACGGGTGATGTTACGGGACACATGGTGGTGTAATGCGGGGATGGCACACCGGGAAAAGTAGTGGCGGCTGGGGACCGCGTACCGAGGGACAGCTGCTGCCATCAGGCTGCGGAAGGACTCAGTGTCCACAAGCCTAAATGGCAGCATTTCGATGGCCAGTAATTTGGAAAGGTGTGAGGTTAGTGCTATGGCCTGTGGGTGGGTGGCTGGGTACTTTCTCTTGCGCTCAAATGCCTGGGGTAACGACATTTGGACGCTGTGCTGGGACAGGGAAGTGGATGTGGTCGCTGATGGTGCTTCAGATGCTACAGGTGCAGGGCGGGAGGTATGCGGGCCTGCGCCTTCGACAGGCGATTGGCCGGCACCGAAAACAGGGGAAGAGGAGGCAGTGGTGTGGCCTGCAGACACAGATGGGCGATCCAGGCGTTCCTCCCACTTACTACGGTGCTTGGATGCCATGTGTCGGATCATGCTGGTGGTGGTGAGGTTTCTAGTGTTCATGCCTCGGCTCATTCTGGTGTGGCACAGGTTGCAAACTACAATTCTTTTGTCGTCCGCACTTTCCTTAAAAAAACGCCATACCGCGGAACACCTACCCCTTGGCAAGGTAGATTTACGCAAGGGGGTGCTCCGTGGAACATTTGCGGGCCGGTTTGGTGCGGTCCGCCTTCTTTCTGTAGCCACACCACTGCCTCTTCCAGCCTGTTGCGGTGCTGCAGATGGCTCACCCTCAGGACTGCTGTCATCGCTCGGCTCTACACCTTCCCAGGTGGGGTCAGTCACCTCATCGTCCACCAAGTCCTCCTCCACTTCCTCACTCTGATCATCCTCCTCAAGTCTTGATCCCACCACATACTCAGTCATTGACAACTGTATAACATTCTCCTCAACAAGGTCTTGAGACGGAAATAGTGGTTGATTTAATGGCAACTGTGTCTCATCATCATCATCATCATCCACTACTTCCTTTGACCTTAAATGCCGTTCACATCTGTCATCTTCTTGAGATTGGGTAGCCTCTAGAGGTTGTGAATCAGGGCACAAGATGTCATGTTCCTCTGCAAGCGTGCTTGGAGAGAGGGTCAAATGAAGGATTGGTGATGAGACGAGCTCCTCACTATATCCCAGTGTGGGATCACTTCTTTGACCAGACCGTGTATGGTGGGAGGAAGGATGATCAGAGTGAGGATTATGTTGACCAGACTCTTGGCTACTGAGAGTGGACTTGGTGGAAGACAGGGTGGTGCTTAACCGACTGGAAGCAGTATCAGCTGTCATCCAACCGACCACCTGTTCGCAGTGGTCGGACCTCGAGAGTGATGTCCTGCGACGCCCTGTAAAATTACACATGAACCTAGGTATGGTGGATGTCTTTCTTTCTTGTGCTCTGGCACCAGGCACAGTTTCTCCGCGTCCTGACCCGCGCCCTGAACTTTCAGGATCACGTCCACTTCCCCGTCCCTTTTTACCCGCCTTCTTCATCTTACACAGAATATGTGACTTTAATATTTGAGTTTGAAAACTTAACAGTATTTCTTATTATTCTGCAACTCTGCAGAGTACACAGAATAGGCTGCTAAACTGCGGTGAAACACACTGAATGGAATATGTGAGTTTAATATTTGAGTTTGAAAACTTAACAGTATTTCTTATTATTCTGCAACTGTACAGAGTACACAGAATAGCCTGCTAAACTGCGGTGAAACACACTGAATGGAATATGTGACTTTAATATTTGAGTTTGAAAACTTAACAGTATTTCTTATTATTCTGCAACTGTACAGAGTACACAGAATAGGCTGTTAAACGGCGGTGAAACACACTGAATGGAATATGTGACTTTAATATTTGAGTTTGAAAACTTAACAGTATTTCTTATTATTCTGCAACTGTACAGAGTACACAGAATAGGCTGTTAAATGGCGGTGAAACACACTGAATGGAATATGTGACTTTAATATTTGAGTTTGAAAACTTAACAGTATTTCTTATTATTCTGCAACTGTACAGAGTCCACAGAATAGGCTGTTAAACGGCGGTGAAACACACTGAATGGAATATGTGACTTTAATATTTGAGTTTGAAAACTTAACAGTATTTCTTATTATTCTGCAACTGTACAGAGTACACAGAATAGGCTGTTAAACGGCGGTGAAACACACTGAATGGAATATGTGACTTTAATATTTGAGTTTGAAAACTTAACAGTATTTCTTATTATTCTGCAACTGTACAGAGTACACAGAATAGGCTGCTAAACTGCGGTGAAACACACTGAATGGAATATGTGACTTTAATATTTGAGTTTGAAAACTTAACAGTATTTCTTATTATTCTGCAACTGTACAGAGTACACAGAATAGGCTGTTAAACGGCGGTGAAACACACTGAATGGAATATGTGACTTTAATATTTGAGTTTGAAAACTTAACAGTATTTCTTATTATTCTGCAACTGTACAGAGTACACAGAATAGGCTGTTAAACGGCGGTGAAACACACTGAATGGAATATGTGACTTTAATATTTGAGTTTGAAAACTTAACAGTATTTCTTATTATTCTGCAACTGTACAGAGTACACAGAATAGGCTGTTAAACGGCGGTGAAACACACTGAATGAAATATGTGACTTTAATATTTGAGTTTGAAAACTTAACAGTATTTCTTATTATTCTGCAACTGTACAGAGTACACAGAATAGGCTGTTAAACGGCGGTGAAACACACTGAATGGAATATGTGACTTTAATATTTGAGTTTGAAAACTTAACAGTATTTCTTATTATTCTGCAACTGTACAGAGTACACAGAATAGGCTGCTAAACTGCGGTGAAACACACTGAATGGAATATGTGACTTTAATATTTGAGTTTGAAAACTTAACAGTATTTCTTATTATTCTGCAACTGTACAGAGTACACAGAATAGGCTGCTAAACTGCGGTGAAACACACTGAATGGAATATGTGACTTTAATATTTGAGTTTGAAAACTTAACAGTATTTCTTATTATTCTGCAACTCTGCAGAGTACACAGAAAAGGCTGCTAAACTGCGGTGAAACACACTGAATGGAATATGTGACTTTAATATTTGAGTTTGAAAACTTAACAGTATTTCTTATTATTCTGCAACTCTGCACAGTACACAGAATAGGCTGCTAAACGGCGGTGAAACACACTGAATGGAATATGTGACTTTGATATTTTAGTTTGAAGACTTAACAGTATTTCTTCCTATTCTGCAACTCTGCACAGTACACAGAATAGGCTGCTAAACTGCGGCGAAGCACACTGAATGGAATATGTGACTTTGATATTTTAGTTTGAAGACTTAACAGTATTTCTTCCTATTCTGCAACTCTGCACAGTACACAGAATAGGCTGCTAAACTGCGGCGAAGCACACTGAATGGAATATGTGACTTTGATATTTTAGTTTGAAGACTTAACAGTATTTCTTCCTATTCTGCAACTCTGCACAGTACACAGAATGTGCTGCTAAACTGCGGCGAAGCACACTGAATGGAATATGTGACTTTGATATTTTAGTTTGAAGACTTAACAGTATTTCTTCCTATTCTGCAACTCTGCACAGTACTCAGAATGTGCTGCTAAACTGCGGCGACGCACACTGAATGGAATACGTGACTTTGATATTTTAGTTTGAAGACTTAACAGAATGTGCTCTAATCTGCAACTTTGCACACTAAACAGAATGTGCTCTAATCTGCAACTTTGCACACTAAACAGAATGTGCTCTAATCTGCAACTTTGCACACTAAACAGAATGTGCTCTAATCTGCAACTGTGCACACTAAACAGAATGTGCTCTAATCTGCAACTTTTCACACTAAACAGAATATTTTTTTTTTTTTTTTTTTTGTTTTTTTCCCCCCACACACAATATAACTGCTGCCCCCACACACAATAGTCCTAAAAAGGACTTTTGGGTCTTTTTGTTGTTCAAACGCACTTTTCTTCTCCCTACACTGACTTTCCCTTCCTATCCTCAGCTCTCCCTGGCTCAGACTGAGCCGAACTCGATGGTCAGGTGCTATACAGCACCTGACCACGGGTTCTGGCCAGCCAATCAGTGTAATGCCAGCAGCCAACATGGCTGCTGGCATTACACCGATGTCAGAGCCTCCCTGCACGTTTATTGGCTGCGCAGCAGCCGCAAAACGTGCGGGGAGGAGACCCGAACATGGCGGGCGAGCACATGCGGTACTCGTACGAGTACCGCCATGTGCCGAGCAGAGCGATGCTCGAGCCGATCCGAGCATCGGCCGAGCATGCTCGCTCAACACTACTCACTACCCTTTTGTTCCACCCTTGACAGTAGGGGTGATTTATGGGGTCTGGCTAACATTGCTTCTGTAGTGCTCTGACTTGGACTCAGTGGACACATAATGGTCCTTCCAGTTCCTCCTTTTATTATTTTCAATCCTGCCCATAGCAATAGAAGTCACTATGAGTTTCTGCAGCCTCAATTTTGCCTCAAAATCATAACAGGACAGCACAGCACGTCTACCTCACTCTGTAGCTGCTTTTACTGTGTTCCACTTCCTGGAAAATGTCACGTTTTTATAGTGAAAAGGTGAAAACCACATAAATCAATGGGCAGAAACTTTCTAGTCATCGAAAAATGGCGAAATATTTTGGCCAATGGGTGAAAAAAGTGAAGATTTTAATCACAGGTTTTAAAGCAGATTTCCCTGCGAAAAAGCGGACAACAACCTGGTCTTTGAGGAATTTTCCACAGGAACATGGCGAGAGATTTTGCCCACCATTAATCACCAGTATGGCTGGGCAAAAAGTGGAAAAAGTTTCCTGTGGGGTATATGGTGGCAACCCTTCTTCACATCCCTCCTTCTCCTCCTCATCTGTGTTGCTGTTAATGTATTTGTATTGGCTTTCTCTGACATGTGTGGTTTCTGCTACCTGATATTCTGATGGTATGAGATGTTGGTTCATTTTCAAGAATGTTAGTCTCCCAACATTGCTGCTTGATAGCCACGTTCTGCTGTCACTGACTATGTAACCAGCCGCACTGAAAAACCTCTCAAACAATTAAGGGTTTCCACTGCAGTATGTGTCAATGCTGGCCAAACTGCTTTGTTTGTCAGTAGTCCATGGGGTCATTGTTTCTGCCTAGGGATGAGCGAAAAATGTTGCCTCAAACTAAAAGCGATGAATAATAGCACTTCCCGCTTTGCAAATAATTTCCCACGAAAATACAATTAAACTCCCCCCATAAGACATGATATAAAAGGGGTCTGAGGAGGTGCCTGTGTTGATGGGTGAAGTCTGGGTAATTAATCAGTTGAACAGGGAATTTGCTTTGGGGGGAGTTTGACCGGTATTGGGGGGGGGGGGACAATAAATAAATAAATCAATAATAAACACATTTGTATGTAAAGTGATAGAGACAGGAACCCTCTGACATAAGCTGCCACTGGGGTGGACTGATACTTGACAATAGAGTATTTTGTAGAGGATGATTTGTTAGACAGAGGCCCAAACCCTGAGGAAATATTGATATGTAGGACTCAAGCTTGTTTAACACAAGCCCAAAGGAAACATTGATTTGTAGGACTTAGGCTTGTTAGAAACAAACCCTGAATTTTTTTTTGTAGGACTATGTTTTTATTTATTTTATTTATTTATTTTAAAGCACAAGCCCTGACAAAAAAATGCCCTACTGGCCTAGTGCCAGCAGGTCATGTTGGCCAGCAGACACTGGCCATTGTCAAATATCCCCCTCAGTCTGAGTCCATAATTGCGGAATATACAACTGCTGTTCTTGGTGCTGCTGCTGAGTTGTTTCACAGCAAGATGATTAGGCAGCTGAATGGGAATGGGATCAACAATATCAGTAACATGGGTGATGGATGATGAAGGTTCTGCTTGCCACGAGTAGCTCCAGTGATGCGCCTAAGTCAATAGCAGCACAATAAGAAGCCCCGAGTCTATGTGGAGAAAAGAAGAAGTTGGCTAATAATTCTTATCCACCTGCCCCTCCTCCAAAATCATGGGTGTGTTGTTATTAGAATAGAAATGTTTCCTTTGAGAGCAGGAACTGTGCCTCTCATCAACAACAGCAATATACACAGTGTGTGTGTGGTAAATAACATCTGGGGGCACAACTGTATCCAAACACCATGACACCAGAAACCAAGTACTACCGCTGTCACTGTACCCCTTTTACAGACCCGCTAAGGACACATGACAACTTGCTGACAGTTTAATAGTAATTATGAACCCTCCCTGCCACCATCTTAGCATATTCTGTGGGATGGAATCTCCTCAGATGGCTCTTGATGCCCTGGTTGCAATGCCATGTGTGTTCAGTGCACCACACAGTGTGCAATGGGTGGAGACAAACTGCCACATCCTAACATCAACAGAGTGGCTATCATTTGGTGTGGGAGGTAATGATGAATGAGGTGGATTGGTGGAAGATGTAGTTAATCTAGAAAGTGGCGGTGATGGTGAGCTAGTTGTGTAGAGGATCCCAGGCATGGGCCCTTGCTTCACATGTGCCTAGAGGGAATCAGCTGCACCACGAAGCCCACATAGGCCTCTCTGAAAAGGCACATGGGAGTGAAAAACGTGACTTGTAGCACCATTGAGGGGCCACTATGCCTAAGAACTAGACACTTTATCTTGTTTGTTCTCGATGGGTGTAGTCCCCGGTTTGTCTGACCTCTGGCTCTGGCTACTAATTTGCTCAGTGTAGTCTCCGGCTTGTCTGACCTGTGGCTCTGGCTGACTATTCACTCTGTGCACTCCTAGCTTGCCTGACCGGTAGTCTCCGTGTTCCATGGCTCTGGCCTGCTCCCTGTGGCCTCTGGTCGCGTGACTGAAGTGGTGCTTATACATATTATACCATTCATACTGGCGTTCCACTCAAGTCTCTTTCCTGGTGTCGGTAGGTCTCAGTAGCACAGTGCACAGCACAGTGTGTTCCAGAGAGGAGCCTGGGTCCTATCATCCTGTGTTTGGAGTTGTGTGGGCTATACTATTACTGCTGTATATTGTAAATAAAAGTGGTTGTATTTTATCTTTGTGTCTGTCCTTCTTTGCCTCAAAACCATGACAGTAAGTAAGGGCCATGTCTACTGAAGGTTCAGGCAGTCCACCTAATCAGAGCATCCTGTCCAGGATGGATTCTCAGGACCAGAGAATCGACCAATTGACTTTTGCTATGCAGACACTATTGCATCTCACAGATCAACTGGATCGCTTCGCTCAGCAACCAGTAGTTCCCCCAGTACCTGCACCGGTTGTGGCAACTTCCTCTGAGGCTGGCATGAGTAGTGGGTTGTCTGGTTCTGCTCCTTTACCCCAAAGATATGATGGGGAACCTACACTGTACCAGGGGTTCCTCAATCAGTTGGGAATTATTTTTGGAAATGGTACCACATGCTTTCCCTACTGAGCGAAGTAAGGTGGGATTCCTAATCTCCCTACTGTTCAGCAGGGAATTGCCCTGGGCCAAACCAATCTGGGAGACGGAGAAGCCCATAATTCATAACTCCACAGAATTTGTGGCCCCTTTCAGGACAGTCTTTGATGTTCCTGGGAGCGCAACCTTAGCTACCAAAAGACTTATGACATTACGGAAGAGCTCATGTACAGTAGTGGACTACACTATTGAGTTCCGCACTCTGGCAGCGGAGGTAGGATGGAACAATGAAGCCCTAGTTGCCGCTTTCTGACAGGGCTTGTGTGACACTATTAAGAACCAGACGGCAGCCTGAGACCTGCCTGGTGATCTGGATGAGCTAATCTCAGTCACCATCTTGATAGATACAAGAATCTGTGAGAGGCCTTCGTTCAAGGAACAAGGGCATAAACCTTTACCTCGGTTGGCACCTAGCTTCTTACACCCACCCTGTACTCCCTCACCTCCCATACCTCCTAGTTCTTACCGCGCCGGGTGGAAACCGATGCAGTTAGGCTTCATATGCCTTTTGGTGGAGGAGAGGGCTAGCAGTAGGAGGAGGGGCCTTTGCTTATACTGTGGGGAGCGGGGTCATATGTTGCGTGCTTGTCCTATCCGGCCGGGAAAATATTGCACCTAGGGTCATGTCGGGAACAGACCCTGGGTGGAATTTCACAGTCCCCAGAGAGACTTCAGGACAAACCTATTCTTGAAGTAGTACTATCTTGGGCTGAGTCTTCAGTGGTGGCTCCAGCACTATTGGAATCCGAGGCTTTTTCATTGATTCAGACTTTCCGGTCAAACACGCTATCCCTTTCCTGCCTCGCTCTGCTCATTTGGTGATCGAAGCCATCAACGGCAGACCCCTACAGCCGGCACACGTTACTCATGAGACTCACTGTGTTTTCCCTGGTTACAGACTCACAACCCAAGAACTGATTGGCAGACTTGCGATAATCTGACTTGGTCTTCACAGTGTATGAGGTCTTGCCTTCAGCAGCCTACCAGAATATTGTAGGGAAGAGAAGAAAAACAGGAGGTGCTCCTAGTGTAAAATCTTCCAAGGACCAGAAAAAACACCAACCACCACCAAAAGGATACTACTCACAAAAGAAGTTGCTGAATAAAACACATATGTGTAATTCAGCAGTGAAGCTTGGAGGATATATAAACTGTTCCTCTAAAACAGTATTGATAGGCGGCTCCACTCACAGCAACTCTCGTATCCAAAAGGAGTAGTAGTATATGTAAAAGAAAAGGAAAAAAAGGAGACGGGATCCAATCGTGTATTATCCTTGATACACCAAATGTACACATGCAGTATATATAGATCAACTCACATTTCAAAGTGAGTAACAGATGTTACATGACCAGTAGTCATTTTCTGTCTATAGGATAAGAACTAGATGTTTGAGAGTAAGATATTGGTTTGGTTTCTTTTGAGTACTATAGCCAATTAACCCTTGGATCACTCTAGGATTGCCCACATATACTTGTCATTTGGGTGTTTCTGGGGTAGATACAATAAATATAGTTTTAGCTCCTTATTATCTGAGGTATGTTCAGTATGTGTCAGGATAGACTCTGCGGGGAAGATGTTATGATCTATTTAGGTCTGTGTAGTTCTGAACTGAATATACAGATTGATCGAGAGATAGATATAATTAGCATATGTGAGAATATAATGTAACATCTGTTATTGTAAATTGACCTCTAGGATATGTTTATTTTATTTATATTTTTGCTGTCATAGTTAATATTGTGATAGAATTGTTATATTGGTTGCCTTTCGATTGCTTGGGTTATAGAGTTTCCTCTTTTGGGATTTAGTTAATTAATTACCCAGCCAATCAAACGGAGCCAAGGAGATTTTAAATAGTAGTTAGTTTGTAGCCGTTCTTCTCTTTGTTCTTTGTTTTGGTAAGGTCAGACTGGTTGAGAAAGCAGTTGGTTGCTCTGAGAAACGCGTACCTTGATCCTTAGAGCCATTGGCCATTTATTGTTTTTAAACAAATAAATGTATTTTTTGGATCAGTACGGCTACATGTTTCTTATTTTTTATTTTATTGCCTTGGATATTTAATCAAGTTTCAAGACATCTATCAAATCAATTTTAAGCCCTGTCTGAACCAAAGTACCTCCATGTGACCCAGAGGCTCGGAGACCCAAACAGGGATGGGTAAAGTACCGTGTATGCCAATATTGTTGACTACTGATATGACAACTATGTCTGATAGTCAACTACTTTGAAATGTGAGTTGATCTATTTAAATACTGCATGTGTGCATTTAGTGTATCAAGGATAATACACGATTGGCACTCCACTCCTTTTTTTCCTTTTCTTTTACATATACCAGAATATTGTGTACCTCTACCTCATTACCTGCTGAGTACCAGTACTACAAAGAGGTGTTTAATAAGGTAGAGGCCAGTACATTACCACCATGCAGGCCTTATGATTGTACTGTTGATGTGGGACCAGACCTCCTAGGGTCAGAGTATATCCCTTGTCTGTGGAGGAGAACAAGGCCATGGAGGATTATGTGGCTGACACCTTGTCCAGTGGTATTAACAGGAAGTCTTCCTCTCCTGTGGGCACAGGTTTCTTTTTTGTTAAGAAAAAAGATGGGGAACTCAGACCATGCATTGATTTCATATTGGTGTTCCACTTTCCAGTCATTCACACCGAATTTTGGGGTATTTGGTGTCAACCTCCTTCCTCCCTTTTTCTCCCCCAGAGTACCCCCAGACTCCTCTAAAACAGAGAACAAATGTCCTACCTAAATGATTCCCTAAACTAAGCTTCCCTTTTATATGCCTCTCTTCTGTAGCTCAAAAACTTGCTGCTTTCTCCTCTCACAAACACAGAATGGCATGCTGCGAAAGCCTGACACCCTTTTATAGGCGTGCAGGAAAAGAAGCAAAAACTGCCATGTGGTGGGGAAAAATGCAGTCTTCCCACTGATTTCAAAGGAATGAGCTAGTCAAAAAATAAGAGGGAAAAAAGTACTTTTCACTAGAAATTATTTGCCAAGCGGAAAGTGCCAATTTTCTCTGATATGGTGTGAGGCAAAAAAGTTGCCCATCCCTAATCTGCAGTACAGCCATTCTATTGCAATGTTTGCCTATGGAGTTGGCATGGCTGTGTGCTTGATTTTATACACCTGTCAGCAATGGGCGAGGCTGAAACAGCCAAATACACTAATTAAAGGGATTCCTACATACCTATGGTTATGCAGTGTAATATTTGGTACATAATTTGTGCAGCAAAATTTAAGGTAGCCCATTAATCTCACTGCTAAAGATTACATAAAATAGTTGGTATAAATCCTGATTTTGTGCATGCTTACAAGTTATTACACTACATATTACTATTTGTTCTTCAGTTGTTGTTTTTTTCTGTCTGGGCCTTGAGGAAACATGTGGATAGCCCTTCTCTAGACCATCTTGTCTATTGCCTCCATTGTGTGTTTCAAATGCTAGAAGCTACAAGTTTATCTTGCTTTTAGAAAAATTGCTGTGCATAGACATTTTTGGCAGGAGGTATTGATCTGAACAAGAAGAAAGCTAAATGCTTTCTGTTTTGTAAATTTTGCGTATCTTCTTGTTGCCTTGATTCAGGTAACATTGCTTGTAGTTCTACGTATACAAATTATTTAACATTAGTAAAATATTGAAAACAACATGTCAATTGTTTAATGAAAATCACACAGATACTGAGGCTGATGCATTAAGAAAAAGTGGTGATATTCTATTGCAAACCAATGTACCATAGGGATGAATTAACATCTCAAAATTCCTATTGCCTTAAATGGGAGTGTTAAATCCCTTGGATGATAGAGGTATACTGCTTTTCAAGGCACTGGAGTCTCTAGAATTCAAGGGATTAAAAGCTCCATTTAAATCAATATAAATTTGTATTTTTCCCCATAGTTCAGTTGGTTTTCCCCAGCACTGTACCACTTTGCCTTCCTATATCAGCTTCGCTGACTTACTATGGTTCTCCATAGAATGTGACAGAAACACATCCAGTTCTTTGCAACAGTTTGCCAGTCATATTCATCCAATATCTCTTGAAGGATGGTGTCTCCAATATGGGAGGAGTAGTATAAGGAAATAAACTATGGCAAGCAGATACAATGAAATAGAGGGAGACCTCCAAATATAGTAAATGCTATTATTTAAACATGGTACACAAACCCAATAGCTATATGCCAAAACCTGTTAACCTATATAATTGTGTCATTACTTCATCAGGGATATCCATTTTTTATAGATGCATTTGTTACATTTGGAGGTTCCTCTATTTCATTTTATCTCCTTGCCATAGTCTCTTTCCTTATATTACTCCCCTCTTCCCTATTGGACACACCATCCTCAATGAGATATGGGATGTATATAGAAGAGCAATGCGGAAAGTAAAAGGCAAGAGTGTGGAGTTGTCAAAGGGTGAACTAGACTGGAGGTCAAATCCAGTCACGGAGTGAATAAAGGATTCAGGAGAAACCTCTTAGCAATGTCAGTACCCATTGTCACAGCATTCAGAACTAGTAATTTAATATTTAAAATATTGAGAATCTTTATCTGACATAAAAAATTAAATTGGAAATACTCAATATTGTACTAGTGGGCTATAAACATACTACTGACCACTTTGGAATGGTTTAGCAGTGTGCAGCTTATGGGAATTTTGGCTAAAATGTATTTTGTTTTGCTTTAATAGCTTTTTTTAGTTTAGTTTATAAATGTATTGTGAGGATCAACTACAATTAAGAGTTCTGAGTGTCTGAGTTCTGATGTTCTCTTTCTCTATCTTGTAATGTATAGTTAAAACAATATTTTATAGTAGTAGTATTCTGTGTTGCTGTAGTTACCTGCTGCACTGAGTGCACTGTGTATATATTGAGATACTTTTACCAAAATGAGGAAAAAGGAATTGGAGTATAATGCTAATGTGCAAAAGTAAACCTTAAGTAGTACTAAAATCAGAAATTGTGCTGCCACCAAGTCCCTGGGGTATGGTTTTGAAAAGGGGAATGTTTGTTTGTTCCAGGTTAGAGATGAGGTATGGTACAACAGAGTTGCAGCTGCTCCTGCCTGACCATGAGCCTGCTGCTGTGAGTGTGACTAGATGGACCTATGTCTTGTTCAGCTTCATCAACTATGTTACTATGGATGTTCACCACCTATATCTATGTCACACTAATCAAAAATGTTACTGTCACTATGTGTTACAAAAAAATAGAAAATATCACAGAAAGGGCATAAAGCAATATCCACCAGCCCAGAATGTCAACGTCATCCCCAGGGTTGTTGCCATTTAGTGCTAAGATATGGGGCCAGGCTTCTACTACAGTTCCATTTTATCACAGTGCCCGTGCTTTTTTCTGTCAGTCTCTGTGTGCTGCGCTCCCATTGGCTGAGCTTAGTTTGGCCTGCCCAGTATGGCCTTTTTATACTGGGCCTCTGGCACCTGTCGGGTGCCTTTTCATGGTGTTCCTGTACCAGTGCTACTGCGTTACTGTGTTGCTGTATTCCTGTGTTCCTGTGTACCGACTTGGCCCGTCTGACTACTCCGCTTCTGGTTCCTGCTCCGTGCTTTGACCCGGCTTGTCTGACGTTCCTGCACTGAGATCCGGCCCAGCTATCCAGTTCCTGCTCTCCTTGTCGCTTGGGCGACATTCTGACTTCAGCTTAGTCTGGCCTAGCCAGACTGTGTATCCCTGTGGCCTCCGTTAATGCTGAGCCTCCCGTTAACTCTTGCAGAGCACTGTTGCCTCCGTTACCACTGAGCCTTCCGTTAACTCTTGTAGAGCACTGTTGCTTCCGTTATCACTGAGCCTTCCGTTAACTCTTACAGAGCACTGTTGCCTCCATTACCACTGAGCCTTCCGTTAACTCTCGCAGTATACTGTTGCCTACGTTACAGCACCGGCAGGGTGCCATTGGCTCATTTCTTGTTGCTCTTGCAGAGTACTGTTGTCTCCATAACGGCACCGGTCGGGTGTCACTGGCTCAAGTTACCAGCTCTTGCAGAGTACTGTGTCTCCGTTACTGCACCGGTCGGGTGCCTGTGGCTCAAGTCCGTTCAGCTCTAGCAGAGTATTGTGGCCTCCATTACTGCTACGGCAGAGGGTATAAGTCTCAGCCCTGCTTTGCAGATTTAGGTGCTTGTTTCCACCTCACACCACAGTCTCCTGATAGCCATTTACCATCATACTGGGCTTTGCCAAACACACCACATCAGAGACTGATTATTATTATTGGACTTTAACCCATGCTGTGCTGAAGTTGCCTTGTTATGCTTGACCTGTGACAGTATCTGTATAATCCTACTCTTGTATACTGGGCCTGTGTGGGCGTATGTAAATTACATATATTTTCCTGTCTATTCCACTGTGAGACGCTATAGCCCTCTGTGGGTATTTTCATTGTGTCTTTTAATAAAACTGTGTTTTATTGTAACCTACCGTGTCTGAGTGTCGTACAAACCTTTACAGTACGAAAGGGCCATGACCTCAGACAGTAAAGGTGAAGGTAATTCACAGAACATCCATTGGAGGATGGATGTGCATGAGCAGTGCCTGGACCAGTTGGGACTGGTCTTGCAGACATTACTTGAGAGTACGGTACACCTTAATAAACCCAATCAGAATCCGGTGGTCCCCCAAGTTTTGACACAGGAGAATCATTCCGTGATTCCTACTGCACCGACCAGAGGATTAACGGCGGTGGCGCCATTGCCACTCAGATATGATGGCGAACCTACCCTATGCAGGGGGTTTATTAATCAATTAGAGATATTCTTGGAACGCCTCATGCCTTTCCGAACGACCGGAGCAAGGTCGGATTCATGATATCATTGCTAATGGCCAGAGCCCTGGCTTGGGCTAATCTTCTGTGGGAAAACGCCAAACCCTGCACTCAGGACATCAGCGAGTTCATACAAATGTTCCGGAGAGTGTTTGAGGTCCCTGGTAGAGCCGCCTCTGCTGCCAAGAGGTTGATGGAGATACAACAGGGTAATCGTACCGTGGGCGATTACGCCATAGAATTTCGGACATTGGCAGCAGAGGTAGGATGGAATAACGAGGCGTTAGTGGCAGCTTTTGCCCAAGATCTGGCTGACCATATCAAAGATGAAATAGCTGCGAGAGATGTACCCAGTGACTTGGACGAATACATTGATTATGTCATGCTAATTGATTCTCGTATTTGTGAAAGACACATGGCTAAAGATCGGAGGCCGAGATCTAGAAACTATGGGCAAAGCAGCCTTTTGAACCCACCCACGCCTCCCTCGCCTCCCATGCCTCCTGACCATTTACCCGAGTCCAGCGAACCAATGCAACTCGGGTTCACCAAACTCACAAGGGAGGAACGGGCACACCGCAGGAGGCAGGGCCTATGCTTATACTGTGGCAAAGCTGGGCACCTATTACGCACTTGTCCTGTATGGCCGGGAAACAAACACACCTAGGGTACCTTGGGGGACAGGCCCTAGGTGGTGTACAGCAGTCCTTAGATCCAAGTACACAGAAACCCACCATCCAGGTGGTATTTTCCTGGGCCTGTGAATGTTCAAGGCCAAGAGGAATACGAAGTTCAAAGCATCATTGATTTAGGGAGATTTAGAAGGCAATTGCAATATTTGATCCATTGGAAGGGCTATGGCCTTGAAGAGCATTCATGGGTCGATCAGAAGGACCTTCATTCCCCTAAGTTATTGTGCAATTTTCACTCTAAATATCCCCAGAAACCAGGACCCTCTGCCAGGAGAGGGGGTCTTTGAGAGTGGGGTACTATCACAGTGCCCGTGCTTTTTTCTCAGTCTCTGTGCGCTGCTCTCCCATTGGCTGAGCTTAGTTTGGCTCGCCCAGTATGGCCTTTTTATAATGGGCCTCTGGCACCGGTCAGGTGCCCTTTCGTGGTGTTCCTGTACCACTGCTACTGAGTTACTGTGTTGCTGTATTCCTGTGTTCCTGTGTACCGACTTGGCCCGTCTGACTACTCCGCTTCTGGTTCCTGCTCCGTGATTCGACCCGGCCTGGCTGACGTTCCTGCTCCGTGACCTGACCCGGCTTGTCTGACATTCCTGCTCTGTGATTTGACCCGGCCTGGCTGACGTTCCTGCTCCGTGACCTGACCCGACTTGTCTGTCGTTCCTGCGCTGAGATCCGGCCCGGCTATCCAGTTCCTGCTCTCCGTGTCGCTTGGGTGACATTCTGACTTCCGCTTAGTCTGGCCTAGCCAGACTGCGTATCCCTGTGGCCTCCATTAATGCTGAGCCTCCCATTAACTCTTGCAGAGCACTGTTGCCTCCGTTACCACTGAGCCTTCCGTTAACTCTTGCAGAGCACTGTTGCCTCTGTTACTACTGAGCCTTCTGTTAACTCTTGCAGAGCACTGTTGCCTCTATTACCACTGAGCCTTTCGTTATTCCTGCAGAGCTATTGTTGCCTCCGATTACTGCTCCGGCAGTGTGCCCGTTGTTGCATTCTGTTCAGCTCTTGCAGTATACTGTTGCCTACATTACAGCACCGGCAGGGTGCCATTGGCTCATTTCTTGTTGCTCTTGCAGAGTACTGTTGTCTCCATAACGGCACCGGTCGGGTGTCACTGGCTCAAGTTACCAGCTCTTGCAGAGTACTGTGTCTCCGTTACTGCACCGGTCGGGTGCCTGTGGCTCAAGTCCGTTCAGCTCTAGCAGAGTATTGTGGCCTGCGTTACTGCTACAGCAGAGGGTATAAGTCTCAGCCCTGCTTTGCAGATTTAGGTGCTTGTTTCCACCTCACACCACAGTCTCCTGATAGACATTTACCATCATACTGGGCATTGCCAAACACACCACATTAGGGACTGATTATTATCATTGGACTTTAACCCATGCTGTGCTGAAGTTGCCTTGTTATGCTTGACCTGTGACAGTATCTGTATCATCCTACTCTTGTATACTGGGCCTGTGTGGGCGTATGTAAATTACATATATTTTCCTGTCTATTCCACTGTGAGACACTATAGCCCTCTGTGGGTATTTTCATTGTGTCTTTTAATAAAACGGTGTTTTATTCTAACCTACCGTGTCTGAGTGTCGTACAAACCGTTACACATTTGACCCCTCATAGTTCTTCTCCCTGGCTCTCCCACTTACAAATTTGCCTCCATAATTACTGCCAGCAGACAGTTGTTCTGTAGATGTAAATCTTTGAAATTATCCATGCAATGGGATGAAGACCAAAATAATGCATGTGATAAGGCAGCAGATGGTTAATTCTGTAGAATATGCCAGGCTCATACTGGGGAATTAAATTATATTTATTGTGTGTGCTAATGATGCATGGGAGATGTCAATCACCACCACCTCACTACCTAAAGTCCATGTCACTTTTTATGTGGAAGGACAAGTGACACAGTCACTGATGCCACTTGACATCTTGAAGGACAGTTTAACATTGTCAACATGCTTAATTACAGCAGACATGCCATGGTGTGTAATCCTAGTCCTTCATCTTTACAACTTTTTCGCACACTGTGCACATTGCAGTTGCAGATCACTGCATCATCCCTTTGTTCCCAAGAAAAGTTACTTTAGAGGAGGAGGAGAATAAAGATGATTATGGTGATTTGGATAATTTTTTGTTTTGGAGCTGTTGCTGTCTCAACATTAGGGCTAAAATGAATCATACTATTCATATGTCACTGCTGGTGCTGATTCCACCAATACATTCTGTGGGGATGATGATCCTAGACCCAATCTCACCACAATTACTACTACCTATCGGTATTGCAGCAGCCAACTCCTATAACAAATGATGCCCAGATTACTTAGTAGCTGGAATTAAATTAGCAAACACCACAGTTGCAATGGTGGCATAATGTTTCAGCCAGTGGCAGCTTGCCTTGCCAAAAGAAATGCATGCTACTGATAACAATGTTTTCAAGGTTTCCCTTGCTGTAGAACTTCTAGCTATGTTTTTAAAGGCCTTTCTGTATCCCTGCTATCATTATTTTTCAAGGCTTAACTTTCCATATATGCTTTGCTAACAATTACTCATTATAATGTTTTTTTGGCAAAGATAACAAACAAACATGTAAGCCACTCTGATTTTTTTAATGGATTATGTAGCCTGGATATAGGGACAGTTAAAAAGTTCCATGTTGTTCTCATGGAAATTTATGAAAAAAGCATAATTTTCCACTCTTCCCATGGCAATTCCCCCAAATAGAGAAACCTATAGATTTTCTGCCATTTTACTGACACCACAGATTTTTGAGGGAGAATGCTTCAATTTCCCACAATACAGCTTGTTGTAATTAAGGAGATAAAGAGAGTGGGAGCAGGCAGAGAGTAAGAGAGAAAGAGTGAGAGAGAGAGAGAGAGAGAAAGAGAGAAAGAGACAGAAAGAAAGAGAATAAAGTTGTTTGAACTCTGATGCTAACACACAGGGAGAGGAAGAAGACAGCAGCATCAGCAGAAAAGGGAGCCCAAATTCCCCTACCTAATGTACTGCTTTCCCCAACATTGTCCATTGGGATGTGGGGAACTACAGGCAGAACTGACTTTCTGTGCCTGTTGCTACTGCTGCCAGTGTGCCTTCTTCTGAGGAGATGGCAAGTGTGGCAGCAGGAGACTCTCTGTCACATTTGTCATCCCTGGTCACATAGATCAGCAAGAAGTTTATGGTAATAGTGATGACTGTGAGGGTGCTTGTGGAGAAGCTGGTGTGGAAGAAATCCTGACAGTGTTTTTGCAGTAAAGTGATAAGGAATGGGAGAAAGAGATGCAACTGGGGTGGGCATCACCACCACCAACAGCAGTGACATTGTGGAGTTTACTGATACTATTATTGTTGCTGCTTAGTTGTCAGAGGCAGATGTTCATCTGTCTGCAGCATGATGATTATTAGCAGGCTAATGTGCCACAAACCCTGAGGCCACCCTGGGACTGGGTTTTTCAAGTAGTGATATGTGACTAGGATAGGTTTCACTTGCCGCCAATATCACAGCTATGTTTAGATAGGAATATCCTAAAAATCTACATTGCTGAGGAGCAGAGTTGAGAAATGAAGGATTGTAGTTGGGATCATGGTTGAGGGACAATAGCACACAGTATGTCTTTTGATTTGGTGTCTTATTCAATTTATTTCCTATATAATCAAATCAGAGTGTATGTGGCATACATTATTACATGGTTCTTACAGTCTCTGATATAATGTTCAAATCTTTAATGACAAATTAGCTACATTCAAAGCAATTTATTTCCAAGTATATTTCTGCATCCTACATATAACATTAGTGTGAGAGATAAATGACAGTCCTACTTTTCTCCATTAGCCTCTCCCCCATGTAACATTTAAATCACATCAGACTACTGCCTTTTTATCAATCTTCTTTTTCAAAATAAATTTAAGGCTGTCAGAGTCTGACGCATTGTTTGAGATAATAATGGGTTATTGATTTTCCTTTTGGTCCATAAAAACCTATGGCACTTTGTATTCTAAGAGATCTGACACTTTTGGTAAGCCTTCAGATTCTATATGCAATTAATTAGGAATGTGAATGCAGTCTAATCACTTGACCGAAGCAGCTTGGGTTTCTCTCTGTGCATCAGCCCCTTTGGTATCTGAGAAATGCATTGAAAGTGACATGTATTTACCTGCAAAACCGTGTTCTCCTCACAGCTCAAGGTTGAAAATACCTAAGGGACGCTTTGATTATTTGAGTATGAGCATAATATAATCTATTCATTACTATGCACCTAAACAAGCTTTATTCAAGACAATAAATAAATTATGCAATGATATAAATAGGCATAAAACCTTAGCACCTTGAAAACTACAGATTAAGTGAACTGCTATACAATGCACTGGAGATGTCTCTTACATCTTAAAAGCTACTGTTAAAAGTAAAACAACTGCATTCTACAGTGACTTACCTAATTCTGGACACAAAATCCTAATGGTAACTCTGAATCAATTCTGTGTGGATTGATTACCTAATATTAACATTTAATTTGAACTGGGATTCATGTCCACAGACGCATAAATTGATCCAAACACTTCACACTTAAGACTTATTATGAGGACTTCAGTGGAAGGCGTTAAGTCCAGAAACCCTGTGAAACCATGTGAAAATTATGAGGTCGCACTTGGAAGCTTCTCCCTGCGTGTCTGGTGCAGGGAGAAGCTTCAAACTTACCCTGCTTCCCTTGATGTCTGCTTACACTTCAGGGCAAGTTTCAGTTCTTAAAGGGATAGTAATGTTTCATAATAAAAGCAGCTCTAATTAATCATCATAGTATTTGGACTTTGGAGAGTGTTATTTCAATTCTGTCAGAGTTGTAGTTCAAGAGTAATTCAATGACAAAATATCCCCCTACCGCCCCTTTTACTGATGTAACACTGTTCAGCCAGAGCAGAAGGGAGGTGCCCAGGTAAACTGCAGAGAGGGACAATCTTCAGTTAAGATAAGGAAAAAACCTGAAAAGCTTGTCAAGGGGGGCAGGGATTTCATTGTTCTAATAGAAAGAAAATTGTCCCCTGCTGTTATCTGTCTGGTCTTACAACTAGATTCCCCATCTGAGAAGAGATGGCTTATACTAGGTAAAAGGGGCGGGAGGGGAAACTTTGCTTGTGAATATCTCTTAAACCATAAAGGTTTGAGAGATAAGACTTATATCATTCTTCATATTTTTTAATGCCTGCAAAATAAAATAAAGTTAAAACGAAGTATTACTATCCCTTTGAAATTAAACACAGTTGCACTCATAAGCATGGAAGCAATCATGTATATGAGAAAATGCACAGTTTGCATCTGATGTGCATCTAAAAAATTAAATCAGACCAAGTGGGTGGGGGACTCAAGACCCCTACTGATGCCATCCCTGGCATTGATCACCTATCAGTGCAGCAATCAGGTAGGTGATGACAGCCTTCCCTTCCCTTCCTCTTCTCATCAACATCCTTAACCAGGTGTTCAATTATGTTCCCAGTTGAGGAGAAAGACCTTCAAGATCTATCTGATGCAACAGGGTCTAGAAGGTCCTACTCCTCAACCCCAATGCTATTGGAATGACTGGTTGAGGAGGGGAAGGTAATGGAAGGTGAAATCTCCTTCCTGGATGCTGCAATGATCATCTATCCTATCCTCAGATAGGGGATCAATGGAGGGGTCCCGATGCCCCCCTACAAGGTCTGATTTGATAAAAAAAAAAAAAAATATATATATATATATATATATATATATATATATATAAAGAAACAAAATGGTGGAAAGCACTCACTCTTCAGCATATAACTGGCCCAGGTGAACAATCCCTAACGTATTGTAAATAATCAAAGAATGGGGCAGCACCCGTGGGACTTCTCAATAGCTGATTTATTAGAAATATAACAACAAACAGGTCAGGTCGATGTTTTGGTCATAAACAGACCTTTTTCAAGACAACTAATGTGGAGACTCACCTCCTTCTTTATGATCCGGTGTACCCTGGCGTCGTTTGTGAAGTGCTTCGAGTGGTGCTTCGAGTGGACTTCTCCCATTGGTCACAAAGGAGTCAGAGAGCTGCAAAGTTGGAGTGGCTATGTTATGATAACGGAACTCTTACTGTATAGCGAGTTCCATATATCAACATATACTGTGTAATATACTGAAACAATATTCGCTGAGTATCATTTAAAGTTCTGTGAGTGCAAGACCACGGAATGCCTCTCTGACTGAGTCCTGTGGCGATCATGATACTTTTCCTGTCATTGATGGTGTGCACACCATCATTTAGTCTCACGGAGGTCCATGGTATCTAGTGCATTGCTGTCACAGTTTGTTTTGACTCTCAGACACAGAGTTAAGATAAAAACACAACTTTATTGAAAGTTTAAAGAGAACCCTCGCGGGTTTGGCATACACATATAACAACACGTATTTAGTACAATGCAATAGTGAATAGTGGTACACTGAATAATAGAAAGGCTCTACCGGCTTTGCCAACACCGGTTAAGGCAACCTTAAGACTGGCACAATATGGAAATAGGTTCTACCGTCCTTACCAATATACCGGGCAAGGCAGCCTGGAGGCTTGAATAACCAAAGAGGAGGCTCTACCGGCCCTGCCAATATACCGGGCAAGGAAGCCTTGAGACTGGCACCACGAGAGAGGTGGCTCTACCAGCCCTGCCACTATACCGGGCAAGGCAGCCTCGCTAGACCCAGAGAACTGCAAGTTCTGCAAGTACTGGTACATAAGAGGAGAAGGCCTCAGCGACTAGAATATTGGTGGAGTAAACCAGTCGCCTATACTGAGCACACAGAGGCCTAGCCAGGGCTGTATAGGTGTCAACGAGCACCAGGTAATGATGGAACAAATTAGTACCCGCGTAATGGACCAACTATGACACTGCTGGTGCTAAAAGGATACTGTGAGCAACCGGTATATATGGAGCGAACCAGTACCCGCATACTGGACTACACAAGACTCTACCGGTGCTGTATGGAACGCAGTAAGCAACCGGTTATACAAGGAACGAGCCAGTACCCGTGTACTGGATTACCCAAGACTCTACCGGTGCTGTATGGAACGCAGCAAGCAACCGGCTTTATATGGAGTGAACCAGTACCCGCGTACTGGATTACACAAGCCTCTACCGGTGCTGAATGGAACGCAACAAGCAACCGGTTATACATGGAGCGAACCAGTACCCACGTACTTGATTACACAAAACTCTACCGGTGCTGTATGGAATGCAGCACGCAACCGGTGATACATGAAGCGAACCAGTACCTGCGTACTGGACTACACAAGACTCTACCGGTGCTGAATGGAACGCAGCAAGCAACCAGTTATACATGGAGGGAACCAGTACCCGCGTGCTGGATTACACAAAACTCTACCGGTGCTGTATTGAACGCAGCAAGCAACCGGTTATACATGGAGCGAACCAGTACCCGCGTACTGGACTACACAAGACTCTACCGGTGCTGAATGGAACGCAGCAAGCAACCGGTTGTATATGGAGCAAACCAGTACCCGTGTACTGGACTACACAAGTCACTGAATGATAAGAATGTCGCCCAAGACGACATGAAGGAGAAGACACTCAGGACGTGATCCAGGAGCAGGAACACAGCCAGGTCAGGACAGGAAACAGGAACAGTAACGGCAACCAACCGGATCAGGAACGGCAGCAGGAACAATAGCCCAAACCGGATCAGGAACGGAGGCAGGAACCAAGACACCGAGGAAGCTGTCAGGCAGGTACACAGGCGATCTCTTGAGCAAGTAGAATTAGTCACGGCCCAGGAAGCTCAGGAAACCAGTGCAGGAGCTAGTGGCATAGAGACACCATGATAGGTCATCCAAATGGTGCCCAAGCCCAGTCTAAATAGGCAATACAGGGTGGGCTGAAGACAGCCAATGGAGAGCCTAATCAGATAACTGACAGGAAAAGGCAGCAATCACAGGTACCGTGATAGCACCCCCCTCTCAAAGACCCCTCCCTTCTAGAAGAGAGACCTGGTTTCTGTGGGTACTTGGAGTGAAAAATTCGCAGTAATTTGGGAGCATGAAGGTCCTTACTGTCCACCCAGGATCGTTCTTCCGGACCATAACCCTTCCAATGTACCAAATACTGCAATTTTCCTCTAAGTCTGCGGGAATCAATGATACTCTGAACTTCGTACTCCTCCTGACCTTCACCTCTATAGGCCTTGGCACCACAGGGTTAGTAGTATAACGGTTGCATACAAGAGGTTTGAGGAGAGACACATGGAACACATTATGAATACGCATGGAAGCAGGGATGTCCAAAGCACAGGAGACAGGGTTGATTTTACGAATCACCCTAGAAGGACCAATAAACCGAGGAGCCAATTTGTTAGACGGAACTTGTAGTTTGAGGTTTCTGGAGGAAAGCCATATTCTGTCCCCAACCTGGAAGGAAACCGCTGGCAGCCGTCTGCGATTGGCATGACGCTGGTGGCGCTGGAAAGACTGACTGAGTGCCCTCTGGACCTGTGCCCATGTGGAGCGGAGGTGCTCGATATGCTCATCCAGAGCTGGAATCTGCTGCGACTGGAATGAATCCAGGAGCAAACAAGGCTGGAACCCATAATTGATCAGAAAAGGGGAGCTCCCGGATGAAGAATTAACTGCACAGTTCCTGGCGAACTCTGCCCAAGGCAACAGGTCAGCCCAGTTATCATGATGGTCAGTAACAAAACAGCGCAGGAACTGCTCCAGTCCCTGACTGGCACGCTCAGTGGCCCCATTGGTCTGGGGGTGATAGGCAGAGGAAAAGGACAATTGGAGCCCATTTGTTCGCAAAATGCTCTCCAAAATCTGGACACAAACTGGCTCCCCCGGTCGGATACCAGCACTCTGGGTACTCCATGCAGCCGAAATACTTCTTTAGCGAAAATCACCGCTAATTTTTTGGCAGAGGGAAGGCCACGGAGAGGCACGAAATGAGCCATTTTAGAAAACCTGTCCACCACCATAAGTATGAAGGAATACCCTCTAGACACTGGCAACTCTCCCATAAAATCAATGGAAATGTGAGACCATGGACATTCGCATTAGGCACCGGCTGGAGTAGGCCCACAGGGAGGTGTCTAGGGGTCTTGGCATGGGCACAGGTGGTACAGGCATTAGTAAACGCAGCACAATCTGCCCTCAGGGAGGGCCACCAGAAGACTTGTGAGAGAGACCAAATCAATTGATCTCTACCAATATGCCCCACGGCTTTAGAGGAGTGGTATGTCTCAAGCATTCCAGTGCGAAATGGCTCATCAACAAAACACTTGCCCACTGGGGTTTCTGGGGGAGCGGTAGCCTGGGAGGCCAATATCTCTTCCCCCAGTGGTGAAGTGATACTTGTGCGTAGAGTAGCCAATATACGATCAGGCTGTATTATGGGTGCTGGGACCTCGTCCCTGTCTACTTCAGGCTCAGATTGTCTAGACAGAGCATAAGCCCTAAAATTCTTGGACCCAGGCAGGTATGATACAACAAAATTGATTAGAGAGAGGAACAACACCCACCTGGCCTGGCGAGAGTACAATCTTTTAGCCTCAGAGAGATAGGTCAAGTTTTTGTGGTCAGTGAGAATTAATACTGCATTTTTGGTGCCCTCTACTAAATGATGCAATTCTTTCAGGGCGAGAATGATAGCCAGTAGTTCTCTGTCACCTATCTCATAATGACTTTGAGCCATGGACAATTTCTTGGAGAAAAATCCACATGGTCTGAGAGTTCCTCCTTTCACAGGTCGTTAAAGCAGTAAATTAATTTAAACTGCCTTTCCATAAGAGGAACACGTCATCGATGTAGCGACCGTAAGAAAGAATGTGACTCAAATAAAAGAGCAAGATGTAATTTTTCATATTCAGCCATAAAGAGATTCACGAAAGATGGAGCCACATTAGAACCCATCAAAGTTCCAGAAACTTGTAGATAGTACTTGAATTTGAATCTAAAGTAATTGAATGTTAGACAAAAAGTTAATAAAGTTTTGAGGAACTCAATGGGTGGTCTATTGCGAATCATAGGTGTGCTGGATAGAGCTTTAATAATGCTGTCAATGCCATCATGAATGGGAATGATGGTGTATAAAGATTTGACATCCATAGTTACTAGTAGTATCTCACTGTCCAAGGACACACTACTGATTTTATTGATAAAATCTGTGGTGTCTTGAATGTAGGATTGAACTATTTTCACTGGTAATTGTAGCCAAAAGTGTAAATACTGTGCTAAGGGTTGGAGAAGTGAGCCTCGTGCAGAAGCTACAGGGCATCCCGGTGGTTTAACTCGGTCCTTATGGATTTTGGGTAAGTATAAAGAATTGGGCACACCGGGTGCTCTACAGTGAGAAATCCACAAGTGGCTTCATCAATCCAACCGCTAGACAGTGCTATTTGTAAACAATTGTCAATATTGGTTTTATATTTGATGACAGGGTCAGAACTAAGTAGTTGGTATATGGTGGAGTCATTTAATTGTGAAAGAATTTCATTTTTATAGTATAAATAGTCTAAAATGACAACAGCACCATCTTTGTCTGCTGGGCGGATCACAGTTGTGGGGTTGTGAGCCAGACTATGCATCGCTTGGTGTTCTAATTTGCTCAAATTCTTAAAGGGATATTAATACTTCATTTTATCTTTATTTTATTTTGTAGGCATTAAAAAAACTTGAAGAATGATATAAGTCTTATCTCTCAAACATTTATGGTTTGAGAGATATTCACAAGCAAAGTTTCCCCTCCCGTCCCTTTTACCTAGTGTAAGCCATCTCTTCTCAGATGTGGAATGCAGTCCATAGACCAGACAGATAATAGCAGGGGACAATCTTCTCTCTATAAAAACAATGAAAGCCCTGCCCCCTTGACTAGCTTTTCAGGTTTTTTCCTTATCTTAATTGAAGTTTGTCTCTCTCTGCAATCTACCTGGGCACCTCCCTTCTGCTCTGGCTGAGCAGTGTTATATCAGTAAAAGGGGCGGGAGGGGGATATTTTGTCATTAAATTACTCCTGAACTACAACTCTGACAGAACTGAAATAACACTCTCCAAAGTCCAAATAAAATTATGATTAATTAGAGCTGCTTTTATTATGAAACATTACTATCCCTTTAAGTGGTGAATGTGATGGTGGAGAGGAAGCATCACCAGAAATCAACCGAACAAAGGTCTTAATAGATGGGTTCGTATGTATAGGTTCAAAGGTACTTTTGGGATGAAATATACCAGAAGTGCGTAAGGTAGAGGTGGAGTCTTTAAAAAAAATCACACAATTTCATGTTGCATTGAAATCGGTTGATATCAATTTGAAAATCAAAATCATCATAATGAGGAGTAGGAACAAAAGAAAGACCTTTAGAAAGGACAGCCATCTCTGTTGAAGATAATGGGTATTTACTAAGATTAAACACTATATTTTCTTTGTCGGTGGTTTTGTGGTGATTTTTTCTTTTGCTTCTTCTGTTATGCGATCTTTTGCTGCTGAACATGTCATATATTCCCCCCAACTTAAGTGACTTTGGCACTGTTTACCCCTCCAGGGTTTGATGGGCATAGATCCTGTCTTGTGACATGTTGCTACTTTAAACATCCTTCCCACAATAGGACTGGGTAACAGTGCCTCTTATAGACTTTTACATCTGATGGTCTCCCATGGTATATATAATGTTGCCTCACTCTATCCTACTTGGACACTTGATGGCAGAGTTGAGTGTGACATTATGACACATGCCTACTATGGGCACTACCCTTGGAGTAGAGTTTCCCTGCTGCACTACAGGTTACCAAATTTATGACATTATCTCTGCCTGTCATATGGTGACGGATATTTTTATACAGTACTGTATATGTTTGCACTGCATATCACACTACAAGGTATATCATCCATTATGGCCAGCGCGCCCGTCTGTAGCGTTAATTTTCTCTATTATTGTAATAGCATGTAGTTATCACTCTCACCAATATATTGTTTGTGATCCATATTCTTTTTTTATTGCATTTATACGATTGTACCACTTTATCCATTGTAGCCGTTGAGCTGTGCAATGCACTGGAGACTTTGTCTCTACAGCACTGCTACAGTTCCTAGCAGTAATTTTTGGCCTTCTATTTACTAGCGACTTGTGTAGTCAGTAAGTTTGCCCCGTGCATCAGTATAACGTGAAGACTTGTATGAGTTCAGCTGTGAGGTGACGGCTCTCCTTGCGGACACCATACTGTCACCATCATCCCAGAGGACACGTGTAATCTTCAGCAGTGCCTTTAAAAGGACTGACTGCCATTTTGCAATTTGCTTGGGAAAGATTCTACCTGAGGATTGAAACGTCGACCTTTTGTTACCTTTTTTGCCCAATTAATAAAGACTTTTGAATAAGTCCCACTGGTGCTGCCTCTCATTCTTTCTCTCTCTCTCTCTCTTTCTCTCTCTCCCTCTCTTTCTCTCTCTCTCTCTCTCTCTCTCTCTATATATATATATATATATATATAATTATTATATATATGTATATAATCTCATAAAGAAAATAAAAAGCTCACAGAGCTAACTCACCATACAATAAATATGTAATAAATACATTTGAAAAAGAGAAAAAGTGTATAAATTACAGATAGCTACAAGGGATGAGGGGTTTTTCCAGACCCCCAATATTGGGGTTGAAATCTGAAGTGTAGATACAAAACAAAAAGCAAACACGTGCTCCTCTATAAAGGCTATCGAAACATGAACCCTGTATTGAGTATATATTATAACACTGTGTTGATAAATATGAGGTTTCAGTTCCATAGTTTGGCCAAAGAATGTTTAAGCTTGCCAACACATCAAGGTACCATAATAAAGGCAAGTCCCTATCTATTAAAAAACACTCCCTGAAGATATTTTATAAATGCAAATGTAGCAGTATTTATATCTAAATGCATATATATACTATTAAAATATTGAAACATTCATGCCTAAAATGTAGTGCCCTCTTTAAAGAAATATTATTTTAATATGAAGTGATGTAGTTTTCTAACTGATGATAAAATTCTTCTATTATATGGACCTGGTCCCACAGCAGGGTCTAGAGAGCTATAGCCGAATGAAATGGTAGACTGTTCTGAAACCTGTCAAGTCAATGAAGCATTTTATGACCCTCTTTGGGGCCATTAGTGTATGTCAGTATACAACTTGCTCTGATGATTTGTATTTGTAATATGGATTTCTGGGGGCTAACTGACATTACTCGCAATGTAAAACATAGGGGGATTTAAACAGATAATTTATTAAGCAGCTAACTCCATAAGGAAATGATGACCTGGTTTAGTATGTAGGAATAAAATATTTCATTTTCTCTGGAGCAGAAATGTAGCAAGAAAGTGCTATGAATTAGCAGTACACATTATTTTTACCATTGTACTTTTCTGAAGAGCTTGAATCATTAAATGAAATGACACTAAAGTGGAAACCTGAATCATTATGTAAAATGGCTCTAAACTAAATATTTTATATATGATAACCAATTGTGTTATAACATTTTTTTTATTCCAAAAATGAATAATAATAAGCTGGTTTTTGAAAGCTTATCTATTGTAGGCTAGTGATGTCTCTAACACCTTGCAAAGGGTTAAACATTTTAATTGGTGGGATTAAGTATTGTCAGTTCATTCTGAAATGTGTAACTGCAATTAAGAATAAATTAGTAGTAACCTTATTCATACAATTTTAGTAATACAAAGATATTTTACCTTGGTACTTGGTGAAACCTTTTTTTAAGTTAACAGTTTATATTTTAAGACAGGCTTTCAAGAGATCAACTCTCTTCCTCAGGTCAGGTAGCACTCAATCACAAAATCTGTTCAATCACACAGTCTGTTCTAAATAATGAAGAATTCCCAAGTTAGACAACAATATAGAATGCTTACAGGGCCAGAGGGCCAAAAAGGTGATAGATATGTAAATTATGTAAGTGGGCAAACATAAATGGTGTCTGAGCAATGGTTTGGATGTAGAGCAGAAGGAAGCTGAGGGGTGGTTACAGAAATGTATGGTAGTGACATAAATATCCCAGATCTTTATTAACCCCTTAAGGACCGGGAAAATCTACGGTCGATTTCACTTAAGGATCAGAGCAATTCTGACCATTTTGACTATGTCTTTGTTCAACAGAGTTTTCCCTCTAAGTACTTTATTTTACCCATGAAAATTATATACCATTTCTTACTCACAAATAGGGCTTTCTTTTGATACCACACGTGTATGGCTAGCCCACCATTTATTTGAGTAAAATTAAAGAAAATGGTAAAAAAAAATGTAAAAAAAACACAATTTTTTTTCCTCTTGGGATCATTTGGGCACAATGTGTTAAATTTTTATGGACACTGCATGAAAGGTATGACCGGTCAGTCATACCTACAAAACGGGCAGTTTTATGTGGGCACTGTCCCCCCTGGGTGAAAACCCCAATGTCCCTTTTTCCCACCCTATTTTCCACTTATTTATTGATGACATTTGGCGGTGTGTATAAATGTATTACATGGCTCCACAACAATCACACTTCCTATTTTGGTTATTGACATGTTTTTTATTTAAATAACATTTTTGTTAAAAAAAAAAAAAAGTTTTGTGCCTTTTTGTTAAAAAAAACAAAAAACAAAAGTAAATTTTAGCAGGTCAAAAATGGACCTTCATTTAGCCAGCCTCCAGCACAGCAGTGAAGGGGTTAATACCCCCCAGCTGCTGCATTTTATTTGTCCACTAGATGTCTCCTTTCTGCTTCTCTGTCCCTCACTTTGATAGCAAGGGACAGATGGCTGAGAAGAGACACTAGAGGCTGTGTAGAACACTGCCTCATTCATTCTTTCACATTGCCGGTACATGGGATCGTTGCTGCAGCGATCCCATGACCCGGCACTTGTGAAAGTGGCTGAGACTGAATGCTCCGGTCCCGGAGTGCTCAGTATCAGCCAGGAATTAATGATAGCAGCATGCACAGAGGCGCTCTGCTATCATTTAACCCATGATGTACCAGGACTGTCATGGGTCCTTAAGTCAAATCTACCCATGACGATCCTGGCAGGTCATGGGTCATTAAGGGGTTAAGTCCTGTTTTTTGCATTTTAAAGAGAATTATCATCCATAGTTCAAATGTCTTTCTTTCTTCAATGTTTTTAAAATGAACTTTGAGGGTTCGAATTGTAAGATTGTTTATTGAATGATCTGGATGAGAAAAATGGTGTCCATTTCTAATATGGTATTTTTTTTCATTGTGATGTGTTATTTTGTGTCCGTCCTTGTTTATACGGGTATATAATTTTTGGCATGTTTACCAAATGTAGTATTCTTGGTGGCACTTACTGCATTTAGTCATATATATAAATATATATATATATAATGGATGTTCAGCAGTTTGATTCTGTGATGTTGAGAGTCCCCGAGGTGTGAATGGCTATGTTGGATTTGTTTATGTGTTTGTTGGCAGAAAGTGGTATTTCATGGTTTTGTAGTAAAGAATGCATGAGCAGTGTTACTGGCCAGTTTCCTGCTTATTATATTCTGTTTGAGGTGTCACTGTCTAGGTTGCCGATATGTGAGGGCTTGGGACTTGGGAATATTTTGTCAAATGTTGCATCAACAGTTACAATGTGTTGCAAATCTTTATTTTTTGTATATTTTCTAGTAATGGGTTGAATGCGTTTACCAGTGGTGTGTATTTGTTTTTTTTTTCTCCTTATATTGCTGTTAGGGACCAGGAACCAGACAGACACAAAAATGTAAAATGCAAAAGACCTTTATTAAAATAACCAAAGCTAACAAAGCAAAATCGAGATCCAGGAGCGTAAGCCAAAAGACAACCCGGGGTCAGGAACCAAGGCAGGTACTCAGACAAGCCGGAGTCAAAAATACGGAGATCAGCGATGTCAGGAATAAGCCAGGAGTCAGGACCCAGAATGGACATCAGAGGAAGCCAGGTCATGCATGGATAAACAGCAACTGAGGAGAACGCACTTGCAGCCAGAAGCAGACACAAGGGCCAGGAGGAAGTAAGCCTAGGTGCTTTAAATACCTTGGAAGGGGTTGGCTGACAACTGTCAGATGAGTGACCATGAGAGGTCAAGGCAGTTCGCTAAGCATCAGTTGACTCAGCTTGACCCAGGGAAGGAACGGCAGCAGTAATCAACAGGCAAGTGTTAGACCAGACTAGTCAAACCATGACAGTACTCACCTCAACGACCCCCCACCTCCCGCTTGCAGGACCAGGTTTGAAGGGAAAGTGTACATGGAAAGCACCGAGGAGGGCGGGGGCATACAGGTCCAAGGCTAGAACCCACGAGCTCTCCTCTGGAGCGTACCCCTTCCAATGGACCAAATATTGAAGCCTCCCTCGGAGCCTATGAGAGTTGACTATTGAGTGGACCTCAAACTCCTCATGGCCATCAAGGGGCGCCAAATGGGGTCGAGGAGTGACCATAGTAAAACAATTACATACCAGGGGTTTCAACAGCGAGACAGGAAACACGTTGTGTATCCGCATATTGGGTGGGAGGTCTAGGGCATAGGCCAAAGGGTTCACACATTGGAGGATATGAAAAGGCCCCACAAAATGGGGAGCCAGTTTCTGAGAGGGCACTCGGAGGTGAAGATTTCTGGAGGACAACCAGACCCTTTCCCCGACCTGATAGGCGGGTGCTGCTAGGTGTTTACGATTGACCTGGAGCTCCTCGGATTGTTGTGAGTGTCGCAGTGTCTCTTGGACCTGCAACCATGTGGAACGGATATGCTGGAGATGATCCTCCAGTGCTGGAATCATGGAGGGTCAATGCCCATAATTCACCATGAAGTGGGAGAGCCAGGTAGAAGCAGAGACAGACAGTTGTTGTTTATATATTTTCCACGGTGGGATCTTGGGCTAGTCTGCGAGCTGTCTCATACCTTGTTCTGTATATTTACTTGTGTCAATAATAACAGCACCTCGTTTGCCTGCTGGTTTGATGGCAATCTTGTGGTTGTTGACAATCCATGTATTGTAGATGTCTCCAGGGAAGATAGGTTGTACAATGTTTTTTTTCTGTTGTGATGACATTAGGGAGGTCACGGTTTGTTATGACTCTCAGACACAGAGTTAAGATAAAACACAACTTTATTGAAAGTTTAATGGATACCCATGTGGGTAGCACACACATATAACATTTAATGTCAATACATAGTAGCAAGAGTAGTGGTATACGGAATGTAACACGGGCTCTACCGGCCTTGCCAATACCGGGCAAGGCAACCTTAGATGACACAGATAGAAAAGGTTCTACCGGCCTTACCAATATACCGGGCAAGGCAGCCCTAAGACTAGTAATGGAGAAAAGAAGGCTCTACCAGCCCTGCCAATATACGGGGCAAGGCAGCCTGGAGACTGGTACAACGAATAGTAATAGGCTCTACCGGCCCTGCCAATATACCGGGCCAGGCAGCCTGGAGACTGGTACAATGAATAGTTATAGGCTCTACCGACCTTGCCAATACCGGGTAATGCAACCTTAAGTTGGTACAATGTGGAATAGGTTCTACCGGCCTTACCAATACCGGGCAAGGCAGCCTGGACTGGAACACAATCTCTACCGGTGCTGAGGAATAAGCAGCAAGCAACCGGTTAATGCGTGGAGCGAACCAGTACCCGCGTACTGGAGGAACAACAAGTCTACCGGTGCTGTCTAGGACTGAACAGCAATCGGTTATGCATGGAGCGAACCAGTACCCGCGTACTGGAGGGACAAAGACTCTCCCGGAGCTGTTTAGGACTGAATAGCAACCGGCTATGCATGGAGCGAACCAGTACCCGTGTACTGGAGGAGGAAACTCTACCGGTGCAACAAGCAGCCAGCTGAATGGAGCGAACCAGCACGGTGGCTCAGTGGTTAGCACTGTTGCCCTGCAGCGCTGGGGTCCTGGGTTCAAATCCCACCAAGGACAACATCTGCAATGAGTTTGTATGTTCTCACCGTGTTTGCGTGGGTTTCCTCCGGGTACTCCGGTTTCCTCCCACACTCCAAAAAACATACTGAAAGGTGAATTTAGATTGTGAGCCCCAATGGGGACAGGAACCAATATGAGTGTAAAGCGCTGCGTAATCTGTGTGCGCTATACAAAAAAAAGAATAAAGAATAAGAACCAGTACCCGCGTACTGGAGGTACCCAACCACCACCGGTGCTGTCAGATGATAATAAGTTATACATGGAGCGAACCAGTACCCGCATACTGGAGTAACCTAGAACACCACCGGTGCTGTCAGATGATAGTAAGCAGCTGGTTATACATGGAGCGAACCAGTACCCGCATACTGGAGAAACCTAGAACTCTACCGGCGCAACAGCAGCCGGTTGTATGTGGAGTGAACCAGTACCCATGTACTGGAGAAACCTCGAACACCACCGGTGCTGTCAGATGATAGTAAGCAGCCGGTTATACATGGAGCGAACCAGTACCCGCGTACTGGGGAAACCTAGAACTCTACTGGTGCGACAGCAGCCAGTTGTATGTGGAGCAAACCAGTACCCACGTACTGGAGATACCCAATCACCACCGGTGCTGACAGATGACAACGAGCAGCCGGTTATACATGGAGCAAACCAGTACCCGCGTACTGGGAGTGGAACACAAATGAATGAAAATGTCACCAGGGCGACTGGAGGAGAGGAGCCCACTGCAGGCGATCCAGGAGCAGGAACACAGCCGTTGAAGGACAGGAAACAGATCTGCAGGCAGTCAACCGGATTGGGAAACAGGAAACAGCAGTAGTGACAGCAATCAGGAACGGATGCTGGAACCAGGGAAGCTGGTGAACAGGAACTCAGACGAGCAGGAACAGAGAAATGGCCCAGGAAGCTCAGGAATCCAATGCAAGTGCAGGTAGCATAGAGACAACATGAAAGGGCAACCAAAGGGTGCCCAAGCTCAGTTTAAATAGGCAACACAGGGCGGGCTGAAGGCAGGCAGCCAATGGAGAGCCCCCTACAGGTAACTGACAAGGAAATGCAGCAATCACGGGCACCGTGATAGGAGGTTGCTGTCAGCCTAAAGCTCTCCATGTAGTTGTCATGTTTAGTATTTTGTCCTGCTCGTGATACAACATAGCTACTGCTGTTTTCATTGTTGTATTCTGTCCAGGGCCAGCACCACCTATAGGCGAGGTAGGCGACGGCCTAGGGCGCACACGTACTGGGGGCTCGGGCATGCAGCGGAGAAGAGCTGTGCCCGCACCCACCACACCGGAACGCAACACAGTCATGTCCGTGCTGCTACTGCGCTCCCTCATCGCGGTTGCTCTTTAGTAATGCAGAGCGCTCTGGGAGTCATGATCTCCCAGCGAGCTCTGCATTGCTGAAGAGAAGACAGCGCTGGAGCTACAGGTATGTGATTGGGGGCAAGTTGGAGCTGATGGGGTGCAAAGTGGAGCTGGGGGGCAAGTTGGAGCTGATAGGGGCAAGTTGGAGCTGAGGGGGCATAGTGGAGCTGATAGGGGGCAAAGTGGAGCTGGTGGAGGCAAGGTGGAGCTGATAGGGGGCAAAGTGGAGTTGATAGGGGGGCAAAGTGGAGCTGGAGGGGGCAAGTTGGAGCTGGTGGAGGCAAGGTGGAGCTGATAGGGGGCAAAGTGGTGCTGGTGGGGGCAAGGTGGAGCTGGTGGGGGGGCATCTCTTACAGGCATCTCCAGACCAGGGGCAGACCGGCCCAGGGGACAGAGAGAGGACAATCATGAATATTGTAATATATAAGTAGGAGGGGTATAAAGGGGTGGGACACAAGGGGCGGAGCCAAATGGGCAGCAAAATTAGGTTTTGCCTAGGGTGGCAAAAATCCTTGCACCAGCCCTGATTCTGTCATTATAGAGGTGGCCTTCGTATTGTGGAAAAATTCCTTTAAACAAGTCTCTTGAAGAATTCTTCCAGATCTGAGTACAACTGAATCTGATCCAGTCTGGCGATAAGACAGAATGATAATCTCTTAGAGAGGAGAGAACTTACAGGCATGGATGAATTGTATTCCAAAATGTTTAATACACCAAGTTGTGTTGGTTTGCAGTACTACACTTAATAGGTGAGTGTTTGTTTTGTTATCATGAAAAGAGGTAATTGGAAGAAGGTCAGTTTGTTCTACCTTGTTTTATGCCCATGATTTGAAGTTTTGATGGAAAAGAGACTATGGTTTCTTGTGCTTTTTCTTAATGGATTTCTTTTGTAGGATTTTTACATTTCTTTTTCAAGATTAGTGATTATGAGATCCTGTGAGTCTAGAATTTGAAGGATTTCATGTTTTTGAGACTACATCATGTTTCTTCTTACAGAGTAGGTGTAAAAGTTTTTTCTTAATTTCTCACTGGTATGTTTGCACAACTCTTCAATGTACAGTAACTTGTGTGTAGATTTTTAATCCTAAACCCACTTGCTTGCATTCAGATAGAAAAGAAAATATGACTGTTGATTTGTTCTTCTTTTGTGATAAACTTAGTCAGTTATTTCTCCCATAATGAATTAATTTGTAGTGAAGTATTAATAATTAATAGTATTAGTACAGTTTTTAATACAAAGATATGAGTTCTTTAGTATTTGGTGATTCAGGATGGATGTCATTGAAAAATGGCACTTCCCACTAAATGCTTTTTCCCACCTAGCTGATTGTATTGAAATCAATGGTAAGACTGAATTTCACCATCACGTGGCAAGTTTCCCTTTTCTCCACAGGGATAGTAACATGTTATTTTGTGCTTACAGGTTGAGAAAGCAGTACAATTTTTGAGTTAGTTAAGATAGGCAAATAAAGCAAAGCTGGAGTGCAGTTTAGGAAGTCTTACAAACACAATAAAAACTAAATAAGCAAGCAAATTCGACCCCAGTTGCCTGTGTATTGCCAGTCAGAAACACTGAATTTTGATTTTTTTTTGGGTCAACCTCCTTCCTCCATTCTTCCCCAGAGTTTCCCCAAACTTCTCTGATACATAGAAAAAAAGTCCTGCCTAAAAGTCTCCATAAACTAAGCTTCAGTTCCTCTTTATTTGACTATCTTCTCCAGCTCAAAAACATGCTGTTTCTCCTCTCGCAAACACAGAATGGCATCCTGTGAGAGAATGACACCCTTTTATATGGCTGTAGAAAAGTAGAGAAAGCTTTCATGTGTTATGGAAAACATTTTCTTCCCACTGATTTTAATGCAATGAGCTAGGTGAAAAAGAGGGAAAATGGTACTTTTCACGGGAAATTATTCACCGAACTGGATTTCGGTTTGAGGTGAAAGTTTGCATTCATCCCTACTAATAAGTTCTTACTTTTGGGAAGTCTGGTCAGTGTTTCTTATGTTGTGCATATTAGGTGTGGCCGTGTTCGAGTGAGAAATCCAACGAAAACAAAATTTTTTTTGCTGGAAAATCCACTTTTAAAACAGCGATTAAAATGTTTAAGTTTTTTGCCCATTGACCAAAATGCAACGTCAATTTTTCAGTGGCTAGAAAGTTTCCACCCGTTAATTTACATGGTTTTTGCCTTTTTTCTATAAAAACGTGACGTGCAGCTACAGAGCGAGGTAGACGTGCTGTTCTGCTGTTATTGTTTTCAAACATTGAGGCAAGAGAGGCTCATACTGACTGCTATTACTTTGAGCAGGCTTAAAGGCATAGTAATGTTTCATAATAAAAGCAGCTCTAATTAATCATCATAGTGTTTGGACCTTTGAGAGTGTTATTTCAATTCTGTCAGAGTTGTAGTTCAAGAGTAATTCAATGACAAAGTATCCCTCTCCCGCACCTTTTACTGATGTAACACTGCTCAGCCAGAGCAGAAGGGAGGTGCCCAGGTAGATTGCAGAGAGGGACAATCTTCAATTAAGAGAAGGGAAAAACCTGAAAAACTTGTCAAGGGGGCAGGGCTTTCATTGTTCTTATAGGAAGAAGATTGTCCCCTGTTGTTATCTGTCTGGTCTTACAACCAGATTCCACATCTGAGAAGAGATGGCTTACTCTAGGTAAAAGGGGCGGGAGGGGGAAACGTCATCCTTCAATTACTCTTGATCCACAACTCTGACAGTACTGATATAACACTCTCCATGGCCCAAATAGTATGAAGATTAATTGGAGCTGCTATTTTTGTGAAACATTACTATCCATTTAAAACTAGTCGAAGGAGGAACTGGAAGAACCCTTATGTCCACTGAGTCTGAGGAGGAGGAGGAAGTGAGCACTACAGAATCAGTGCTGTCTAGTCCCCCTAAATCACCTCTAGGAATCTTAGGGACCTTATTGGCAAGGGAGGAAGATAAGGGTAATACTAGGGAGAGCAGGACAGGTCAGCTGACAGTGCCTGCTGCAAGATGTGTTACCCCTGCTGCCACTAGTGCTGTACCTGCTGCTAGCTGTGCTGCCCCTGATGCCACTAGTGCTGTAACAGCTGCCAGATGTGCCCCTGCTGCCACTAGTGCTGTATCTGCTGACAGATATGCTGCCCATGCTTCCACAAGTGCTGTGCCTGCTGCCAGAAGTGCTGCCCATGCTGCCACTAGTGCTGTGCCTGCTGTCAGACATGTTGCCCCTGCTGCCACCAGTGCTGTGCCTGCTGCCAGTGCTGAACCTGCTGTCACCAGTACTGTTCCTGCTGTCAGACGTGCTGCCCCTGCTGCCACTAGTGCTGCCCCTGCTCCCGCCAGTGTTGAACCTGCTGCTAGTGTATCTTGTAATACTCGGGGGGGGGGGAATATGATGTCAAATGTGACAGCACGGGACCCTAAGCCAAACTTGCTATCCCCAAGCAGTCCCTCCAGTGTTAGTAGTACTACTAAGGTCCTGCCTGTTAGCGGTAGGAGTGAAGGAGGGGTTAATCAACAATATCTTCATATAACTAGTGACTTAGTGGATGAAGACTCTGTGGCTGAACTTAATGTGGTTGGTGTTAGTAATAGTAGTAGTAGTAGTAGTAGTAGCAGTAATGGTGAAGCAGTCGAAGAGGTAGGGGAAACATTTGAGAGCATCCAGACTAGCAGTCAAGGGAGACCACACCATTCATATGACCTGGGAGCCCTCCCCTTCCCTTTACTAAAGTGTCCAAGTGCAACATGATAGTGAAGAATACGAGGCCAGAACTGTTGTTTTGGGAGAGCAGGCACACAATTAATACCACCAGCAGGAGCAAAGATCAGCTGCACGTGCCTGCTGCTACTGCTTCCAGTCTGCCTTTCAAAAAGAAATGCCAAGTGTGATATTAGGGGACTTCTGTCTCATTGCTCATCATCTTCATCTCCTCCAAGCAACAGTGAGATGTCTGTAATAGAGAAGCAGCATCACGTAGGGACTAGTGGTGGTGATGATGATGCTGGAGAAGCTGGGGTGGAAGAGACATTGATGGCCTTTTTATCAGAAACTGAGAAGGAATGGAAGACAGAGATGAGGATGGGCATCACCCCCACCACCACTAGCAGTGACATTTTGGAATTTGAGGAATTTGCAACTGCTCTAATTCATGATGCTGCTGAGATGCAAGGGCAGCAGGATGCTGATGAGCAAGCTAGTGTGCCACAGACCACTGTGGACACAGTGGGAATGGGATCAACAAGTGATGTGGGACTAGGACAGGTTCAGTTTGCCAGTGGCAGCAATACTCCTGGTTCTAGTTGCAGTGCTGAATCTGAGGCAGTAGCAACAACAGCAACAACATTATGCACTGCCACAGACAATGAAAGGGAATGTGGAGGACAAGAATAGGCCATTTTTCTCCATCTGTTCCCTCCCCACTGAAGTCATGAATGTGGGACTATTTTTCTCTTGGGGCAGGCACAGTGCAGTCATCAACAAAGGTACTGTGCCCAATTTGTAACAAGTCAGTGAGAAGAGGAAAGGAGGGGACACACCTTGGCACAAGTGCCCTGATTCTCCAGAAAGGCAACAAGAGGTGAAGCAGAGATCAAAGAGGGGGAAGAGTAGAGAAACCCAGGCAAAGACTGGATGTTCCATGACGAGTCAAACAGCTAGCTTCCCATCACCATCACCTTCTAGGGTAACTACCTCTTCTGCTAATCCACTTTGTTCATCATTACCTCCCCCGCCAAATTATAGCTACTCTGTTGATGTTAGGCTGTGGCAGTTCATCTCTACCAATTGCACACTGTGTGGTGCACTGACCACACATGGTAGTGTGGTGGAGGAGAATCTCTAGCAGGGCATCAAGTGGCATCTGAGAATATTCCATCCCACAGAATATGCTAATATGGTGGCAGGGAGGGTTCATCATTACTATTAGACTGTCAGCAAGTTGTCATGTGTCCTTAGTGGGGTCTGGACAAGGGGTATAGTGACAGCGTCAGTACTTGGTTTCAGGTGTCATGGTGTTTGGATACAGTTGTGCCCCCAGTATTTACCACACACACTGTGCACATTCCAGTTGCTGATGAGAGGCACAGTTCCTGCTCTCAAAGGAAACATTTATATTCTAATAACAATCTACCCATGATTTTGGAGAAGGGGCAGATGGAGAAGAATTATTGGCCATATAGACTGGGGGCTACTTATTGTGCTGATACTGCCTCAGGTGCATCACTGGAGCTAGTCGTGTCAAGTGGAACCTTCATAATCCATAAACCATGTTACTGCTATTGTTGATTCCATTCTCTTTCAGCTGCCTAATCATCCTGCTGCTTAAACAACTCATCAGCAGCAGTAGCAGCAAGAACAGCATTTGCAAATTCCACAATTATGGACTCAGGAGGATATTTGACAATGGCCAGTGGCCACTGACCAACATAACCTGCAGGCACAAGGCCAGTAGGGCATTTTTTTTTTTGGGGGGGGGGTCAAAGCTTGTGCTCTAAAATAAATAAATAAATAAAAACATAGTCCTATAAAAAATAAACCAATTTTTGGGAGTTTGCTTCTAACAAGCCTAAGTCCTACGAATCAATGTTTCCTTAGGGCTTGTGCCAACCAAGCTTAAGTCCTACAAATCAACGTTTCTTCAGGGCTTGTGCCTCTAATAAGCCTAAGTCCTACAAATCAATGTTTCCTCAGGGCTTGTGCCTCTAACAACAAATCTAACAAATCATCTTCTACAAATGCCACCCCAGTGGCAGCGTATGTCAGGGGGTTCCTGGCCTTCTCACTTTACATACAAATTTCTTATTTTATTTTAATGATTCGTTTTTTATTAACTGCTCCCCCCAATACCAGTCAAGAAATCCCCAAAAACAAATTCCTTGTTCAACTGATTAATTCCGTAGACTCCACCCACCAACACAAGTACTCTCCTCAGACCCCTTTTACACCATGTTGTATGAGTTTTTTTTTTTATTGTATTTAGGATTTATTTTTTTTAATAACTGCCCCCAATCCCAGTAAACAACCCCCCAAAAAAAACATTTCCTGCTCAACTGATTATTTCTCCATACCCCACCAACACAGGCACCCTTATGCCCCTTTTATACTAATATAATATTTGTTATATGTTGTGTGTAAATTCAATGTTCCCATTGATTTCAATGGAATGAGCTAGGGGGGAAAAAGTGGAAAATCTGCACTTTTCACGGGAAATTATTTGCCAAGTGGGAAGTGTCATTATGCAGCGATTTCAGTTTGAGGTGAAAATGTTTGCCCATCCCTAGTATATATTGTTAAGAAGAATAAAATAGTGCTTTTAGTGTGTTTTGGCACCATTTTCCATAGATGCCCATTGTAATCATTCCTCTTATTAAAAAAGACTGTCATACATTTTCTACATTTTGGACACACATTTTGGAAACACAGTTGCCCCATTTCTAAGCACAAAGTCCTCTCAGTGCATTACAAAATCGGTCCAATAATTCACAATACTATATTGTGAATTTACTCCCAATTTTGTGAGAAAAAAGATGAGACAATGCCAGCTTCATCTGTAGTATGTGTGTATGGAATCTGTTTCCATGTACTCTTAGGAGTAGAGTTTTTAGTGGATGGATAGCAGACATGATGGTATGGCAAAGGTCTATCTCTTTCTTTCTTCTATTATTGCAGTTATAGACTGGTCTATTGAATATCACACTTTCCAGGCACTTTTACAAACCAATAAATTAATCAAACTGTGGGAGATTTTGCTCATCTTTTCTCTTGTGTGCTGATGTGGGGAACAAAATAAGGAGAAAAACACTCAAAAAATCCCAACAACACATTCTTCAAAGAAAGGAAGCCATGTTTCATACAATGGGGTTTTCTATTTGATAAACCTGGTGAAAGTAAATAGTTCTAAGTACTCTGTTGACTTGCTTTAAATGTTGGATCTGCTGGCAGTCAGTACAGTTAAGAAAGAAATCTGGACAATAACAGAAATTTGGCGTCCAGATTCCTTCTCATGACAAGTTCAGAATCCTTTATCCAGTTCTTCAGCACATCCTTATTATATCAGCCTCATTGAGTTCACGAAAATGTTTTAGTGGTTCCAGGGAGACTTAATTTGAAATCTAATGTTGGAGGTTAATCATAAATTATAGGTTAATTAGGTGGCCTAGAATATTATAAATTATTTAGTAGAATTAATTATATGTTAAATACAGTATGAAAGATAGCTCAACTATTTGGTAGCTAGACATTAAATGACTAATTGAAAAATCCTCTACTGTCTATATAGTTTGCTGTGAGATCACAGTTCCATGATATGGTAATTAAATACACTAAATGAACACTTATAAACACAGAAACAGAATAAAAGAACAAATATAAGCATAATGAATAATACTGAATATGTGAATGTTTTGTATGACTATGTTCATCATAGCAATATGAATGCTGTGTCACTGTGCCTCAAGTGTCCTGTTACCTGCACTTGATGTGCGAGATGATTGCAGTGGGTAGTAGGGTGCCAGTCTAGGTGGACATATATGATTGATTGATTCTTATATCGTCCAGCTAGTGATTGAATCATTGGGATGAACATTGCAACATTTTGTCACTCAATTGAATGATCTACCCGGACCTCACTTAGGTTGTCTTGAATACTTTCCTTATTTCACCTTCCTGTAGACTATCTATAAGTTGTTGCCACTAGGGATAAGTGAAATGTCAGTGATTTGTTTTGCTGATGTCACAGTACCTTGTTTCCAGCTCCGCAGCTTCAGCGACGCTCGGCATCTTTCCATGCATCTTCTGCAGGCAAAAGGCTTCAAGCATGCTGCAGGCCTCTGTTTTATGTGTGCTTGTTTCCTGTAGTCTCTTCCTACCTACTTCGTCCCTCTAGCTGCCCCTCCTACCTACTTCCTTTGGAGGGGTTTAAAGGGCATACCGAGTACTGACTCAGTCACCCTTACGTTGTTGTTCTGAGCAGTTCATTTTCTGGTATTCCTGATTCCTGTGTATGATCCGGCTTGTCTGCCCATCCATTCTGGTGTTGACCTGTGGCTCTGTCTGACTATTCTCCTTAGTGTTCTGATTTGGCTCAGATATCCTTCCTGGTGCAAACCTGTGGCTCTGGCTGACTACCCGTTGCGTGTATGACTTTGGCGTCTTACTATCCTATCTGGTGCTTACTAGAAGGCTCTGTCTGTTCGCTCTGTTTGTTGGTTCCGTTATTCAGACCTCCTTCCTAGTACTGACCTGGGGCTCTAGCAGCCTCCTAGCTACTAACTGCAGGCTGAGTCAGTATCTCTTAGGTGTTACCTTACCATGAGACTCCAGTGGGCTGAGTCCTAGTCTCGGACAGTGTGGTGCAGAGATTGGGTGACTGCTATTCCTTATACAGTGTTCGCCATTTCAATCACCCACTGTGTGTTTATTTATATATTCCATTACTGTCATTATTCTCATAATAAAGGTTCTATTAACTATACCGTCTGACTCCTGGTTTTGCTTGACAGCCGTAACAGCTGTTCAATCTGGAGGACCTGTTGAAAATAGGTTAGGAAGGCATATGTTAAGGGTGGATGAGATATGGTGTGAGCGCAGGATAGTAAGTGGGGTGGGAATGTGGGAGAAATAGGGGAAAGGCATGGTGTCACTCCTCCATCAGCCTCCCATTGGTCGTCTCTGCTTTAACTACTGCCCTAGCACTCAGGACACTGCTCAGTTTTCACGCCTAATTCCTGAGAGTCATTGCTACCTCAGGTTCTGCGTTACCTGATCCCAAATCTTGTGTTCCTACCTTGGTTCATTTGCTGACTTTGCTACTGGTCTGCCGATTTCAGCCTTCACCTGTTTCTGGTTTTCAAACTGGCTTCCTCTCCACTACGATTCCCATCATATCCTCTGGCTCTACTTGGCTCAATTGGTTCTGACCTCGGTTTGATCCTGAATTCACTTCCAACTCCTGTGACTCTGAATTCCTCAGTCTACTCCACAGGTTACTACTCCCCGTTGCCTCGGGCCTACCTACTAGTCGCAGTCTACTTCCTGAAACCTCTGACAATCCCGCCTTAGGTCTTCCAATTTGTCAAGGGATGTTGGTGGTTAGTCTACGACTAACCACCTCCAGAGTTCTGACTTGTCGAGGGCATAGGTAGTTGAAACCTCTGACCTACCTGATTCAGAACTCTCTTCTACTTGTTCACCAGGGAGTCAGAGTCCTCCAACCATCTCTTCCTGTGAAGTGGTCAACACTTCCAGATTTGAGCATCTTCTCTAGAGGGATTCCAGCCTAGATGTCAACCTCTTCCATCAAGGATCCTTCTCTTGCTTATTAGGGTATTAGTGCCTCCAGCTCCCAGCTCATCTGATGCTTGCCATCTTACTTTGAATTCAGTTTCTGTACTCCTGCCTAAGTCACTAGTATCCACCAGTGGTCATCCTGTCTACTGCCCAGAATCTATTTCAGGGCACTGTAGTCGAAGTCTTCCTCATCGTGTAGAGCTACCCACTTGAGATCTGACACATGGTAACTGCATACAGAAGAGGGGACAAGGTATTGGAGAGGGAGAAGTAGCCACAAAATGGAAGAAGGAAATTTGGAGGACAGTGAATGAGACCAGTAATGAGAGAAGGAGATGCATAGGGATTGAATGGGGGAAAGTGACAGGGAGAAGGAGAGGGAAATATGTTGCTAGCTGGTGAAAGATTTGGAGAAGTTCTTTTCTTAGATGATCAAGATAAGTGCCCTATATACAAACCAATTCCCAAACTTCTTAATTTCATCATACTCATTTAGATCCAGCTGGCCAAACTCTACTCTCCTTTTACACCATGCTTTGCTTATGTTAGCTCACCCTCTAGATCAGGGCTGCCTAAGTCCAGTCCTCAAGGGCCACCAACAGACCAGGATTGAAGGATTTCCCTGATTAAGCACAGGTGACTTAGTCAGTGGCTCATCCATTTTGACTGACTCACCTGTGTTTAATCAGGGAAATCCTTAAATTCTATACTGTTGTTGGCCCTTGAAGACTGAACTTAGACTGTCCTGCTCTAGACTGTAAGCTATCTTGAACACAGCCCTCACTACCTTGTTTCAATACATTTCTGTATGTCATTGTACCCTCTTCTCTCTCTCATTTTATATAGTGCTGTGGAATATGTTAGTGTTTAATTAATAATAATATAATAAATAATAATGTGATTACTTAATTAGCTGTTTTCAGTGAAGTGCTATGGGGTTTTTATCTACAGTAGATAATACTGAACGGTTCACTTTTAAAAAGTCGCATGAAAAATATTGTGTGGCTAGAAGCCGCATTAACCATGTTGCAGTGTTGAAAATGGTAACATGAGAATCTCTCCCTGCATAAAGTGTGAGGTTCTCATGTCGCCTCTTTAAACATTGCTACCTTCATTCAATTTACCGGCTGCAGTAGAGAATGCAAAGAAGAAAATGTTCCTGCGATAAAGCAATATCTTTTGAAATGAAAGGCGGAACGAGCAGCGTATTATACTACAACTCCCATCATCCTTACCTTGCCTCTTTCACAAAAGGAGACCTCTTCACCTGGAGCCATAACCTCTTGCCAATCATGCAGAGCACTGCCCGTCTCTCTCTCCACACTCCACCCTGTCATTCTGCACTCAAAGAAGGGGAGAGAGCCAGGGGAGAGAGCTGGTGCAGTGCTCACAGATATGAGTGACAATGTGCTTTTGAATTCATTTTTCCTGTACTCCGTAGACCACGTTGCTAGGGAAGAGGTTTCTCTGCAGTCTCCATCAGATATTTGGTGATCCTAGATGTTTTCTTTTTTTGTCATAGTACTGAAAAATCAGCTTAGACCAGGTCATGGGTAGCAGTGGAATTGCACAGGCACCTAAAAAACAGGCTGGTGGGCCAGGAGCTCTATCAGCATGTGACCATCTCATAGCGCAGCAGACCCAAAAAGCCAATACTTTATGATTTTCAACTCCTGTGCTACTTGGTCCATTTCCACTAAATGGCTTGCAATAACTACTAACTTTCTCCAGTATTGACTTAGCTGGTAATGGATATTAAACCCATAATGCATTAATTCAGTCTTTAAAAGAAATTATGATTTAATACTGTAATAATTTTTCCTTAAGAGCAAACAGTCCTTTTTCGTCACTATAACCACCGATTTTGTATTTCAAAGCAATTTTTGAATGTCGTGAATAAGCGCTTTCCCAGCTCTCTCTCCCCTTCTTTGCATGCAGAATGATATGACAGGGTGGAGTGGGGAGTGCTCTGCAAGATTTGTAAGAGGTTATGGCTCCAGGTGAAGAGGTCTCCTTTTATGAAAGAGTCAAGGTAAGGATGATGGAAAGGAGAACAGAACAGGAGGGCACCCAGTAGTGCCTGTTATCCCAACTTTATCATCAAATATAAATGTAAAAATGATACTCACAAGTGGAGTTGTTACTCAAGGGCTTATACCCATAAGTAACCCAGTTCACATGCAGGGATATATACCCTCCTCTGCTCAGGTACTCTCTTTGGAGGAAAGAATAAAAAAAACGGTGCTGTAGTCGACGTTGAAAAAGATCTTTAACCCCTTGAGTTCCAGAGGGGTACAGAACACTTTGCTTCGCAATGTGTTCCGTACCTCTCTGGCACCCAAAGGGTTAATATACTCGGTCACAGTTAACAATAAAAGTTGCAAAGAAAAAGCAACAAAATAACAAACATATAATTAAAGACCAACAAATTGGTTCTGCATAACGTTTCGTAGCTTCCTAGCTACTTTTTCAAATACAGTGTGCCTACTATCTCAAAATCTAAAACCAACTACCTACATACAGCACCTGTATCTAACATACTCCTCCATCTCTTCTGATTGGATTATGAATAGTTGACCAATCAAAAAGTCTATCTACTAGTCTAAAAAATATTTAATATAAAAACAAACTTTCTGTCACCTGATCAATCTATTTCATAATCTTCTCACAATTGACAATTGTTCAGTTAAACGTAAAAAATAATAAATAAACCATATTCAAAACCTCAAGTGTCGTGGAGGCACGGAACACCACACCTCTCATTCCAAACTGCACTCCACGGCACTTGAAGGGTGAATCATGCTACTAAATATTTAAAAACATCGTCAAATTCATTTATATATGATCTCTATTAGGACCCATGGTTATAACTGTTGCATACTAATATTCCACACAGCTCTGCATTACCATCTTTTACTTTCTGTTGACCAAAACTAGTGCAGTCAAATAAACTGATAAATACATCTAAATATGTATTTGTGCTTTGTAACACATAGGTATTTTAAAAGGAAGTGACAGTTCCATTTTAAGGTGACCAGACCTTACCTTTAATTTGGGATGCATTACATATTTTGCCCAAAAAGAAGTGAGAAAACATCACTTTTTACCTTCTGTAGGAATTCTCCCAGCTTTGTCCAGTATTAGCCATAGAACCACATATACTTAACCCCAGACTTGTCCCATTGCCCTGGTAGCCACAGAACTGCACATACTAACCCAATTAGCCTTGTCCTATGGTAGCTATACAATCACATATACTGGCCACTCAGCCTTATCCCACTGTATGGTAGCTGGGACAGGCAGTGTGAAGCCCTCAAGCTGCTGCCAGACTACAATGTCCATCATTGTTTGTCTGGAAGCAGCTGGAAGGGCCCCATGTTGCCCACCACTCAGTTACCGACCCTTAGCATTGTCCCACAGTATCCATAGAACCACATATACTAACCCCCAACCTTGTCCCATTTTATTTGTTTCTATCTGCTTGTTCATCCTCATCTTCATTTTTGTTTGCATGTATATATTTCACAATGTCATGTGATTCATTATATTTTTACATGTTGTTTGATCATACTATTACAATTGATGCATGATATGTTTCAATATGTGAGATGTAATGCTTATATTATAGTGCCTATTACTTTGTTTCTCTGTACATAAAAACTTTTAATATGCATCTTTAATTAGTGTCCTGCATTAAAGGGGAGGCCTGCTCAGCTTATTAGAAGTCTAAAATGGTAATCGCTTTTCAGATTTACAATGGCTCAGATTTATATTGTAAGAAGGGTGTTCAATGCATTGACAATGTGTTGGACCCTATTCTTTACAGTAATCAGAATAACATATTTAAATCCCCTGGGTGCCAATTGAGTTAAGTTTAATCAGTCGCTTTGGTATCTGTAGGTAGGCATCAATATATCTGAAAAGCAAAGGATCAGCATTATGATCTGCTGAGTGATGCTGACATATTGAAATAGAAGGTATTATGCAGGAAAGAGGTACAGTTCTGGAGCAATCCAAAGGCATCTTAGGAAATTTAAAAAAAATCCAGTTGTATTAAATTATGTTTTTAGCCCCTCAAAACTAGAGAGGTATCCAACTCCTGGGGAAGCAATGTGTTGGAGAATCCTATCAACCTTGGGGGGGTAAATTTATAATTTTATGGCAAGACACGGAAGCTCCTATTATGCATAAACTCCATCTTTACTACTCCAGCAGCAAAACAGTTACAGAAAGAAAAAAGTGTATACAACAGAATGATAACCCCACCCCTTAGATAATGCTTATCCAATCACATCACAATAAGCTGTATAACTGTAGGATCCAATAATCCCACTTCCTCTTCTTTGCTGCTCCTGGCACAAGATAAGTACTCTGTGGTTTTGTTTAATAAATTTGATAAAATACTTGCTTTGTGTATAATTGATAAAATGTGTTATTATATTTTATCTGGTGTGTAAGTGAATTTTGTTTAATTTATATTGTCTATTTCATTAGTTTATACTTTCATTCTTAGTTTTTTCTTGGTCCCTGGAGGCTATTGATTTGCCTCTTATTTTCTTGTGAGATTTGCCCTTTGTTTTGTGTATTTGGTGTATTTATTTCTCTTCTCTAATGGGTTTTCCCCTCAGCTTGTCTTTACCTCAGCTCTCTTTAACTTTCTGGGCATACTCCTCACTTCAGAACTTGCCTCTGCATTCTTTTTCCTTTTATTCTTTGTACTTTTATTTTTTAAGGTTTTCTTCATAGCGGTTAGACTCCCCTCTTCTTCCCCTTTCAAATGATATATAGCATGTTTTCTATTGTATATCCCTACTTGCGGTGGCCATCTTGGATTTGGGCATATTGCCCTTTCTGCTTTTCTGAGCATGTGCAAACCTTTCTTCACAGTATACACCATTTTGTGACATTTCTTATCACTACAGATGTTTTTTTGCTAGACAACAGACCTTTCCTGACTTGGTTATATATAATTGCCATTGTTTTTATACTTTTCTGGTTTATATTTCCCTTTTTAGACATACTTTTTTGCTGTCCTTTTGGAATTTACTTTTACAAGACAATTCTGCTGGTTTAAAGTGATTGTTTTTATTGTATCTTTCATCCCAGTTTTGTCTTCAGAGTTTTGTTCCCTTGGACATTAAAAATGTCTCGCAAATAATTAATTTCACCCATTACGCCACAAAAATGTAATAGGATCCCTCCTCATTTTATGTTGGAGGATAATGTTTCCAATTCTGATTCTCAAGATGCAATTGGCATGTCATCAAGGCCTGATACTGAACAGAATATTCAAGCCTTGATGGATCAATCTGTAAATAAATCTGTATCTAATGCCATTTCTTCTTGCAAGAATCAGATAAAAACTTTAGTGATTGCTGATGTCCTTAATCAAACTAATTTGAATAAGCCTCCTCAAACTTAATTAAAACCTCAATTAATTGGAAATAAAAAATTTCTGATACCTCACCTGAGAGAGAGAGAAACTCAAGAAAATATCAAAGGCTAAATGAAGTATAAAACTAAACATTGTTCCTCACAGAAAAGAGAACATTCTTGTTCTCACCATGGAAAAGCTAGAACATCTAGCACGGAAAATTGTGGTTCAAACCCACATAAAAGAACCTCAGCTCGGGAGAATGATTTGCCGAGAAAGAGGAATCAGTCTAAACCAGATTCCTTTTGTCTGGACTGTTCTACTGAGGAGTCCAATTATGAGTCAGAGGAACATATGGGTCAGTTTTCTGATGAAATATCAGAGCATCTAGCATGGAAAATTGTGGTTCAAACCCACACAAACGAACCTCAGCTCAGGAGGATGATTTGCCGAGAAAGAGAAACAGGAATCAGTCTAAACCAGATTCCTTTTGTCTGGACTGTTCTACTGAGGAGTCCAATTATGAGTCAGAGGAACATATGGGCCAATTGTCTGATGAAATATCAGAGGATGAAAATTTTATAGACAGTACTAAACAAGGAAATAACATAATTCGTGATGAACAGGGTCAACCACTTTTCAATCCAGTGGGTATTAAATACCCCAGATAAGCTGAATGTATACCTAAAGATCATATATCCAAATACATAGAATTTTGGATCATGAAAGCTCTGGACACAAAATCCAGAAACAAGTCTGAATGTCTGAGGCCATCTATTAGTAAGATTTGTGAAACCCCATTTATGGACCCTCAGATGGCTCAATACATATATCAAAATCTGGTAGAAACCCTAGAAAGGGAGTTGAAGTATCTCTGAAGCAATGTCAGGACAAACTTTCAGATATTGTTGGCCCACTAGCAAGATCTTTATTCTGACTAAGGAAGCGGTATCTACCAATACCCCAGTGGACTTAAATACTCCTAGAGGTTGGATACAAAGAACCTTTTGTCTGCTGAGTAATGGCAATTCGGCTCTCTCAACAGAAAGACGCAGGGTAATTTTACTTGGAACAGACCCTAAGTTGTCTGACATGGCTTCCATGGAAGCAGAACCATAAGCTAATGGTCTTCTTTTTGGTGAAACCTTCATAAAAAATGTAGGTAAATTTGTGAATACATTCACAGCTTTGGATAAGCCCAAACTTCAATAAAGAAGGTTTTTTAACAATAAGGTTTTCATTAGGGTCGGGAAAAGCAGGGGCAGTTCCTTTAGAGGACAAACAGGAAATACCAAGACCCTTCTTATTTTGGGAGAGAAAATTTCTCCCAGGACACCAGAGCTCCCCTTCCTTTCTTCCCTCTATGCGGCAGGGTCTAGACAGCCAAGAGTTTGAGAGAATTTCCTCGTTCATGACCCTTTTCAGGTAAGTGTTTTTTCCCCCTCTTATCACTTTCTCCGGGAAAAAATGGGTGGCAGACTCACCCATTTTTTCTAAGCCTGGTGATCAGATAACAGCAAATCTGTGGGTATTACAGACAATGCAAGGTCATCAGATAGAAATTTTATTGTACTCCTCATCAGACCCTAATACCAAATTCTTTCCTGTACTCCAGAGAGGAAGCTCTGTTAATAGACAAAGAAATTCAGAGTTTACAGAGGAAAGGAGCGAATATTCCAGCCCAAATTTCAGAACCAGGTTGCATAAGCAATATTTTCCTTGTACACAAAAAAGACTTGGCTGTACAACCAGTCATAAATCTGAAAGAACTGTATTTGTTTGTCCTTTACAGGCACTTCAAGATGGAAGGCATTCATTGTCTCAGATCTTTCGATACTATCAGATTGGATGGTAAAGCTAGACCTCAAGGATGCCTATTTAACTATTCCCATAGCTCAAGATCAACAAAATCTCCTTCAATTCCTTCAGTTCACGTATCTCCCTTTTGGCCTATCATCGGCCCCTTGGTGTTTCACAGAAATCATGAAACCTGTAATCTGTTTTCTGAGAAGAAGAGGGGTCCGCATGATAATTTATCTGGACGACAGGTTAATCATGTTTCAGGACATAGAGATGCTCAAGGAACATCTCCATCTGACTATTTAAGCCTTGGTCAATCTTGGATTTATCATACATGGGGAAAATTGCTCATTCTACCTATCTAAAGCATAGAATTTCTAGATGTTTGGAATAGGAAAGTGATTTTTGGAATGTCACCAGACGTCATCGACTCTGACACCAGCAATTTGGGTTAGGGATCTTGTTGTGGAAACCTCACTACAGGAGGGAAATGGTCTCTTTCAGAAAACTCTGCACATCAATTGATTGGAGTTATTGGCAGGATTGTTCGCTGTCAAAGCTTTACAAAAGACAAGTCAAATTGCTGCATTCAGTTGAAGATAGACAATGTATCCTCGGTGAAATACATCAACCATCAGGAGGGCACCAAATCCAAAACACTGGCAATTATGGCCAAAGAATGTTGGAATTTTTGCTTAGACAAGAACATTTCAGTCCAGAATATCTACCTGGACTATCCAATACCATTGTGTTCTGGAATTCCAGGCACCTAGCAGATTTCAATGATTGGACACTTCACTTTACAGTTTTCTCGAAAATAGATGCTATTTGGGGTCCTCTACATTTAGACCTTTTTGTGTCAAGACTGAACACTCATCTTCCTGAATTTTTCAGTTGGAGAACGGACCTGGAAGCTCTGGCTTTAAATGTCTTCCTTCAAGACTGGCCTCTACTTGACTGTTATATGTTTCCTCCTTTTGCCATGATTCCCAGAGTCATTCTCCAGATCAGGAAACAGCAAGTCACCACAATCATAATCACATCCTTTTGGACAGCTCAACCGTGATTACCTCCATTTCTCGATGTCCATAGACTTTTCTTGCTCTCTAACTCCGCTTTCTGAGTTGCTTCTGGATCCATCAGAACCTGTTACTTCAAGATCAATTACACCTTATGGCTTGGCGAATTTCAGGACTCAACGGCTTATCGACAGACTTTCGGAATTGGCTCAGCTTCTCATCTCAGAGACTTGGGCACCCGGTACTAGAGCATGTTACAAATCATGCTGGAATGTCTGGGCACGTTGGTACCTGGAATGGAACCTGGATCCCATTTCTTCCATTTTAACAGCCAACGTTAACTTTTTTCTTCTTGCTTTCAACAAGGGAAAGCTTACAGAACCATAAATTGCTATAGATCATCTATTTCAGCAGGTCATAATCATATTGAAGATTTTCCCTTCAGGTCAACATCCTTTAGTATGTAAATTGATGAACGGTATTAAGTTGTCTACACCACCTTCTACTAGGTATTCTGATCTTTGGAAGTCAATATTGTCCTTTGTTTCATAGAATCCTGGCCTCCTAATGATATGTTTTCTTTTAAACAGCTTTTGGCAAAACTCACCATGTTGTTTTTTCTAATTTCATTCAGAAGAGCGTCTGATGTTCATGCTTTGGATATTTCTAACAGATTTCTTGAACTTGACAGTGTAAGATTGTTGATTTCTAGACATACTAAATCTTTGTCTAGGGAAATCTTTTATCCAAGCTTCCCTCATGAAACTCTGTATTGTTCTCTGTCTGAAGGCATATGAATCTGTTACTGCTAAATTCAGAGCTACTAATTCACACCGATTACTGATTTCATTTATGAAACTTTACCTTCCAGTTTCAACAGCTACTTTGGCAAGATGGATTCACTGGATCATCCAGTCATTTGATATTGATACAAAATACACTCCTGTAGAGAAGCAATGGCTTCCAAATAGCTTCTTGCAGGTGGTAGACTTTAGGACATTCTCAAAGCGGCTGATTGGTACAGAGAATCGACCTTTCATTTCAAACCTAGTACTCATGTAACTGCTAATGTTATACAACAGCTTTAAACTTGCATAATAGGAGCCCCTGTGTTTTGCCATAAAATTAGAGTACTTTCCTAACTTCGTAAAGGAAAGTCATGATTTTATTAAAGACATGGAGGCGAGTATATCCCTCCCTAATTAACCCTCCCTTTTTTACTTTTATGTTTTTCTCCTTTAGGATAGACAACCTCTGTATTCAGGGAATCATCAAGGAGTTTCAGACACTTATGTTCCAGAATCCTGTTTATAGAAGTTGCTACAGTTGATGTTTTTCGCAGCATCAAAGAAGAGGAAGTGGGATTATTGGATCCTACAGTTATACAGCTTATTGTGATGTGATTGGATAAGTATTATCTAAGGGGCGGGGTTATCATTCTGTTGTATAAACTTTTTTCTTTCTGTAACTGTTTTGCTGCTGGAGTAGTAAAGATGGAGTTTATGCATAATACTCGCCTCCGTGTCTTTAATAAAATCATGACTTTCCTTCACGAAGTTAGGAAAATCCTCTAATTTAAATCAATGAAGATTTGGCAAATCTGAATTTGTCTTCTATGGTGCAGTCAGTGTGCTTCTGAACTGCAGCTCATAGGACTCTTAGGTCCATACGTATAAAAACAAACTGGAGTTATTATGGAGTAATCCAACTGCACAACTGGGGACAAATAACAATTCCTGTTAAAGGGATAGTAATACTTCGTTTTAACTTTATTTTATTTTGTAGGCATTAAAAAACATGAAGAATGATATAAGTCTTATCTCTCAAACCTTTATGGTTTAAGAGATATTCACAAGCAAAGTTCCCTCCCTGCCCCTTTTACCTAGTGTAAGCCATCTCTTCTCAGATGTGGAATGCAGTCCATAGACTGTACAGATAACAACAGGGGACACCCTTCTTCCTATTAGAACAATGAAAGCCCTGCCCCCCTTGACAAGCTTTTCAGGTTTTTCCCTTATCTTAATTGAAGACTGTCCCTCTCGGCAGTCTACCTGTGCACCTCCCTTCTGCTTTGGCTGAGGAGTGTTACATCAGTAAAAGGGGCGGGAGGGGGACACTTTGTCATTGAAATACTCCTGAACTATAACTCTGACAGAACTGAAATAACACTCTCCAAAGTCCAAATACTATGATGATTAATTAGAGCTGCTTTTATTATGAAACATTACCATCCCTTTAAATTAAATTGTGCTTTTAACCCCTTGATTCTTAGAGACCTCTCTAGCATTCAAAGGGTTTAAAACCTCTAGTCAAGTGCAAGTGAATTTAGGAATGTTTATTAGCCCCCTATGGTGCAGTTGATTTACACCAAAATAACTCCATAAATCTGGGCCAAAGTTTGAGCCACATTTCATAAACTAAAGAGGTGCAAATCAACTGGACCATAGGGGATGAATACAAATTCCCAGAATTCCCACTAATTTAAATTGGTCTTTAAACTCCTTCCATTCTAGAGAGGTCTCCAATGCATTGCACAGAAATGCATTAGACATCTCTCTAGCATTCAACTTGTTCGATGCACCAAATAAATAATTGGTAATTTTCATGTTTTCCAAGTGGTGTAGTTGGTTTTCTTTAGAATTGCGCTTCTTTAACTTACGGAACACAACCCTTAGCTCCCTGCCAACTTATTTCCCTAAGAATTTCTATACCTCATTTCATTTGCCGAGGGTTTAAGGAGTGATTCATTTGGAATTATGTTGCTTAGTTAGAGCTGAGTTTTAATCAATAAAGAGGTTGCCAGGAATCCCATGACATTTCCTTTCTCTTATCAGCACCTTGTTTGCAATCAAACAAAAAATGACAGCAGCAGTGTAAATATCCATTAAGAGTGTTAAAGTAAATACATGAACATACACAGACAAATAGAGTTAAGCTAGCAGTTTATTCAATAAAAAGTGCAAGACATTTCTACATATTCCATGTGCTGGAATCAGTGCACATATTAAGCTGGAAACACATGAAATGAAAATAATATGCCTTATTAACAAAGAAAAGTCAAACAATCTTGGGGCAAACTAACTGTAACATATGGGGCAAATAAACATTTAAACTGGTTTAACTCTTTGAGCGCCAAAAGGGGGACATATTTTACATGCTTATCTTACTCACTGAGCTAACTAGGGATTTTTTAAAAGTCTTATACAATAAATGGGAAGTTTTGGTTTAGTTTTTGTCACTATATTGCAGTTGATTTATACAAATTTGCTCCACATTTATGTTGTGCATATGGCCTGGAGTGTTTGCAATAGACATGAGAATAAGACTCGGAAAGAAAACAACAGTTTTCAACTGCACTGGTCAAATCACCAATCCTATATTATAATTCGCTAAGGATGTTTGTCAAAACCCGTCATGATCAGTTGAGACGGCTGCGCGCACTTCACTTATGCACAGTAGAGACTGCCCATGGTGCAGCTGAAACAGAGCGGAGAGTCCGTATCAGCCGCGGCACAGGCAGTCTCTACTGTGGCCGGTTTCTGGGTGGCACTGTGGCCCGTGTAAACAGGCTTTTCACTAGTATGTGTATAAAAGCTATATTAATATATGTTTTCACATTAAGAGGAAAACTGGCAAAATAGCTGGAAGGGGAATGAGCTCAATTTGCTTGTGGAAATATTAGTAGCAGTCACTACTGGTAGATCAGACTGCACCATAAATGATAATATAAAACTTTTTAATAAAAATCTATATTATAAAGAAAAATGAATAGCACTAAAGTCTAATATAGCCCAATACAAAATGTTTTTATGACACTAAGCCTTTTCTTTAGGAACACTGGCCAAAAAAGAGCTCTTGGAGTCACTGGCATTTGTCCAATGTATCTCTTCATCACTAATGACAACTATGGATGTAAACAAACATGCTTATGACAGGTGCCAATTTAAAAATAGATCTGAACATCAGTGTAACAGACAAATATATAAAAAAACATAATCTCGTTTCCAAACATATAGGAAAGTCTATGGACCGATACCTATCAGCGCTCACTCATACATCGGAAAAGACCAAAAAGTCTATTGATAACAAAGAGATCTGCCCATCCCAAAGTAAACTTGGATAAATATAAATGCACACCTTATAGCTTGGTACAAAGATTAAATTACTTCTGTGTTACATAGATAATGCAAAAGGAACATCTAAATGATGAAGTAAAGCAAAGACAGCTCCCTCCATCTTACACCTAAATCGATCTCTGCATTATAGTAGTAAAGAATGTACACCATTCATTGAACCATATCTACAATGTGTTGATTCTCCCACTAACTTCAAACCCAAGCATTTAATACAATTAACTTCAAAGGTCACTATGTGAAATTGTTTTATTCCTTTGTTGTGAAACACTTGCCAAATATATTGGTCAATGGTTCCTACCATGGAATAAAGACTTTGGCTAAAGTTAAAGTCATTGTCAGATTGAAACATTAGAGCCTGCCAACCAGGGTGGTTGGGTTGTTGTCCATGATATGGAGTATTATTTAGCAGAGGTCTATATAATCTTGGGCTATGCATCTTGTTATTGTGTCCTGGACTCCAATCTCACCACCCCTGTCAGGAAAACATTGTGAAATTTGGTTTAGGAGGCTTATCATGAAAGTATTCTTGTTAAAGTTGAACATACACTTTTATATGTTTCCAATCCTAAAACTACCATCTATTCCCACATTTCCACCTTCCAAAATTACACAAAAGTCTCAATTATCCCCGGTTTGGAAATACTGAAAAAATAGGAAAGTCCAGTTCTGAGATTACCTTCTCCACCAGACCACTTCTGGGGTCAGTAAGAAGGTTTAGAAGGACAATCCTTATGAAGTAATTACACAAGTTCACAGGCATGAACATGCACAGTGGGAACCCAAGACATCTCCTCAGAACCATACCCTATTCAGATGACTAAGTATTGCAGAGTACTTTGTATAAAAGGAGATTCTGGCATGCCATCAAAAATTAATTCCTTATGACTATCCACATAGACCATGGCGGAGGAGAAGGAGAGGGATGAGAGGAATGGTATTGGATAAAAGAAAATGTGAAAGGTGGAAGCAATTTACAGATTAAAAGAAATTTCCAACTGCTAACAGACAAGATCAATCTTTTGACAGATTTTGAAAGACTTAATAAACTGAGATCAAACTTGATAGAAGTCTGTAGAACCTTAATTTTCTTGGTAGATAGCCAAACCTTGGGGGTTATTCAATAAGGTATAATAAAAGAGGTGATAAGGTGGAGATGACGTCTCCAGGGATATCACTTCTTCAGTTCACAAATTATAATATGGAGCCTGTCCACTAAGATCTTTCAAACTAGAGCAATCTTAATGCATTAGCTCCATAGAATAACATAGGAACTGGAGAAGTAATATCCCGGGAGAATTTATCTCCACATTATCACTTCTTTATCAACTCATCATCACACCTTAGTGAATCTCCCCCCCCCCTTATCTACTAGGGAATATGTAGGAGCAAAAGAGTGATAACCATAAGAACATTCATCAGTGTCAGGATAAGTAGAATCTAGGATAAAAGTCTTAGGGGTGTAACAATGTCAAATAAAGGAGAACAGCAGAGGGAATCTTAAAGGGATAGTAATACTTCATTTTATCTTTATTTTATTTTGTAGGCATTAAAAAAACATGAAGAACGATATAAGTCTTATCTCTCAAACCTTTATGGTTTAAGAGTTATTCACAAGCAAATTATCCCCATCGTTCAGCCAGATCAGAAGGGAGGTGCCCAGGTAGACTGCAGAGAGGGACAATCTTCAATTAAGATACGGGAAAAAGCTGAAAAACTTGTCAAGGGGGGAAGGGCTTTCATTGTTTTCATTGTAAGAAGAATGTCCCCTTCTGTTATCTGTCTGGTCTTACAACCAGATTAACATCTGAGAAGAGATGGCTTACACTAGGTAAAAGGGGCGGGAGGGGAAACTTTGCTTGTGAATAGCTCTTAAACCATAAAGGTTTGAGAGATAAGACTTATATTGTTCGTCATGTTTTTTTAATGCCTACAAAATAAAATAAAGATAAAACGAAGTATTACTACCCCTTTAAAGCAAGGAATTGTAAGATAATCTGCTAAGGGCAATACTGTTCTGTTGCTGTTAACAATAACAATGGAGATAATGCTTCTTATTCTGATTCAACTTTTCAGTCTGGCCATTAGCATGAGGACGGTATGCTGAAGAGAACCAAACCTGTATTCCAATATGACCTCAGAAAGCTCTCCAACATTTGGATACAAATTGTGTTTTTCTATCAGACGTGATCTGAAGCAGTATTATGTGAAGGTAGAAAATTTCTGGTAAAGTAGTAAAAGGATTCCTCTGCTTCTTAAAATCATATATGATTACCCAGATTATTCCTGCCAGTCGAGGGTGGAAGATCTACAATGGAATCTATTTATATAAGTGTACAAGGTAAAGCTGGTACATTGGTTGAACTAACTCCAAAGGATGATCTTGTGGTAACTTCATCTGAGCATAGACAGGTCAAGAAGTGAAAAAAATCCAGAATATCTGACTTGAATTTTGACTACCAGAACTGTCAAGTAAAAAAATGTTTGTTAACCACCTGGTTGTCCAGCAAATAGGGAATGGTTGGCAAGAAGAATTTCAGTACAAACATTATCAGGAAAGAAAAGCTCTCCTGGAGGAATTAAATGAATAAAAGAATGTTCAACTGGACCTCTTGAAGGCTCCATAAAACATTAATTTTAAGAGTTGCATAGTAGGACAAAATTATTGTCTCATCAATCAAAGAAGAATTAGAGATGGGTTTGAGTTTGCAGGACAGAGCATCCGTCAGGAATGTAAATTATAGTAAAATTAAAGGGAATATAGAAAAGAGTTTGTTCGAAATAATGCATATAATACCTGTCTCTTTAAATTTAAATTTAAATGTATTTTTACTAAACATCTGTAACTCTTGCTGTCCCTATAGTCACAGATCAACTAAGAGCAGAACAGCAAGACCTACTACCAACTTTAATCCATCACCTGAATGAGCTGGACAATAGAAACCAGAGGAGGTCCATCATTTGTATCTCTAACATTTCAGAATCCATCCCATAGGAAGATCTGATCCCACAAACCTTATCCATGGAGCTCTTGAATTAACCTGCAGATTTCCTAATTTAAATTGAGGGCTCACACAGAGATACACAGAGATACATCATCTGTCGCATTCATGAGGATTCACTCATAAAGGAGATAATTCAGAGAAGAAGATTGGCTGATAAATTGTTGTTCACTGGTATGGCACGCCAGCTATATAATAATATATATGCTTATACTTTACAGAAGTGACACTCCCAGAAGCCTCTCACTGACCATTTGAGGGCTGTGTTCATTAAATATAAGTGGGAGTTTCCCTTCTTGCTAATGGCTCAGCTTAAAAATCTAGATGATGTTAAAAGATGACTCTAATGCGCAGTCATAAAGCAAACTGCAGAGGCAGAGATGGTAGATAACCTGCACTGTCTAAGCACGGTCTTGAAGATCTATAGCTATGATTACTGCTGTCCCATCAGATTAGAATCTGTGAGTAACTGTATTATTACAGATTTCTATGGTGAGGGTGACTGTGTTGGTGTGTGGAGTCAGGAGAAAGAATCAATTGAACAAGGATTTTTTTTGGGGGGTGTTTGTTGACTGGTATTGGGGGAGACAGTTAATAATGATGATTTGTAAGACTTAGACTTGTTAGAGGCCCAAGCCCTAAGGAAACATTGATTTGTAGGACTTAGACTTTTGTTAGTCCCAAGTCCTGAGGAAATATTGATTTGTAGGAGTTTGGCTTGTTAGCGTCACAAATCCTGAGCAATCAGAGATAATTGTTATAATTTCAGCTTGTTAACTTTAGAAGCCCTAAGGAATCACAGATCATTTTTATCAGTTTGGTTTGTTAATGTCACAAGTCCTGAGGAATCACAGAATCAGGGATACTTTTTATCAATTCGGCTTGGTAGCGTCACAAGCCCTGAGGAATCAGTGATTTGCAGGATTTAGGCTTGTTAGAAACAAGACCCCTAATAATATTTTTTTGTAGGCCTCTGGTTTGTGCATGAAAGAAAAAAAAAAATGCCATACTGGCATGTGCCAGCAGATCATGCTATGGTGGCCAGTGACCACTAGCCACTGTTAAAGGGGAACTCTCCCCTCTATCTTAATGTTCCCTTTTCACCGAATCTGTAAACCATTTCTTTATCTTAATAATGTATTGCCCAAGATATTATCTTGTAAAGATAAGCCAGTGACATCAGTTCAGTACAGATTGCTGTACTGCTCTGTACTACAGCCTGTCAATCTAACTCTGTTCACCTCCCCAGTTTTTCCCCTTTACCTCCTCTGATGGAGGAATCCAGAATGTGAGTCAGAGTGCTCTCTTGTCAATGAGAGGTGGCTATCAACTGGTGATGGAGGTAAATATGAATGAGGTGGATCACCAGAAGATGTAGTTGTGTGATCTTCCCAGACCATAGAGCAAAAAGGTGATGGTGAGCCATCGAACTTTCAGGCTCTGGCTGGGTTTCTCTATCCTTCCTCCTCCTTGATTTACACCTCATCTCTTGCTTCCATTGTGGAGAATCAGGGGGTACAGCAACAGTGGTGCACGATTTCTTTAATGGGGGTTTGGCTTTAACATGCTTCACATAAATGTCTGTGTTTCATATGTGTGATGAGGCAGTTTTGCAAAGGTGCATTCCCTCCTTTCCCCTTTTCACTGATTTATCACAAATTGTGTACAGTGTCGTCGCTGATGACTGCACTGTGCCTGCCCAAAGAGAAAAATTGTCTCACACCCAGGACCTCAGAGGGAAAAGGGAAAGGTGGAAAAGAATAACTTTTTTCTCCTTCTCCTCCACATTCCCCTTCACTGGTTGGGGCAGAGGATGATGCTGTTGCTGCTTCCGCCTCAGCATCATCACTACAACTTGGTCCAGGAGTATTGCTGCTGACAGGTGGAACCTGGACCCCATTCCCACTGTGTCCATGTGCCCACTGTGGCATATATTTCTCCTGATGGTGGTTTATGTGGTCATAGCCTTAGAAAAATTATTTAAGGCTTGATTTGCTACAAGCCTTCAAAATGTTTTTTCAAGGCTTGCCTCATTGCATACACCTGCTAACAATTTTTTTCACCTTGTCATGGATTACCTTTCTCTATAAGCCTGCTAACAATTTATTCAAGGCTTGCTATTGCTGCTGATGCTGTTAAGGGTATACTTATTTTAATTACTTCCTTTTCAATATGCTTTCTAGTACCTTTCCATATACATTTTTCTCTCTCTCATCCTCTACAATGCAATCTTCAGTTTGATCTATAAAGATTCTTTTATATGTTTTCCCAGCTCCTCAGAGTGCTTCTACTCACAGCCGGCTGAAATGTACATGTGGGGGTTGTGCTGTTTCTCTTCTGAAAAGAAGATTTGCCTGAGCTTGGCTATCTGTGGTCAGGATCAGACTGATATGGAAATCTCCTCTCTGCAATGGCACATGGAAGTGAAAAGTGGAACTCGAACATCACTTGAGAGGCTACCATTCTTAAGAAAAAATATTTGTATGATATTTAGTCTGCTGCTTGCACTTTGCACAAATTGAGAAATGTTATATTTAAAGTGGGTTTGCATCAATGCAGGAAGAAAATATTCCTAGGAATAACACACTGACAAGTACAAATGAACTTAATATAAAACTTTATTAAGTAATAGAAAAGGCAGGAGATAAGGCAACAGGCAAATGGCAATAAATGACACACAGTAGTATGAAACTGACGCAAGTGGCAGTAGATAGTGGCACGTCTTTCTGATGACAAAAGTGGCAGTAGGTAGTGGCACACCTTCACGAGACCAGGTAGGAACAAAGGGGGTGTTTCCTTACCCTTCACAGGACAGGTGGTCATAAACGGAATGGCCCTGGGACTACAAGGTAGATGTGAAGGCAGTGCAGAGCACTCCCATGCACAGATGGAATGGCACACCTTCACGAAACCAGAGAGGAACAGTGTAGGCACTTTCCTCACCCTTCACAGGACAGGTGGTCAGCAACGGAATGGCCCTCGGACTACATGGTAAGGTGGGTATAGTGCAGAGCACTCAGTACCCTGATAAGATGGCACACCTTCACGAGACCAGAGAGGAACAGTGTTGGCACTTTCCTCACCCTTCACAGGACAGGTGGTCAGCAACAGAATGACTACATGTAAGTGTGAGGGCAGTGCAGAGCACTCCCAAGCACAAAGTCGGCAAATAAAAGGAGTAGACCAGTATCCCCACAGGGTATACACTAGGCGGTAGCCAGATGAAGATAGGCTAGGCAACACAGGCTGGTATGGCCACGAGAGGTCAGACACACGGAGTGACCGGCAAGCTCTGCTTCCAGCGGAAGGGAGCGTAAAGCGGAAGACACAGGCAGCACGAACACCAACCTGTAAAACGGCATGGTAACAGAGTGCAACACAAAGGTAAACCAGGAGGAAGCCAAGGGTCAAACCGGATCGGATAGTCAGAGATCGACAATGGTTGTAACCGGAACGGGTAGTCAGACAAGCCAGGAGTCAGAACCGGAACGGGTAGTCAGACGAGCCAGGAGTCAGAACCGGAACGGGTAGTCAGACGTAGCCAGGAGTCAGAACCGGAATGGGTAGTAAGACGTAGCCAGGTAATCCACAGGAACGGTAATGCACCAACACAGAATAGCTCAGGCACACCACGAAAGGGCAACAGGAGTGACACAGGTAGAGATTTAAATACCCTGATGGGTAGGTGGAGCAATGACCTCATCAGCGTGGTGCCCTATAAGTATAGCGACTCAGCAAGAGCAACAGTTAGATAGTAAACAATGTCGTTCCAGGGCAATGTCAGTCACAGGCAATCATGGGGCACCATGATATGGAGATTATGTGAAGATCCTGCTGAAAGTATGCTAACATGTAATTCACCAGCTGATTCGTGTCAGTGCTGTCTTTATTGGAAGAATCATCGTCCTTGGTCTTCATTTTTTCTGCTGTAAATATAGTAGTGGAAAACTTTTACTGATTCCTTCACCAGCACAACTAACCAGCAATGTGACACATTAGCTGCCATTGACAAGCTGACAAAAAAATCCCTCCAAAGCCTTCCAGTTATGAACTGTATATTCGCTAATGGCCTTATTCTGCTCATGCAAATGCTCTAACATGTACAATGTGGAATTCCACTTGGTAGGGACCTCCAGTTTAAGCTAGTGAAGTGGCAGTTGTTTACACTTGCATAGACTAAAATTAAGTGCAAGGACTGCAGAATTTTGCTAAAATGTGCACATATTTTGGGATGATATTTAGAATGTGTCTGAGGGTTTTTAGATTCTGAGAGGAAATTATTAAAAACTAGATATAGGGCATGGGCAAAGTAGGATATGTGATACCTATCCATTATTCTCAAGTCATCCATTATGTTGGAACCATTGTTATCAGAAAAAAATCCTGCTTTCAAGTAGTGGGATACAAGTCATTCATCTACTACCTGCTGCAGTTTATTTAACACATGTGCAGCTTTGTGGATTGTCTCTCGAGGCTCTGTTTGCATTTAGTAGCATGCCAATGATATAGGCTACCCTGCTGCTGGTCTATACTAGTGGCAGTAATCTGCTGCTGCTGCTGCTCTTGTAAACTGCTGTCCACTAAAAAAAGATACACAGTTTGTTCTGACAGTCATATAGTCTGTACTCTGGTCACTTGTCAACATATCTGTGGCTAGGTAAGTTTTCTTGCTATTTTAACAACTGGGGGTTATGCACAAAGGGGTGATAAAGAGGTAATGAACTAGATATGACTCCTCTAGTGATATCACTTCTCCAGTTCCTATTCTATATAGATCATATGCACTAACATCTCTAGATCTAGTGAAATTTTAGTGCATTGGCTCCATAGAATAACATAGAACCTGGAGAAGTGATAACACTGAAGATGTAATCTCCACTTTATTACTGCTTTATCACAGCTTAGTGCATCTCCCTTCATGAGTCTAAGACCAGAGGGAGTCAATCTACTAATAGATGCTAGGGTGTAATTGTTAGAGTACGGTATAAGGAGTGGAGGCAGTCACTAGTGTGTTATTCCTGTGATCAAAGCTGAGAGTAAAGGTGCTGACTGCAACAAAATCATGTTTCCAACCCCATAAGAGCCAGAAACAAGATCATGACAAATACACCAGTATACCTCATGGATGTAGAACTGACTTGCCCTTTGAGAAGCTTGTTGGATTCACAATGCAAACCTGCGTCCTAGAGGAGAAACTCTTAGTGGGGAACTGGCTATTAATGGAAGAAATGTCACTCTCACAGTAAGGCTGTCTCTTAAATAAAGTAGATTTACTTCTTATAATAATGAACAGACCCTTTAAGGATGTGGCTGTAATTTGTACAGTAAGGCACTGGCCCTTTAATGATGTCGCAGTATCACCCAGAGAAAGGAGCAAGTCTTTAAAGGAAGTTGGAATAATAACCTTAATGAATACTGGTAACTGTCCTTAATAGCCTTAAGAGTTCTACACCACTGTTCTGGGTAGACCACACTGTGGCAGGAATGAGTTAGGATGCAACCTTCTCTCAGGTGGGCTGGCTTGGGGAGACAATGCTGCAGCAAACTCAGGAGCAGATAGAGGCAATCTAGAGGGAGTGGAAGCAGGTAACCTGGGCAAGCAGACTCCAAGCCCCAAAATGAGCAAGACATCTAATCAGCCTTCTATCACTGGGGTAAACTCAAGTCTAGGAAAATTCAGAGATCACGGGAGCAAAGCAGAGTGAGATATCACGAGTCAGAACCCAGGTAGAAGTCATACCAGGAGGCATATCAGATAACTGGAGAGGAGCATTCACACTTAAGGTTGAAGTTCTAGTGAGACCAGAACTGGGGAAATCTGCAGAAGAGCAGGGACAATGAGAAACCGTAGTCTTAGAACCAAGGTCAGATTAACAGCCCAGGCATGTCTAGGTAAGGCACTCTAAACTCCCTTAGCTCCACCCATGCCACACCCCCACTCTTCACATGACTCCACTCCCAGTCCTATCCGCTGTTTCCTAGCACAAGAAAGAAATGAAAAAATCTTTAACCCCTTGGTTGCTAGTGAGATGTCCAAATTATTGCTCTGCAATGTGTTGGCTATCTCTGTAACATCCAAGAGGTTAAATAATAGCCGTAAAGGGGTATATAAACTGCTGTAGGGATCTTGTGATTGCTATGGACAGACCTACAATTATTAATGTGGGTGTGGCCAGCAGAGTCAAGGTGTCTGACAAAATGTGGAGCTCTAGTCAGGTGTCTAATGTGCTTAGTGAAAAATCAGGCATTGTTTAGAGACAAGCCGAGTCATAACCAAAATATCATGGCAGATGGTACTAGGCCCAGACAAAGTGGGAGTCAAATGGCGAGCCAAGAATCTAATACAGATAACATAGCACAGGATACACAGTACTGGAAGCTTGAGGAACAGGCATCTACCTGAGTGAATGACAGGAAGAAAAACTACGTATACACAGGTCAACAGGAAGCAAGCATTGGAGGAGTAAAGAAACCAGGTAGACCAGGCATATGAGTAACAGCATAACAGCCATATTTTCAGTCCTTTGCCAAACACACCAACCACCTTCTTGTACAACTGTAGTCCATCCATCCTTGAAAAATAAATGCACCTTGGGAAATGCTTGGGGACTGCGTCACGTGACACAAATGATTTAAAATCTGTTTCCAACAAAAGAATATGGCAGCATGTCAACTGCCAACATTTTGGCAACTTTTCAATTCCACTTGATTACATTTGGATCATTTTGATACAATAGGTGTGGGTTGGCAACATGCAGAACTACTGTGTAGCTTAATTGTTTTTGTAACATAATTGGTGGTGGTGGTGTCAGTGGTTGTTTGGACTCTATGAGGGTTATGCACTGAGGGGTGATAAAGAGGTGAAAAAAGTTGACTTCTCAAGTTATATAATTTCTCTAGGGCCTATGTTATTCTATACAGTGTATGCACTAAGATCTCCAAAGTTGGAGAAATCTTATAGCATATGCTAGATAGAATAATATAGAAATTGGAGAAAGCATCTCAACTTAATCACCTTTTTTTCTCCTCTTAGATCACCCCCCGTGACTCTTGTGATCTCTAACTAACTCTGAGTCATCCTCTTCCATGCTTTGCATTTGCACAACAGCAGTAGGAGACATGGGTGCTATTCTTACTGAAGAAAATATTGTGCTAGTTGCCTTGACAGCTACAATAATATTATTAAGTGTGCCTTGGACCTGTACTCTTTTAGAAGTACTTCTACTGCTGCTATTCTAACATGATGCTGATTTGTCTCCCAATCAGACCTGCAGTTTTGCTTCAGATGAGATCTCAGTGAGGATGGAATCCTGCTTTCAAATGTTATTTACAACATATTTTGGATATCTAATTGCACTGGAATCAATGGGAAGACTAAAATTCTCCCTACCATGTGGAAAGTTAACCTTCTTTTACCACAGGCATAGTATTAATTGGGTGTCATGTTACCACAGCATGTCATTTTGTGTTTGTGAGAGGAAAAGGGAGCATCATATTATAGAGTTAGAGAAGACAGGCTGATAAAATGATTTGAGTTGATGATTAGTTTAGCACGTCTTGTAGGCAGGACATTTGTTCTCTATATTAGGGGAGTCTGGGGGGACTCTGGAGAACAGAAAGGGTGAAAGAAGTTTGACCCCAAATACACCAAAATTATGTGTGACTGACTGGGAAGACAGAGATAGCCTTGATCCAAGTCCCTTCCTGATCTGGCTGTTATTATCTATGTTTTAGAGGAGTCCATGGGTCTTTGAAGGGAGAAAAAGAGGTTTACCCCAAATAACCCACAACTTTGTGTGACTGATTAGAAAGACAAGGATCCAAGTTCTGTTTTCTCTGTACTAGATGAGTCTGGGGGTGTGAGAATGGAGCAAAGTAAATTACTCTAAATACCCTAAGATTCTGTGTGACAGGCAGAGGTGAGTTTCTTCCTGAACTGGCTGTCATCTCTATGCTAGGGGAGTCTGGGGATGTGAGAAGGGAGTAAATGAGGTTTACCCCAAATACCCCGAGATTTTGTGTGACCAATTATGTGATCCAAGTAGACACAGGTATCTGTGATCCGAGTTCCTTCTTGATCTGACTGTTATCTCTTTGTCAGGGGTGTCTGGGTGTGTGTAAAGCAACAGAAAATTACACCAGATACCCCAAAACTATGTGCAGCTGACTGGGAACACAAAGGCAATATAAAAAAAGATAGGTGACAGAGACAGGGACCCTGACATCAGCTGAGTCAGACTGATACAAGACAAGAAATAGTATTTTGAAGAGGGCAAGACATCACACACACAATCAGTTCTATTGTGTACTTTACTGTAAAAACACACAGAGTATTTGAGTAATGTCCAGCAAACACACAATCGGTAGGGGAAGGTGAATGAAGTAGGAGCAATGCAAAACTGACTGCAGCCATGGTTGCTGCAAGGTGATCCCTCTCCTACCGAGGAAGATGCAGTTTGTCAAGGTACCACCAAAAGTTCAATGATCAATAACACCAGTACTATTAAAAACCATCTAAAAACACTAGTCACATTCCAGGGTTGATGGCATACTACAAGAATGTATAGCAGCTCAACCAGCTGCTGCATCTGATAGACAAATAAGCACAAAAACAACTGTCCTGAAAATAGTAGCGAATGTTGTGAAAATCCATCAAAAGGGAAAGTAAAGAGGAATAGTTTGAGATCTCTAAATGCCTGGAAGAATATAAAAGTTGTGGAGAAGAAGCAGTGGTCAATGCTGAGGAGGACCTAATTACTGATGATGATTATGTAGATATAGAATATATCCCTCCAGCATCCTCCACTTCTTCAGATACATATGAAGCTGCTCATGACATGGCCATAAAGTTAGCTGAAAGACAAAGGCCCATCTTACACTGCTGAAAAGGAGCACTGTGCCTGCCTATAAACTGTTTTTGAAAACAATTAGCAAGTCTGACCCTGGAAAAGCAAAGATGGCAAAAAAATACACAGTCATCCTGTAAGCATCATCACTGGTACTTCCAAGTGCAACTCATCACACACACTACTAGATTTGAGTGACCAGCAACAACAAAGGTTATCAGCATTCACAGCCTTAGCTATTATGAGTTCCTATGCTACTGTTAGAAGTGGAGCACCAGTGTGACACCTAGTAGTAGTACAATTTCAGCAACATCTAGTACCAGCAGTATCATCCCCTGAGGAACCTTGCAGTCCACAATATGGAGATACTTTACTCACGATCCAAATGCTATCTGTTGTCTATGTAATAAGCATGTGAGCAGGGGCAAAACAGGCTCACACCTAGTCACCCCCTCAATGAGATTCCACCTGAAGCACAACCACAGGTCTGACTGGGATACAAACCATCAACAGGTTAGAGATGCCATAACTAGCAGCAGCAGAAGTACTCCTAAAAGCTCTGTGGTACATAATAGAAGTGCTGTTGATGTGCAGAGGAGTATGTTTTTGGAGATGAGAAGAGTCAAAGAGTTCCCACACATACTGTAACCACCCCAACCACCTCCACAAGAGATTTTGTTAAAGCAGTGAAGTTACACTGTTCTTCCACTATGTACTACCATACCAACACTTACTAAGTTCTTAGACATATATTAGATCAACATCATCATCATCATCAATAATTAGGTGAGAAGAAGCAGCAGCAGCAACATCATCAAATTTCTTCCACCTGCTTTCATATACATCTAGGTTTTTTGATGTCTGATACAGTTTCTCATTACTTTTTCCCCTTTGGAGGATTTATAGAACAATGACCATTAGTTTGTGGCAGGGTTTTAGTGTCACTGTCTGGTGAAGTCCTCCTCTGCTCTAGAGACAAAACAAGAATGTGACTTGTTGTGGTCTTAAGTGTTAATAAAAAATTTAGCACGTCTGCTAGTGTTGGTGGAATTTTTACAAACAGCTTCCTCGGTAGAAAGAACATTATTATATTTGCACAAGTTGTAGCAATCCATTTTTGAAGTACAGCTTTACTACCACCAACTATTCATGCACCCTACTACCCTTTTCCCCTTGCCCCTGTCCTAAGGATATTTGGTGAACATAAGGATAATAGTGTTGAATTTTACAGAAAGTACACAAAATAGCTGTTAGCGCGTTGAGTAATGTTTTTTTCCATCTGAAAATAATGCATGATGTATGTCTGTGTCTCTAGTATCTGTCACTATCAGTCTCAGTAACAGCTCAGGTCAAGAACATAGTTGAAAGGTTTTTTAACTGTAATTAACTCCAGCTCCCGCTCGTTGCCTTTATACACATATCTAGTGATAAAATTCCAACATCAGGTTTGTCTTTCTCTCTCAGCATGACAGCAGTATTTTTTTAAAGGACAGTACAGGATAAGGATACACGTCTTCTTTTCAGCATCAGCAGCTTGTATTAAAGGATAAAGCGCTCCTCACAGAAGTTGCTGCAGGTGTGTAGCACAGCAAACTTTAGTAGATGTTTGTCCCTCTTGTTCTTGAAGCTGTACATATATAACATACAGCATGCCAAGTAGTACCTGTCTGTTTGCCTTGAATGTATTATGTTTTTCTGTCTGTGACGTATCTGTCACTCACTTACTTTGTCTCAGTAGAGTCTCAGCCAGCTGAGGTAGGAATTTGAATTGCCTGTCTGTCACTTATTTTTTCTGTTTATTTTTAAACTCTCCTTTCTATCATCACACCCACAACCAAAGAAGAACTGATTACTTACAATATGCCAATCAAGTTACAGCTACTGCTCTTTGCCTGTCTGCCTAAAGTAGTAGCTAGAATTAAAAAATGAGCTGCTTTCTCGCTTTCTTTCCTTCTCTCTCTCTCTCACAAGCACACACTAACAGCTGATAACATGGAAACAAGTACAAAAAGCAGAAAAAAATTTACTTTTCCTGATAAGTTTTGATTTTTCCTCAAGTTTAATTTTTGCTGAGAACATTTTGCCCATCCTTATCTGAGAACACCATCCTTCTTTTGAACCATCAAACTAGATGGATGTTTAGCGCTTGAGCTCCTGTTTTGAAGGGGTACTAGACTCTCATACCAACCTGACTTGGATTTTATTTTTGATCCAAACACACATATAAACATTCAATAAAATGCCTAAAAACAAAAACCAGAAAAAAGAATACGACATGCAGTCCTTTTTTCAAGAAACATGCTGATGCATTGAAAAACCTGCAACCTCCTAAAATGGTGGGCACTTCTACCATTCTCACCATGGAGGACAAAGAAGAGCACTCTCCTGCGAGCGACAGAAGTGACTCGGAGGATGATTCTTCTGTTGACCTACAAGATTCGCCCTCCACTCAAAGGGATCTACAAAACTTGCTGGCAGATCTTAAGCTATTAATCAAAGATGAACTAACTGAAGTGCGGCGTGACTTGACACATATATGTGAGAGATTAAGCTCCTTGGAAGCTGGCCATGCAGCTTGAGCAAAGTTTAAAGATCTAATGGTATTCCACATTTCTTCGCTCCATAGTACCCACCAGGAAATGATCATCAAATTGGATGACATTGAGAATAGGAGCTGGAGACAAAATCTGCAATTTCAGGGTATTCCAGAAGAAGTAGGCCGAGAAGACCTCCCGGCATTTCTGCAAGGGCTCTTTGGCTTTCTCATACACACACAAACAACTCCAAGACCTATGAACTTGAAAGGGCACATAGATTGTTGAAACTGAAGAGTGCTCCTAATGAGGCCCCAAGGGACGTTGCTGTCCGGTTCCAGTCCTACAAAGATAAAGAGGCTGTTCTATTGGCGGCTAAGAACAAATCTCCAGTCATGTATGAAAACCACCAAAACTCTATAAATAACGATCTGTCACCAACTACTCTACACTGGAGGAGATATTTGTGGCCCATAACCTCTGCTCTTTGCCGCCTCATTGTTAAATGTTGATGGGTTTACCTGTTAGCATTATCTGTTTATAAAGATGGCATCTCTCATACACTGAGGTACTTTGATGACTATCATGCGTTTATTGCTGCACTCAACATCACAGTGGAGGAGGAAGACTTGCCTAAGAGCTACCCATAAAGTTTGCTATCCTGCGGAGACCAGATGGACATTTCATTGTCCTGGTTGCCCCTGACGAAGAAAAGGAGAGTTTCGGGCTCCCCCCAACACATCGTGGTGGCAAAACAAGCACACCAGGCCCCTGGTTGAGGATCGCACTTTTCCATGGATCAGCAAAGGCCAATTAGTTTCTTTTTCTTTATTCCTTGGGTTCCCTCTAGACTCAGTGTTTGGGACACCAGAAGAAAATTTTGTACTTGAGGACTAATACTGTCCTTGTTTATGGATGTGTTTTTTTATACTCATTATATATGCAGTTTGATAGTGCTACCTTTGGAACTCTTAGGCCGCACTGTGTTCCCCTGTATGTTTGCTGAACACTAATGTTATAGTCACCTTGCATTTGGCATATTTTTGTTCTTATTGTGGTCTTGCCTCTGGGCATCTCCCGGTTGGGTGGGGGACATATTGCTGAGAGCTGAGTATTAAACAACGTGTCTAGACCAGGTCCTCTATAACTGTCGCTCCCGATGGAAGACACTTGATGTAGTATGCAGGGGAGGGTATTGGATACAATGCAAATGTATCACGGTCCCCGTGATCTCCCTCTGTCATTCTCGCTTGTGCTGCTCCCCTATTGGTTGAGCCTTGTTTGGCCCGCCCCTGGTGACCTTTTTATACCTGTCCATTGGCACCGGTCAGGTGCCCTTTCGTGGTGTTCCAGAGCCAGTGTTGCTGTTGCTGTGTTCCTGCGTTCCTGATTTCCTGTGTACCGAATTTGCCTGTTCTGACTACGCTCCTGTGTTCCTGCTCCGTGATCTGACCCGGCCTGGCTGACGTTCCTGCTTGTTGCTGATCTGGCTTGTCTGCGAATCTCCTCCGTGATCCGACCCGGCCTGGCTGACGTTCCTGCTTGTTGCTGATCTGGCTTGTCTGAGAATCTCCTCCGTGATCTGACCCGGCCTGGCTGACTTCCTGCTCCGTGACTTGCACCGACTTGCTACTGTTCCAGTTTACTGCTGCTGTTGTCACCCGGCGACATTCTGATCGCTGCCGCTTGGGTGTCTGTGCTGATCGAGACTGCTACCATTAACTCCTGCTGAGCCGTGTCTCCTGTGCTGAGTCTTCCGTTACACTTGCAGAGCTGTACCACTTTAAGCTGAGTCTCCTTGGCACTTGCAGAGCAATTCCTTTACTCACTGAGCATCCGATTGTACTTGCAGAGCTACACCTTCTACCACTGCTGCTGTTGTTAACTCTTGATGAGCCATTGCAGTTATCCGCTGCTCCTGCTGAGCCGGCCACGTTGTGGGCCTTGGTTAGACGGCAGCTCATACTGTCAACTAAGCAGAGTAGTCGGTATCCGTTAACACGCCCGTGGGAGGCGCTATTGGCTCTAGCTCCTTCAGAGTTCTCTCCCATACGACCCGGTGGGACAATTGGTTCAAGCACTTGCAGCAACAAGTGGTTTCCGTTAATACGCCCGTGGGGGCTACCGACTAAGCTCTTGCAGTACGCAGTGTCTGATATTACCTTGGAGGGCTCCTGGCTCATGCTCTAGCAGTGCAGGTTGTCTCCTTATACACCCGTGGGGGTTATTGGCTCAAGCTAACTCTGTACAGTTGGTCTCCATTATATGCCCGTGGGGGCTATTGGCTCACGCTCTTGCAGTACAGTATTCTCCGTTTTACGCCCGTGGGGTCTCTTGGCTCAAGTTATCACGATACAATTGGTCAACGTTATACGCCTGTGGGGGCTATCTTCCAACTACCCTGCAGCGTTCCGCCTCAGCCTCTGCACTACCTAAGCAGCTCTCTACATTTAAGGACTTAAGGTGTTGTGTAATCTAGCACCTCTAGCTGCCTCTTATTCACCTTTAGCGTGTCAAACACCACAAATGAGACTGACGATTCCTAGTATTTAACTATTGCTTGCCATTCGCTATTCTTAGCCTGTCCTGTGACAGTATATGTATTATCCTTGCTTCTATATACTGGGCCTGTGTAGGCATATGTAACCTGTATACTGCTATTTACTTGTTCTTATTTTTTTTTTCCTTTAATAAAACTGTGTTTTATTCTATCCACTGTCTGAGTGTCTGAAAAACCATTACAAAATGTTTTTATTGTCGGCAGGTTTTTTTCTGGACATTGCAGTACAGAGGACTTATAATGTCTTGGAATTTAGGATTATGTTGCTTTTATAATGTTGTCTCATGGGGGTTTATAGATTGTGGTGGAGAGTAGGGACCCTCCTTGTTCCTTACTACATTAGGGATGTGTGACTCTGGTTAATTACATGGGTGGGGGGTTCGGGCTGTGGGGTATAGTTTCTTTGGCCCTGTCCAGGCACTGAGATATGCCATTGGTTGATGTATTACCCTCTTCGTCTTGAGCTGCTCCAGTCTCACACCTTGTCCTTCCTTCTCATGGCGTATCTGTCCATCAGGAGAACGATCCTCGATCCATACTCTGGGTTTAGTTTTAGTCTTAGACGGTGAGATTATTCCCTGCATATACTTCCTTATTTATGTTTGGATTGATTGTGTTCTTTCTGACAAGTTGGTTTGATGGTTTCCTTTACTCCCTGAGGTACCCCCTCAGGGTTGGGTGGTTCCCTCTGATCGAAGACTTCACGCCGGGATGTCATTCTATATGGCGTCTGTGGCGGGAACACTCAGGTTGGGGTCACCCCCTTACTCTAATGTATATGTGTTTTTGGAGAGTGGGCTATTCTCCAAAACACTCTCCGATATGAGTATCTCCCCCACTTTCCCCTCATCTTGCCATTTCTCTCTCTCTCCTTTTTCTCATCCAGTTTCTCCCCTTCCTTCTTTCTTTCTTACTTATCCCTCTGTCTGGATATCTGCATATCTCGGAGCTCTGTGGATGCTCAATTACCCTCCATTAATTGGGTATACCCAGACACTTAGATCTCTCATTATCCACTCCTTCTTGCCATGGCCCCACTGACTGAACATACATTATGTATAATATCACAGAATGTCAGAGGTTTAAATTCTCCTTATAAATGTTAATTGGTACTACGAGACTTGAATAGACTGGGGGTGGTGTCCTTATGCTACAGGAGACCCATTTCAGGAAGAGCATGGCTATCTCTCTGTGTACCAGATTTTTCCCGGTGTCTTACTTCGGTCCCACCAAAAAGAACAGGGTTGCCATTCTATTCCACAAGAAAATGTATTTTCTACATCAGTTCACCCTCACTGATAGGGCACTATAGATGTATGTCTCTATACATTTGCCACTCTTTTTGTGCCAAATTCTCACCAAGCTGTCTTCATTGAAAAATTGTCACACTTCCAGGGTGGGTTCTTAGTGGTGGGGGATGATTTTAATCTTCCTCTATTTCCCTCTGTAGAATGCTCTGCTGGAACTTCCTCTTACTCCCAATCTTTGATCCGACATTTTGCCAAAATACTTTACTCCTTTCACCTCGTAGATGCTTGGCATCTACTCCATCCTACGACTAAAGATTATGCCTACTATTCCCTTTCACATGACCAATACTCCAGAATTGATTATCTTCTTATTAGCCATTCCTCCATTCCTTCTCTGCGGGAGGCACAGATCTGCAACATCACCTGGTCTGACCATACCTCTTTTCTTATTTCCATCTACAGACGACCCCCTCCCAAATCATTTTCGCTCTAAAGATTAGATGAGTTCTTATTACAGCATCCAGACTCCATTGCTCATATACCATATGTTTATGTAGGTCTTGGAAGCATATATCATATGTTCTGAAACACTATGTCGATGAAAACTGTTCAGACGAGGTCTCTCCTTTCACGATGTGGGAAGCCCACAAATGCGTAATCTGTGGAGAACTGATTAAGTTGGCTTCCGCCACGAAATGAGAGGTGGACAAAGAGATTGAGGCTCTCCTACTTGAGATTCAGAAGCTAAAAACAGTCTATAAAGCCTCATAAGCTACAGCTGTACTAGCCAGACTTATGGCCTTACGAGCTCAGCTGACTTTGCTGTTGCGCACAAAAGTTGAACACGTTTTTTAGGGTGAGCCAGTCCCATTTTGAACACGGTAATAAACTGGGGGCGCCTTCAGGCCAGACAGTTGACAGCTCATTTCCAGAACCATTACTTAGCCTAAATTAAGTCTTCTACTGGCTCCTTAGCCCACTCTTTGCCTGATATTGCAGCCATTTTCTGTTCTTTCTATTCTTTCCTATATAATATTGCCTCCTCCACACCACCTCCTCCTGATCATCAGGGATTAGTAACTCAGTACCTTAACTACGTGAACCTCCGTAGATTGAGCAAAGAGTCCTCGGATTCATTGGAGACTCCTAATTCAGAACAAGAGGTCCTGGAGACCATTAGATCTTTACCCACAGAAAAGAGCCCGGAACCCGACAGCTTCTCGCAAGCATACTACAAGTCTTTTGACACACTTTTTCTTGCATGCTGTCAGAGACATTGCCATGATGGAGAGGAAATGGTTAATTTTTCCTTTAAACCAAATTCTCTAAAAATCTGTGTTTTAAAATGTGTTTAAATTACCTCATGTAACAGAGACAATGAGCCTCTCTTCCTCAATGGAGGAGGGGGGGGATATTTGGGAGACTTTAATGGTGATAGGATTGCAGACAACCACAGTCTCAAGTATCTTATGAGATAATCTCAAAAGTCTAAAACAGAGACATACTCCCCTATGGGAAAATCTAGTAGGGTGACATATTTATGTGACGTGGGGTCAAGGTTCACATTCGACATTTTTGATAGAACCAAGACAGGTATCATTTTAGGTGTGAATTTTAATGTAGAGTAATGGCACAATCTATAGGTTACTTGGTGTTATTACTAATGCTTTGGAATTTTTCCATCATTTATTCTGATGTCACTGCATTATGAGATGTCTCTTTAACCAATCAGAGCAGATTTTGATAAGAGGAATTTCATTTTATAAATATGCAAGTTTAGAGAGAAAATGGGTCTTTCCTCTTGGGTCTTGGCTGTTTTTTTTTTACCTCTGGGGCTTTTTCTCTTGGTTGCTGCTATGTTTTCCTGAGATATTCTGCACTAGTTGGTAAAGAAATACACATTTATTACTATTAAATATATACCTTATTTAAATTCCTCAAAATTCAGAATTAAATATATATTTCTTCTATATTTGAAGAAACATAATTTTCTTATAATTTGTCTAAATTGGACTGGCCAACTATTTGGGATCAATTATAATAAGCCATATTGGCTATAGAAATTCTGGAATTAAGCAGAATTTATTTATTGATTGGTAAATTGTTATATTTTTTCCAGATAAGAGTAAAATAGTTTTAGCAGTGAACCTTGTTATATATTAGTTAATATAATTCTTGGTATTTCTAGAATAATATATGGTGTTTTTGGAAAGGTTATATAGCTAATATAGCTAATATTTGATCTGGAGAATTCTTTGAATTCATTTATTAACCCTTCAACTGCTATTTGTCTATTTTTCTAAGATTTCTTTGTGCATGTGTTAGGGCCTAACTTTTGTAAAGTGAAAGTTTCTTTTAAACGCTCACTAAAAAAAAGAAGCTGCCATCTTGGGTGTGGCATCCTAGCTTAATATGTGGATTAAGTTTTACATAGGATTGCTATAGTCATGTTTATGATATATGTTGCATGAAGTTGGTATACTGTCTAGACCTATATTATTAGATTAGTCTATTCTTGGTATAATCTATTATTGACTATATTAAATGAAATGTATATGTTTTATTCAGACGGTATACAATATTTGAAATCAGTACATTATTAAATTACTAGTTGAACAGCCCATTACACGGGCCACAGTGCCACTGCCACACGGTCGCGGGCCAGTCACGCATAGTAGAGACTGCCCGCGCCAGCCATGGTGTGGGCAGTCTCTACTGCGCATGACTGCAGCACGCGCAGCAGTGTCTACTGCACATGTTGCGGCGTTACACACAATTTAGCGAATTATTATATAGGATAGTGATCTCTATCTGGGATTTTATTCCAGTTAGTTTCTCTAAAATTTTGCTATTGCATATGGTACAAGGAAAATTGTCAGAGGACCTGGCTTCATTTTAAAGTTGATTCACCTGACAACATACCTTAAACCTCAATTAGCATAGTTTATACAGTTTCTGGGGCAGAGGTATTCAGATACACCGCTGCCAACTGTATATTATTAATTGTAAGGATCAATTATACTTTTCTATGCTGCTGAGTGCAATTATTGTTATCTAATACCTCCTGAATATAACTATGTGTGGTTAACCCTTCAATTGCTGGTAATCCTAATGGTGATAATTGTGGTTTGAGTTATTATATATCTATTGTAATTGCTGATCACTAGTGATGAGCGAGCACCCCAATGCTCGGATGTTCGGGTGCTCTGACCGAGCACCCCCTGAGGCTCGAGTGCTCGGCCGAGCACCCGAGCCCCATTGAAGTCAATGGGAGGACTCGAGCATTACACCAGGCACCCCCTGCTCTGATGAGGGGAGGGTGCCTGGTCCATAGGAAAAGGGCAGAAAAAGATGGAAACACTACAGAAATGGTTCAGGGACAGCATAGGGAGGATGTCTGGATGCACCTTGGACTCCAACATCGCTGCTGGGAACGATCTTTCGCCCGTAGTACGCCATTTTTACAGACTGACCGTAAAACACACAAAAAGGAAAATAAAAACGACTTTAGGCGAAAAATTGTTACCAAACAGTATTTGCTGTATATTTACTTGTATATCATCTGCAAATTCTCCCAAAAATTTCATCGATTTTCTGAAGTGAGGCCATGATTAAGAGGGAAACGTGCGCAGAGGCAAATTATCCCAAAAATTTCCTTGATTTTCAGAACTGAGGCCATGATTAAGAGGGAAACGTGCGCAGAGGCAAATTCTCCCAAAAATTTCCTTGATTTTCAGAACTGAGGCCATGATTAAGAGGGAAACGTGCGCAGAGGCAAATTATCCCAAAAATTTCCTTGATTTTCAGAACTGAGGCCATGATTAAGAGGGAAACGTGCGCAGAGGCAAATTCTCCCAAAAATTTCCTTGATTTTCAGAACTGAGGCCATGATTAAGAGGGAAACGTGCGCTGAGCTGACCATCTAAAACATTATGGGTGAGGGTCTGCTGCAGAGCTGACCATCCTAAACATTATATGCGAAGGCCCGCTAGTGAGCTGACGCTATAAAACATTATATGAGAGGGCCCGCTAGAGAGCTGACCCAATAAAACATTATATGAGAAGGCCCGCTGGTGAGCTGACCTATATAAAAATTGGCAAACAGGGCCCGCTGGTGAGCTGGCCCTGTATAAAAATTATATCACAGGGCCCGCTGGTGAGCTGGCCCTATATAAAAATTATATCCCAGGGCACGCTGGTGAGCTGGCCCTATATAAAAATTATATCCCAGGGCATATGGAAGAGGAGGAGGAGGATGAGAACATTAAGAGTCAACCATATACCCGTTTTTGGGGTGGAAGGGGTGAATGGGAATACAGAGTATTCCCATCATTGTAAATAACATATATAAAGTGAGTTTATGTTCCCCCGGGGCTTTCCTCCAGTGGAGTGGAGAAGTCAGGGGAAATCCAGGCCTTGTTCATTTTTATAAGTGTCAACCTATCAGCATTGTCGGTGGAAAGGCGGATACGCTTATCTGTTATGATGCCACCAGCAGCACTAAATACCCGCTCAGACAGAACGCTGGCGGCAGGGCAGGCCAGCACCTCCAAGGCGTAGAGTGCCAGTTCATACCACGTGTCCAGCTTGGACACCCAGTAGTTGTAAGGCACAGAGGGATCATTGAGGACGCTGACACGGTCTGCTACGTACTCCTTCACCATCTTCCAAAACTTTTCCCTCCTTGTGACACTAGGCTGCGCATCAGGGTGAGGGTGCTGGCGGGGTGTCATGAAGGTGTCCCACGCCTTGGAGAGTGTTGCCCTGCCTTTGTCGGAACTGCTGTGTGCTCCCCTTTTCTCCCCTTCTTGGTTGGCCAAGGTAGCACGTACTCTGCCGCCAGCGTTGTCAGATGGAAAATTTTGGAGCAATTTTTCAACAAGAACCTTCTGGTATTGCACCATTTTGCTTGTCCTCTCCACCGGAGGAATGAGAGATGAGAAATTCTCTTTGTAGCGGGGGTCCAGAAGGGTGAACACCCAGTAATCCGTGTTGTCTAAAATGCGTACAACGCGTGGGTCACGGGAAAGGCAGCCTAACATAAAGTCAGCCATGTGTGCCAGAGTACCAACAGTCAAGATTTCGCTGTCCTCACCAGGAGGCTGACTCTCAATATCCTCATCCTCTTCCTCCTCTTCTGCCCACCCACGCTGAAGAGATGGAACTAAAGTTCCATGGCTACCCTCTGTAGCGGAGGCAACCGTGTCTTCCTCCTCCTCCTCCTCCTCCTCCTCCTCCTCCGCCTCCTCCAATTGTCGCTGAGAAGACGAAGTGAGGGTGCTCTGGCTATCACCTTGTGTAAGCTCTTCCTCCCCCATTTCCACCTCTTCCACATGCAAAGCGTCGGTTTTAATTGTGAGCAGCGAGCGTTTCAGTAGACACAGAAGTGGGATGGTTACACTGATAATAGCGTTATCGCCGCTCACCATCTGTGTCGATTCCTCAAAATTGCGTAAAACCTCGCAGAGGTCTGACATCCATTCCCACTCCTCACTTCTGATTACAGGAAGTTGAACGGAGAGGCGACGACCGTGTAACAGCTGGTACTCCACTACTGCCCTCTGCTGCTCACAAAGCCGGGCCAACATGTGGAAGGTGGAGTTCCAGCGCGTGCTCACGTCACACAGCAGCCGGTGAGCTGGCAATTGTAAGCGCTGCTGCAGCTTCAACAGGCCGGCCGAAGCTGTAGATGACTTACGGAAATGTGCACACACGCGGCGCACCTTGGTCAAGAGATCATGCACATTGGGGTAGGTTTTTAGAAATCGCTGCACCACTAAATTAAATACATGCGCTAGGCATGGTACGTGTGTGAGCTTGCCGAGCTCCAAAGCCGCCACCAAGTTACGCCCATTATCACACACAACCATGCCTGCTTGCAGGTTGAGTGGCGAGAGCCACTGCTCGGTCTGGTGACTAATCCCCTGCAACAGCTCTGAGGCCGTGTGCTGTTTGTCCCCAAGGCAGATCAGCTTCAGCACGGCCTGTTGACGCTTCCCCACTGCAGTGCTACACTGCTTCCAGCTACTGGCTGATGGGGGAGTGGCGGTGTGTGTAGAGAATTCGGAGGTGGAAACGGAGGAGGAGGAGCCAATAACGTAGGTGCTGGTGGAAACCCTGATGGAGGTAGGGCCCGCAATCCTCGGCGTGGGTAGCACCCGTGCCATCCCAGGGTCCGAGTCGCTCCCAGCCTCCACGACATTCACCCAGTGTGCCGTCAGGGAAATGTAGCGTCCCTGGCCACAAGCACTTGTCCATGTGTCAGTCGTTAAGTGGACCTTCCCAGTAACTGCGTTGGTCAGGGCACGGGTGATGTTACGGGACACATGGTGGTGTAATGCGGGGAAGGCACACCGGGAAAAGTAGTGGCGGCTGGGGACCGCGTACCGAGGGACAGCTGCTGCCATCAGGCTGCGGAAGGACTCAGTGTCCACAAGCCTAAATGGCAGCATTTCGATGGCCAGTAATTTTGAAAGGTGTGAGGTTAGTGCTATGGCCTGTGGGTGGGTGGCTGGGTATTTTCTCTTGCGCTCAAATGCCTGGGGTAACGACATTTGGACGCTGTGCTGGGACAGGGAAGTGGATGTGGTCGCTGATGGTGCTTCAGATGCTACAGGTGCAGGGCGGGAGGTATGCGGGCCTGCGCCTTCGACAGGCGATTGGCCGGCACCGAAAACAGGGGAAGAGGAGGCAGTGATGTGGCCTGCAGACACAGATGGGCGATCCAGGCGTTCCTCCCACTTACTACGGTGCTTGGATGCCATGTGTCGGATCATGCTGGTGGTGGTGAGGTTTCTAGTGTTCATGCCTCGGCTCATTCTGGTGTGGCACAGGTTGCAAACTACAAATCTTTTGTCGTCCGCACTTTCCTTAAAAAAACGCCATACCGCGGAACACCTACCCCTTGGCAAGGTAGATTTACGCAAGGGGGTGCTCCGTGGAACATTTGCGGGCCGGTTTGGTGCGGTCCGCCTTCTTTCTGTAGCCACACCACTGCCTCTTCCAGCCTGTTGCGGTGCTGCAGATGGCTCACCCTCAGGACTGCTGTCATCGCTCGGCTCTACACCTTCCCAGGTGGGGTCAGTCACCTCATCGTCCACCAAGTCCTCCTCCACTTCCTCACTCTGATCATCCTCCTCAAGTCTTGATCCCACCACATACTCAGTCATTGACAACTGTATAACATTCTCCTCAACAAGGTCTTGAGAAGGAAATAGTGGTTGATTTAATGGCAACTGTGTCTCATCATCATCATCATCATCCACTACTTCCTTTGACATTAAATGCCGTTCACATCTGTCATCTTCTTGTGATTGGGTAGCCTCTAGAGGTTGTGAATCAGGGCACAAGATGTCATGTTCCTCTGCAAGCGTGCTTGGAGAGAGGGTCAAATGAAGGATTGGTGATGAGACGAGCTCATCACTATATCCCAGTGTGGGATCACTTCTTTGACCAGACCGTGTATGGTGGGAGGAAGGATGATCAGAGTGAGGATTATGTTGACCAGACTCTTGGCTACTGAGAGTGGACTTGGTGGAAGACAGGGTGGTGCTTAACCGACTGGAAGCAGTATCAGCTGTCATCCAACCGACCACCTGTTCGCACTGGTCGGACCTCGAGAGTGATGTCCTGCGACGCCCTGTGAAATCAGACATGAAGCTAGGTATGGTGGATGTCTTTCTTTCTTGTGCTCTGGCACCAGGCACAGTTTCTCCGCGTCCTGACCCGCGCCCTGAACTTTCAGGATCACGTCCACTTCCCCGTCCCTTTTTACCCGCCTTCTTCATCTTACACGATATATATGACTTTAATATATATGAGTTTGAAAACTTAACAGTATTTCTTACTATTCTGCAACTCTGCAGAGTACACAGAATAGGCTGCTAAACTGCGGTGACACACACTGAATGGAATAAGTGACTTTAATATTTGAGTTTGAAAAATTAACAGTATTTCTTACTATTCTGCAACTCTGCAGAGTACACAGAATAGGCTGCTAAACTGCGGTGACACACACTGAATGGAATAAGTGACTTTAATATTTGAGTTTGAAAAATTAACAGTATTTCTTACTATTCTGCAACTCTGCAGAGTACACAGAATAGGCTGTTAAACGGCGTTGAAACACACTGAATGGAATATGTGACTTTAATATTTGAGTTTGAAAACTTAACAGTATTTCTTATAATTCTGGAACTGTACAGAGTACACAGAATAGGCTGTTAAACGGCGGTGAAAGACACTGAATGGAATATGTGACTTTAATATTTGAGTTTGAAAACTTAACAGTATTTCTTATAATTCTGCAACTCTGCAGAGTACACAGAATAGGCTGTTAAACGGCGGTGAAAGACACTGAATGGAATATGTGACTTTGATATTTGAGTTTGAAAAATTAACAGTATTTCTTACTATTCTGCAACTCTGCAGAGTACACAGAATAGGCTGTTAAACGGCGTTGAAACACACTGAATGGAATATGTGACTTTAATATTTGAGTTTGAAAACTTAACAGTATTTCTTATAATTCTGCAACTGTACAGAGTACACAGAATAGGCTGTTAAACGGCGGTGAAAGACACTGAATGGAATATGTGACTTTAATATTTGAGTTTGAAAACTTAACAGTATTTCTTATAATTCTGGAACTGTACAGAGTACACAGAATAGGCTGTTAAACGGCGGTGAAAGACACTGAATGGAATATGTGACTTTAATATTTGAGTTTGAAAACTTAACAGTATTTCTTATAATTCTGCAACTGTACAGAGTACACAGAATAGGCTGTTAAACGGCGGTGAAAGACACTGAATGGAATATGTGACTTTAATATTTGAGTTTGAAAACTTAACAGTATTTCTTATAATTCTGCAACTCTGCAGAGTACACAGAATAGGCTGTTAAACGGCGGTGAAAGACACTGAATGGAATATGTGACTTTGATATTTTAGTTTGAAGACTTAACAGTATTTCTTCCTATTCTGCAACTCTGCACAGTACACAGAATGTGCTGCTACACTGCGGCGAAGCACACTGAATGGAATATGTGACTTTGATATTTGAGTTTGAAAACTTAACAGTATTTCTTATAATTCTGGAACTGTACAGAGTACACAGAATAGGCTGTTAAACGGCGGTGAAAGACACTGAATGGAATATGTGACTTTAATATTTGAGTTTGAAAACTTAACAGTATTTCTTACTATTCTGCAACTCTGCAGAGTACACAGAATAGGCTGTTAAACGGCGTTGAAACACACTGAATGGAATATGTGACTTTAATATTTGAGTTTGAAAACTTAACAGTATTTCTTATAATTCTGGAACTGTACAGAGTACACAGAATAGGCTGTTAAACGGCGGTGAAAGACACTGAATGGAATATGTGACTTTAATATTTGAGTTTGAAAACTTAACAGTATTTCTTATAATTCTGCAACTGTACAGAGTACACAGAATAGGCTGTTAAACGGCGGTGAAAGACACTGAATGGAATATGTGACTTTAATATTTGAGTTTGAAAACTTAACAGTATTTCTTATAATTCTGCAACTCTGCAGAGTACACAGAATAGGCTGTTAAACGGCGGTGAAAGACACTGAATGGAATATGTGACTTTGATATTTTAGTTTGAAGACTTAACAGTATTTCTTCCTATTCTGCAACTCTGCACAGTACACAGAATGTGCTGCTACACTGCGGCGAAGCACACTGAATGGAATATGTGACTTTGATATTTTAGTTTGAAGACTTAACAGTATTTCTTCCTATTCTGCAACTCTGCACAGTACACAGAATGTGCTGCTAAACTGCGGCGAAGCACACTGAATGGAATATGTGACTTTGATATTTTAGTTTGAAGACTTAACAGTATTTCTTCCTATTCTGCAACTCTGCACAGTACACAGAATGTGCTGCTACACTGCGGCGAAGCACACTGAATGGAATATGTGACTTTGATATTTTAGTTTGAAGACTTAACAGTATTTCTTCCTATTCTGCAACTCTGCACAGTACACAGAATGTGCTGCTACACTGCGGCGAAGCACACTGAATGGAATATGTGACTTTGATATTTTAGTTTGAAGACTTAACAGTATTTCTTCCTATTCTGCAACTCTGCACAGTACACAGAATGTGCTGCTACACTGCGGCGAAGCACACTGAATGGAATATGTGACTTTGATATTTTAGTTTGAAGACTTAACAGTATTTCTTCCTATTCTGCAACTCTGCACAGTACACAGAATGTGCTGCTAAACTGCGGCGAAGCACACTGAATGGAATATGTGACTTTGATATTTTAGTTTGAAGACTTAACAGTATTTCTTCCTATTCTGCAACTCTGCACAGTACACAGAATGTGCTGCTAAACTGCGGCGAAGCACACTGAATGGAATATGTGACTTTGATATTTTAGTTTGAAGACTTAACAGTATTTCTTCCTATTCTGCAACTCTGCACAGTACTCAGAATGTGCTGCTAAACTGCGGCGACGCACACTGAATGGAATACGTGACTTTGATATTTTAGTTTGAAGACTTAACAGAATGTGCTCTAATCTGCAACTTTGCATACTAAACAGAATGTGCTCTAATCTGCAACTTTGCACACTAAACAGAATGTGCTCTAATCTGCAACTTTGCACACTAAACAGAATGTGCTCTAATCTGCAACTGTGCACACTAAACAGAATGTGCTCTAATCTGCAACTTTGCACACTAAACAGAATATATATATTTTTTTTTTTTTTTTTTTGTTTTTTTCCCCCCACACCAAATAACCTGCTGCCCCCACACACAGTAGTCCTAAAAAGGACTTTTGGTTCTTTTTTTTTCACAATTTTTGTTTTTTTCCTCCCTACACTGCCTTTCCCTTCCTATCCTCAGCTCTCCCTGGCTCAGACTGAGCCGAACTCGATGGTCAGGTGCTATACAGCACCTGACCACGGGTTCTGGCCAGCCAATCAGTGTAATGCCAGCAGCCAACATGGCTGCTGGCATTACACCGATGTCAGAGCCTCCCTGCACGTTTATTGGCTGCGCAGCAGCCGCAAAACGTGCGGGGAGGAGACCCGAACATGGCGGGCGAGCACATGCGGTACTCGTACGAGTACCGCCATGTGCCGAGCAGAGCGATGCTCGAGCCGATCCGAGCATCGGCCGAGCATGCTCGCTCAACACTACTGATCACTCATTTATATCATTGTTGTTTACACTTTATATATAGTATATTGTATTTAATAAATTATATATAATTTTGCACAAATATACGGGATTATTTTAATCAATTCTTTACTGTGAAGTAGCATGTCAATACCTAATATAGTGTAAAGTTCTCAAAATTTTTTAATATTGTCATTTATCTATTTATGTGAAGATATCCAACCTGATTGGTTCTCTTGTTTTAACCCTTTGGATACCTTCAACATAATTGGTTCAACAATGCTTATTAAGGCCCTCTCTTCTCTACCTGACACTATAGCTTCTCACCCGACTATGGCGGAGGCACACATCACGGTCTTGCCTAAACCAGGCAAAGACACCCAACACTGCCAAAATTATCATCCTATATCCCTCTTAAATCTGGACCTAAAAATGTATGTTAAGATTTTGTTGAATAGAGTAAAGAAATTGCTATCTGACCTAATTCATTTAGACCAGTCTGGATTTACACAGAAACAAGAAGCGCGAGATAACACTCACAAACTGCTAAAACTTATCCATCATATTGATAAGCATAACTTACAAGCTCTCCTGTTAACGACTGATGTAGATAAAGCTTACTATCGCATGAATTGGCTTTTTATTTCCAATGCTTTGAAACACTTATGTTTTCTAGCATATGCCCAAGCTCTATATATGAACCTGACTGCAAAGGTCAAAGTCAATGGCTTATTATCTCATAGCTTCCCAGTCTTCAATGGTATGCATCAGGGGTGCCCACTTTCCCCTCTTCTTTTCATACTCATGATGGAGATGGTAGCCCAACATGTCGTAACAACCATACTATCACGGGTATTTTGCTGCCTTCCATGCCTACTCTGGTCAAACTCTTTATGTTTGCAGATGATGTGCTCCTTTCCACGATGCACCCAGACACTGCTCTCCAGGCCTTTTTAGATGAGATACACAAATGTTTGCTTGTTTCGGATTTTAAAATCAGTGTGACCAAGTTGAGTGTCTTCGTGGTAAATCTCCCAAATTCTATTTTCTCTAGACTGAAAGCCGCTCATACATTTCAATGGTCCAAATGGTCAAGTGAGTATTTGGGGGTGATTATGACCCCTAAATTGACTCAAATTTTTGAATTCAGCTACCCAAATTATTGAAGAAAGTCCAGATGGATCTTATCAAATGGAAATTTCTTTATATTTCCTGGATAGGGAGGTTAAATATAATTAAAACAAACATCCTACTGAGATTTTTATATCTCTTTCAAACGCTCCCAATTAGTATCCCCTCCACTTTCTTTACCAAAGGTACACGTATTCTTTCAGACTTCCTCTGGGGGAACAGACACCCTAGAATTGGGGCTAGCACCCTTACCATGTTGAATGCAGCTAAGGCATTAATCCCTCTCTATTGGAAGATGAAGGTCCCCCCCCTCGGTAAACACTTGGCTCTCTAAAGCAGAGGAGCAGATCCTTTTCCTTAAGATAGCTTGGAGACAGAAGAAATTGGATGTTTCCCTACTTAACCAATTGTTATTGGATTGACAAACTCTTACTTGGTAATACTCCTCTTCAGGGGATTTTGGTGGGAAAATAGTTTCGATTCCTCTCCATAGTATCCAGCCCTGTGTCCATCTGGTTCTTAGCTCTCTGTCTTATATTCCAACTCTGTCTGTCATGTGCTCCTTTTTCTCATTTTATTTCTTCAGTCTAATCTCTTTCCTCCTCGTTTCAATCCTTGTCTCTCTCCCTTGTTCCTCTTTTCTTATAATTTTGTGTCTGTGTGCTGCTGTGAGTGACAATAAACCAGGAGTCCTATCAGCTCTATTTTTCCATCTCTTCTTATCCTTTCTACCTTTCATCTCCTCCCCATCGCCCCTCCTTCCCTCCCTTTCTCACCCTTCTACACTTAAAATTCTGGGCATTCACTGTCCTGCCACGCCAGTGCTTGGTCCTATAGATATTCGGTTGTTATCTTTTTTGTATTGTTACCATTGTACTTTGTATTCCTTGTACTATGCTTCATATTGTCCAGGTAGCTCAATTTTATGTCATGGATGTATCTGTAATTTAATTGTATGCCTTGCTGCCTGTGATGTCCTTTCAATAAAATACTTTAAACTCAAAAACCTGCAATAAATCGATTCATGTAGCATCTCCATGCATACAGGGGCCGCCAGATAAATTAACATGGGCTTCACTGGCTTACCATTGCCTTTCAGCTGACATGCAAGGCCTCAAGCTCCACAAAACACTAATCCTCTGGCCAAGTTTGTCTGTCACCCTGGTAACTCAAAAAATTCTATCAATGCAGAAATGAAACAATCAATTAAATTTAGCAAAAGTGACTAGCAATCCAGGAAGGAATAAGCCCAAGCCATAGTCTATTCCCAAAAAATGGGAAAACAGAAATGTGATTCTCTCCTGATGAGAGACTTAAGGTTTTGGCTAGTTGCAGAATAGGAGGAAACATTAGCTCAAGAACCCGCCTTTTTTTTTGGGATTACTGTCAGGAGTTTAGGAGATTGACTAATTAGTGACAATGCAGAACTCAAGCAGAAGGTAGGGCTAAAGTTTCAAATGATTGCTGCATCAAGCAGTCCAGTATGGGCTAATTTCTCAATCTGACTTGAGTATTATTCCAGAAGTGCTCCTTTCTGGAATAATGACCTGGATATCTCATAAGGGTCAGTGAATTCAAAATATTATGAGTGCTGGTGAAAGGGAACAGAGGGGTTGTTAGAAAAAAGTAATCTGACACTTTCACCCTGCAGGCTAGAATGTGTCTCTTGAGTGTGTGCCTTGTGAACAACGCTGTAGCCTTGGTCATGGGTAAAGATATTGAACACAAGCCAAGCTCAAATACCAAACACCGATCAAACAGTGATTGGTCAGGATGACTGTACCTTTTAAAGTGTCAGTATCAGGCATTAAAAATACTAAGGTAATGACAGTACCAGGGCTAGCCAGGAAGAGGTAGCTGAGAGGGTAAAAAAGCTACAAAGAAAATGGAAGAAAAGAGAATAACCATAAGAGGGAGATATAGCAAGGCTAGGAGGAAAATGTATTACCTAGCAATGGACCAATGCGAAGTGACCATCCCCTGGAACAAAGAGGACAGGACCCCAGGGAGCTGGAACACAAGAATTGGCTTGAAACAGATTTGTGGAAGCAGAGGAGAAATTGAATAAAGTAACTGGTAGCAGGATGCCAGGGAGTGAAAAGGGAAGGACTGAAGTGGGAAATAAACATTTCCATTGATTTAATGAGGTCTTCAACACATTGCAAGGCAATGGTCCACAGACTTTGATAACATTCAAGGGGTTAAAATCCCCACCTAAATCAATAGGGTGTTGGGGAAATGTTATTTGTCACCAGTAATGCAGTTATCTGGCCCAAACTTACTCCACTTATGTTGAACAAATGGCCCTTTTTAACTTTAAAAATAATTAAGTATGTATTTGCAAAAATGTTCAAATACACCTATATATATACCCCAAAATAATGGTCACACCCTGTCTGTGTTTCGAGTTTTAGCAAGCTAGGGCATAGGACCCAGGAGTGGAGGCTAGTGATCGAGAGAGAGAGAGAGAGAGAGAGGCGAGTACACTTGAGCTAGAAGGAATTTTTGGAGTTTGGAAAGAGGTACACTTAATATACACATATTACACTTTTGCACAAATTACATACACCCATACAAACACATACACACACATTGTCATTTTTTTATAACACCTAACACATTGTTTAAACTTTATTTTCTCAGTGTGAATCTGTGAGTGACAAAGTGTGACAGAGAGTGAGTGGGATAGAGTGTGTCTGTGAGGGCCTGTGCGAGTGCCTGGGTATGAGTGGGTGAATGATGGCTAGGAGAGGTGGACAGGAGAGAGGGATGGGGAGAGTAGTGGAGGAGGATGAGGAAGGAGAGCAGGACATCCCTGTTGAGAGTAGGGGTGGTAGAGGGAGATCCACAGGGTGGAGGGGAAGCTGTCCCAGAAGAGCAGGCACACAAAGGACAGGGACAGAACCTGCAGTGGGACGAGGGGTACATGGTAGGGACCACCATACACAGGCAGGGGCAGCTCAGGCAGGTCAGTCTGGTTCTGACTCCTCTCAGGCTGGAGGTGAGGAGTAGAGGATCAGAGATCACCGTTATACTGAGGAGGAGAACAGGGCCCTCGTGGAGGCTGTGCTGGAGAGGGAGACCATCCTGTTCATGAAGGAGGTGGTCCCTGACCTGGCTGCAAGGAGGAATGCTGCCTGGAACCAAATCTGCAGCTGGGTCAATGCTGTGACCACCTACAGACGGGATGTGGACTCAGTCAAAAAGAGATGGGGCGACTGCAAAAGGCAGATTAAGAAGAAGATGGGGATGCCGCCCTGCATGCCTGAGGTACCGGAGGTGGTCCTCCTGTCCCTATCACCTTCAGCGGATGGGAGGAGAGGCTCTGGCAGACCTTGTCATCCACGCTGATTAAGGGGGTCCCTGGAGAATCGGACACTGGGGATGAGAGGAGCCTCCACACCACCGGTAAGTGCATCATCCCATAACTACACACCACATCAAACCACACAACTATCACACACAAACACAGCCACATCCCAACATATGCCCATCATTCATCCACACAACTACACCAACACAGCACCCTGAGGGTTAAAACAGGATGCAAAACAAGGACAAATGTCAAGGTTCAACAAGGCCCAAATCTGTCCAACTCCCTGGTTAACACTCATGTTGGTGTGCTGATCGCACACAATACACACAAACAATGCTCAGAAAAGTGTTGTATGTTAAACATCAGAACTGCTCCAACACAATGTCACCCATGTCCCCACAGGGAAACCAGCACATAACCCCTTGAGTGCTAGAGGGATTATCAATGCATCGATCAACAATGCTTTGGCAACCCTTCCGGTTCTCAAAGGGTTAACCAGACAACAAACACAAGTCGATAGGCTAACGATTACATGCCACACAGGGTGCATTCACTAAGCTGTGAAAAATAGATGATGGAGATAAATTTACACTTACATACCCTCATTTCACCAATCCCATTGTTAGTCTATGGAGAATATTCAATAACATGAATCAAGTTGTAAAGGTCACATTGTATACACTCCATAGAAAACATTGCAAATGGGGAAGTGAGATCACTGGAGAAGACATAATCATGTTCAGTTCACCAGGTCCACTTCACCATTTACTGAATCACAAAAAGGATGGAGCAGGTCACAAATCACAGTGCCACTGAGAATAACTAGTTGTATGTGCAACACACAGGCCTTAAATAATTCCCCAGAATTAAAGGGGGAAAAGTAGGCGTTGGTGTTGTGTATGTAATCATTTACTCTAGCTTGAAATTATATATCTCACATTTGATTCACACATGGATCCTCAGGAGTTCTGATGTCATGGATGGATTGTACACCAGCCACTATTTGCAGGATACATATGTGAACCAAATACGAACCATTGTAGTTTGGTCAACAACATGCCATGAATTAAGGATATCTATGATTGAGTATGGCTGCCTCACTCAGAAGGATGTTGGGCTCATCCCGAAAAAAAAAGCAGGCCTCAATCAAAGATATCCTTCAATACTGACTTGATTGTTGCCCTTCAGGATTCAACAGGAACAGACCTCATGGACAGGATCCTGTCAAGTACATAAATCTCTGATTGCCATGGTGGTATCCCATGCATCACAATGCAATGCATAGAATACCATCATGACAACCAGAGAGTGACATGTGCAATCAGACAAAATCTTGCATTGTACAGGACAAACTGATAGCATAGGGATGAATACCACTTGAATCCCACTTCAGATCTGTTCAAAAAAGATATGTACACAAAGAAAAATGGTCAGATATGTATGTGGATAGGTACCTTTCAAATGGATACAAATATGTCCCAACAAGATGTGAACCCCGAGATCAGTTCAGTACATGTGATTGCCTTACTGCCCATATATGTGCATCCATCACAAACTAATTCTTATTGATATCATCAGAATACACATACCTAGTATATTCCACTTTACTTAGGTGGGATTTACGAGGTATGTTTGTATTCATGATATGAAATCAATAAAAGTTAGTTTGTGATGGTTGCACATATATAGGCAGTAAGACAATCACATGTACTTAACGGATCTCTGGGTTCATATCTAGTAAATATATGTTTGTACCCATATGAAAGGTACATATCCACATACATATCAGACCATATTCCTTTCTGTGTCCCTTGCACGGGATAGCAATGGTTAATTTCACCTTGATGTAATATTGTAGGCATTGTAAAAAGATGTGTATCAATGTAAGTCCTATCCCTCCTACCCTCATGATTAGACAGATATTGCTCTATGTGACAGCTGGAGATATCAGTCATTTGACCACACAGAGGCTCTTCAGCAGAGACCAAATTGATCCATTTAGAGATAAATACGTCTTTTGAATGGTCTATAAAGTGTGCCTGGTTTGCAAGCACACTCTGTGGACCATTCCAATGAAGTATTCATCTCCAAATGGGTCAATTCTGGCTCTGCTGAAGAGCCTCCTTGTTGTCAAATGACTGATATCTCCAGCTGTCACATAAAGCAATATCTGTCTAACCATGAGGGTAGGAGGGATAGGACTAACATTGATACACATCTTTTTTCAATGCCTACAATATTACATCAAGGTGAAATTAACCATTGCCATCCCTTGCAAGGGACACAGAGGAGGGGACCAGCCGCTTGCCACCGTACTCACCACCCACACTTCCTCCCCAGCTGTCTGCTACCCAACTGGCTGAACCTTCACCAGCTGTTACCCAACTGGCTGCACCTCCACCGGCTGTTATCCAACTGGCTGATCCCTAAATGGCTGCTCTACCTCAGTCCAGCGGCTGGATGCAACAGGAGGAGAGATGGATGCATCCCACCACCTCCAGGAGCTACTACCCTCCAGCAGCACCACCACCATCACCACGGAGGCAATGGTTGCCAGGAACTGTGTCAACCACCCAATATGTGCCTTATTCCACCCAGATGGACCTATCCTTCTGGATGGCTCCCCAGCATGGCCCCATGTATTATCCTAGGTGGGGGCCAAGCACATACCCTTGGTCACTCGACTACCAACCTCTGGGCCTGATTGGGGAGCCTCAGTGCCTGCTACCGAGGGAAATATTCACTCTACCACCAGGACAGACAACATTGGGCAGCAGTGAGTCACTTGATGTGGTGGGCATATGCCCATCATCTGCACTAGCCACTCCAACAGCTGTCACAGCAGCAGTAGCCACAGCACACCCAGCAGCAGCAGAGGACACAGCACACACAGCAGCTGAGCACACAGCAGCAGCTCAGGACACAGCAGCTCAGGACACAGCAGAAGCGCAGGACACAGCAGCTCAGGACACAGCAGCAGCTCAGGACACAGTAGCTCAGGACACAGCAGCTACACATTCTCCCAGCACATTCACCTCCAGCACTGCACACCTCATGAGGATGGAAGCAGAGTGCATGGCCCTACAGAGGCGACTACTCCGGTCAAGCCGCAGTACAGACAAGAATATATCAAGGAGCCAGAAGGAATCCCGGAGGAACACCTCCAGGATAGAGGCAAGGATCCATGCCCTGCAGTCGGAGGTGATAAGGCTCAACACACAACTCCATCAGCACCACACAGGGATGATGGACATGTTTGTACAGGGGCTGGTGGAGTTGAGAGAACAGAACCGCAGGGAGAACCTGCATTTAGAGAAGGCACTGCATTCCACAGTGGGGTCCACTGCACCCACCACTACCTCCAGTGTGACCCCTGAAGCCGCACCTAGGGGCCAAAGGGTGACCAGGCAATTAGCCAGGGTATCCACCTCTGGCACCCAGTCGAAAGTCCCCCCACCAAAAAAAAAGAAGTAAAATGCCCAACATGTTCTCTTCCCCCTTAGTAAAAGAACATTGTGCTTTTGAATCCTGTCTGATCTGCTTTGTATTCAGTTATAGTTTGGGTGGCAGAGTTGTCTCCAATGCATTGCCAAGCAATGCAGTGAACACAACTTATTCCTAGGTAAGATGTTTGTGGGATGTTACAACATGGGTTCACACACACACACCGTTATCCAAATTCAACTGGCAATCCATCCCTGGAACCATATAACACAACAGTGTTATATGGCCAGGATGTGGGTTGAATTTGAACACAACAGACCCCTTAGCACAACTGGTAAAAAACTGAACATTCGTCTGCATCAATTGTTGTGTTTAAGGGGACACCCAAACAAACAGCTATGTGACTAAGCAGATAAATAACAAGCAGGGCAGATGGAACATGCAGCAAAATAGTCTTTGATTCCAGGTCTTATTGTGCAACTGACTTACTGGGGAACCCAATGTTCACCCTAGGATTTCAATATGCAACTGTTCTAATTCCTTCTGATGCTGAGATGCAAGGGCAGCAGGATGCTGAGGAGCAGGTTAGTGTGTCACAGACCACCGTGGACACAGTGGAAATGGGGTCAACAAGCGATGCAGGACTAGGACAGGTTCCACTTGCCAGCAGTAGCAATACTGCTGATCCTAGTTGCAGTGCTGATTCTGAGGCAGTAGCAGCAACAGGAGCAACATTATCCGCTGCCACAGATAATGAAGGGGAGTGTGGAGGACAAGAAGAAAGAGGACATTCTTCTCCAGCTTTCCCCTTCCGTCTGAGGTCATCATGGGTGTGGGACTATTTTTCTGTTGGGGCAGGCACAGTACAGTCATCAGCAATGGCACTGTGCACAATTTGTGACAAGTCAGTGAAAAGAGGAAAGGAGGGAATACACCTTGGCACAAGCACTCTCATATCACACATGACATTTACTCCAAACATGTTAAAGCCAAACACCCACCACAGAAATCAAGCACTGCTATTGGATGTTTAGGTTACAAACAATGACCCCTTGTGGTCTTAATGAGAGTACTGAAAATATTTATTGACATTTGCTGTGTGGTTTTTTTTATATTTATTTTAGATTAATTTAGTGAGTATATGTATATACACACATATTTGTATGTTTTTTTATGTTCTAATTGTCCACTCTGTTGTATGTTTTTTTATTAGACGGATCCTTCCTTTTGGTGCCCATATTTGTTGTGTCCAATGATGGCCACGTGTTTTTTCATGTGGTTTTCTATCATTAACTGTGTTGTGGTAGATAGGTTAGTAGATGCCTTTGGGCTAAGTTCGGTTATAATCAGAACATGCGCTGTCTTAACGTATTTGTATTGTTTGTGAATGACATCATGGTCAGTTGTAGTGTTTTCCCACATGCGCTCTATACTTTGGTTTTTTGGGTTTTTTTTTAATTACATGCACTTTGTGCGCATATGTGGAAGGACCTCATGCGCGTGTGGGCTTAGTTTAGCCCATTGAACGGACAAGTCAGCGCATGCGCTCTTTGGCACTTGGGAGTGACATAGCGGACATGTGTTGTCCCTATCCGCATCTGTGTTTCTTTCTTCTGGGTTTACTTATCCCGGTTGTCTTGTGCACATGCGCGGGGGGACGCCATTGGTTTGTGGCTCGATCTCTCTTGAGCCTTTGGGCCATTTGATTTTTTTGGCACTGTTTGATTTGGACACTATAAATGTGGAAAGCCAACAGGTAGGACCTTTTGGAATTTATTTATCTATATATTGCCAGATTAGCTCTTGAAAAAGAGGCTGTAGCCTTGAAACGCGTTGAACGTTTCTGGCGTTTTAAATTTGTTTTTATATATTCCAATATTGTTGTACTATTGAGAATAAATATTTTATTATTTGGACGAGTGGACCATTTTTGCAGGAGTGGAACTCTGAGCAGGGCAGACAGTTATACCCTGCATGCCATTATCACTGGCTTAGTTGGATTAGCCGGTGATTTTAATTCTGTGAGTATCACTTCTCACTTTGCTGTGTATTATTGCACTTGACTATTTGTGGATAGCGCCCCTTCTGGTTGCTTTTTTCTGTATGCTAAGATGGTGGCAGGGAGGGTTCATCACTACTATTAAACTGTCAGGAAGTTGTCATGTGTCCTTAGTGGGTGTGGAAAAGTGGTACAATGACAGCGGCAGTACTTGGTTTTGGGTGTCATGGTGTTTGGATACAGTTGTGCCCCCAGATGTTATTTACCACACACATACTGTGCACATTGTAGTTGCTGAGGAGACCCACAGTTCTTGCTCTCAAGGGAAAAATATATTCTAGTAACATCACACCCATGATGATTTTGGAGGAGGGGCAGGTGGAGAAGATTTAATGACCAACTTGTTCTTTTCTCCACAAATACTGGGGGCTACTTATTCTGCTGCTACTGCCTCAGGCGCATCACTGGAGCCAGTTGTGGCAAATGGAACCTTGATCATCCATCTTCCATGTTACTGCTATTGTTGATCCCATTCCCTTTCAGCTGCCTAATCATCTTGCTGCTTAACCCCTTAACGACCGGTCCCATAAGGACCGCATAGGACCACTTGGACGCGCCGGTACACGTGACCTGTCGCGTGTATCGGCGCGTCACTATGGGGCCTGATAGAGATCGCTCCGATCTAGGAACGGTCAATTTCAGCCCTTATTTTTACTTACAGCGCTCCCGGTAGAGCGCTGTAAGTAAAAAGTATGTGACGTACTATGTCCGTCATCGGTCCTTGAGTATTTCAAGGACCGTGACGGTCATAGTACGTCACATGTCGTTAAGGGGTTAAACAACTCCTCAGCAGCAGTATGAACAGCAGTTGCAACTCAGGACTTAGGAGGACATTTGACAGTGGCCACGGGCCAACATGACCTGCTAGCATTAGGCCAGTAGGGCATTTTTATTTTTTTCTCAGGGCTTGTGTTTAAATAAATAAATACTAGTCCTACAAAAAAAATTGGGAGGGGGGTTGTTTCTAACAAGCCTAAGTCCTACAAATCAATGTTTCTTCAGGGCTTAGGCCTCTAATAAGTCTAAGCCCTACAAAAGCCTCTAACAACAAATCAAACAAATCATCTTCTACAAAATACTCTATCAAGTCAAGTATCAGGCCACCCCAGTGGCAGCTTATGTCAGGGGGTTCCTGTCTCTGTCACTTTAAATACAAATGTCTTATTTTATTTTATGATTTTTTTTTATTATTAATTGTCCACCCAATAGCAGTCAAGACACCCCCCCAAAACAAATTCCCTGTTCAAATGATTCATTCATTCACCAACACAGGCACCCTCCTCAGACCACTTTATACCATGTTCTTATTTTATTTAGGATTTCTTTTTTATTAAGTGCCCCCCCAATCCTAGTAAACAACCCCCCAAAACTCATCCCCTGTTCTACTGATTCTTTCCCCACACCCCACCAACACAAGCACCCTCATGCCCCTTTTATACTGTGCCTTTAGGAAATAAAATATTATTTGTAATGTGTTGTGTGTAACTTCTATGTTACACGGGAAAACTGCACTTTTCGCAGGAAATTTTTCGCCAAGCGAAAAGTGCCATTTTTCACAGATTTCAGTTTGAGGTGGAAAGTTTCGCCCACCCCTAGTCATCACACATGATTTATTAATAATCTACCAAATTTTCTGTAGCACTGGGATTTAATGTCTAAGATCAGATATTTTGTACACAGTTTTATGTATCTGGTTCTAACTCCGCTTTCTATAATCATTTGAATACTAGAGAGGTCACCAATACAGATGAACGGAATGTCCAAGATTCATGCTCAGGGAGAGGGTACTGGTGTATGGCACAGGCAGAGGGGACTGGTAAGCCTTAAAATCTAGAGGGATTGCAAGGCCTGTGATTTAGTAAAGCAAGAATGGGTCTGGGAGTGAAAAGGGACTTGGTGATATAACCAGCAGATTGCTAGTAATAAATCAAAAAAGCAGGAAGGCACTGGTGAGGTAATAAATGCTAGGGCAAAAAAATCTTAAAGGGATAGTAATGTTTCATAATAAAAGCAGCTCCAATTAATCTTCATAGTATCTGGGTCAGGGAGAGTTTTATTTCAATACTGTCCGAGTTGTAGTTCAAGAGTAATTGAATTATAAAGTATCCCCCTCCTTCCTCTTTTACTGAGGTAACACTGCTCACCTCAGAGCAGCAAGACTGTCTGGATGGATCACAGAGAGGGAAAATCTTCAAGTGAGCATAAGGAAAAACCAGAAAAACCTGTCAACGGAGGCAGGGTTTTCATTGTTCTCACAGTAAGAAGATTGTCCCTTGCTGTGAGCTGTCTGGTCTTAAGACCATATTCCACATCTGGGGGGAGGCAGCTTACACTAGGTAAAAGGGGCAGGAGAGGGATACTTTATCATTCAATTACTCTTGAACTACAGCTCTGACAGTATTGAAATAACACTCTCCATGGCCCAAATACTATGAAGATTAATTGGAGCTTCTGTGTTTGTGAAACATTACTATCCCTTTAAATGGCGTGGTGTTCTCTGAGAAGCTATATAAACATAATAAACCAAAGCAGCAGACCAGCCTGAAGTTCTCTACCTTGTTCAGAGGAAAATTTCACTAATTGTTTGCTTTTTTAATCAACAAGACAGTTGAACAAACAAGGAGAAACAGAAACAAAACCACTGTATGCAGAGGCGTAACTTGAAGCCACCGGGCCCTGGTGCAAGAATTGCCATGTTCCCCCGACCACATTGGCCCCCTCATCCACATTGCCCCTTCCACAATGCCCCCTTCATCTCCACAATGCCCCTTCCACAATGCCCCCTTCATCTCCACAATGCCCCTTCCACAATGCCCCCATCTCCACATTTCCCCTTCCACAATGCCCCCCATCTTCACATTGCCCCTTCATCTCCACATTTCCCCTTTATCTCCACATTTCCCCTTTATCTCCACATTGCCCCTAGCTCCAGTCCCTGGTGGTCTAGCGGAGTGTCTTGACAGATCTGTGCCTCCTTCGGCACAGATCTCGAGAACTGAAGCTCCCGCGTGCCTCTCTAGTAAGGTAGAGGCTGGGAGATGATGTAATCTCCCAGAGCTCTATAGTACTAGAGCGGCTCTCCGAGTGGGAGATGAACTAAGCGACTGCTGCTGGCGAGGGGGTCTCATGGGGCGGCCGGGCCCCTGGAGTGACAGGCCCGGTCACAAGTGTGACCGCTGCGACCCCTATTGTTACTCCACTGACTGTATGGTAAGATTTGTGTCTGGCAAAACAGAGTTTCTTATGTAAATAAAATTACACCTTTAGTCTCCCTTGAACTCTTGTGTTTATTAAACAGATTAGTCCTATACCAGAGCTTTATTTAATAACTGATTAACATCAATACTTCCCTTCAGGGAGATGTTTCCCTTGCCTTTCTTACCTTCAGATCTGAGTAGTGGCCCTGTGTGTAAAAATGTGAGGTTTGGATGCCATTACTAAGGTCTGAAGATATACATGCATTTCCCTGCAAAGGGTATAAGCACTGGTGCTAATCAGTTTTAAATAAAGTTCAAAAACAATTTGCACAGTGTCGAGGTACAGAATTAATATTTTAAATAGACATTAGGGTACACCACTCAATTCTGGTGTTAAAGGGTGTTTGTGTAAACCAATAGGAGTGTACAAATCTGTCAATTAACATAAGCTAATTTTTAAGAAAGAAAGAAAAGCAGATATAATAGCACCAAATCACCACTTATTCTACAGACAACAGGGAATGATCACCAAAATATGAAGGGGGGGCAAAGTGTTATTAAAATGTAACTTTTAATACATCACCATTAAGATCATCACAGTCTGAAACCACATAAAAAGAAAGTGAAGTTTAAAAGAAATGTTACACTAGAAGCCATATTAATTATTGGGTCTTACTAATACCCGATAAATGTAAAGTTACATTTGATATTCTTGGTAATATAATCACAGTAGTGACTGTCCATCAGATTTTATGTGAAATTTTAAGTGACTCTGATATATGGCTAATTGTAATATTGCCCACACCACTAGCATTTAATTTTAATTTCTTTTAAACGTTGCTTTCTTTTTCTGTGGTTTCAGACTATAACCTTAATAGTAATTTGATAAGAGTTATGTTTTATTAACAATTTGCACCACCTCATATTTTGGGGATCACTCCATGTTGCCTTCAGAATAAGGGGTGTGTTTGGTGCTATTATCTGTTTTTGTTTCTTTCTTATCAATTAGACCTCATAGTAAGTCTGTAGAAAAAAAAAAGGAACAAGCGCAACTCCTGGGGGTGATCAAAGATACATATATAAGTAAATGATCTGAAATGAATCACAAGTCAGATATATAGAACAGATAAAAATAAAGATCTCTAAAATAAAGTAATGGAGAAGAACACCAGTCTGTTTTCCCAGGTATCTTGGTCTTTCAAAAAACAGTCACAATCGGGTATATGTAGATCCTAGGTAATATAGAGAAAGAAGAAAAATCTCTCTAAGAACGAATCTGCAATGATGGTATAGAAATGAATCCAACATGGACCAGACTCACCGGATCAAAGCTTGTATCTGTACATAAAGTAAGCCCGACCTGGCTGGGATGATAGTAATCCTCACAATAGGGACCAAGATGTTGCTGAGGTCTTGTACATGGAATACACCCAACTTGACCGTAATGGGGATAATCCTTGTGGTAACGGACCGTCTCTGGACAAAATGGTTTAAAATGGACTCCAGGTGTTGAATTCTTATGTACGTTGGACAAATTGTACTGATTTGCCCTCTCTCTCCAGTGGATTGTAGTAGTTGGATGTTTGGTCTTCTTTGTATGTTCAGCCAGCAGATTTCTGATGAAGCAGTGTATACTGCGAAACATAAGATACTGTATGACTTTTTACCTGTGATTGTTTGTATTACCATTGTTATAGGTATTACAAGTTTTTGCAGATTTTTTATTAAATATTTTTATAAGGTGATTTGAAGCAGCACCATTTTTTTTGCCAGTATTATTCCCGGTTAGTTTCCTCTGCATGTCTGTATATGCTTCCATCCAACTACTACAATCCACTGGAGAGAGAGGGCAAATCAGTACAATTTGTCCAACGTACATAAGAATTCAACACCTGGAGTCCATTTTAAACCATTTTGTCCAGAGACGGTCCGTTACCACAAGGATTATCCCCATTACGGTCAAGTTGGGTGTATTCCATGTACAAGACCTCAGCAACGTCTTGGTCCCTATTGTGAGGATTACTACCATCCCAGCCAGGTCGGGCTTACTTTATGTACAGATACAAGCTTTGATCCGGTGAGTCTGGTCCATGTTGGATTCATTTCTATACCATCATTGCAGATTCGTTCTTAGAGAGATTTTTCTTCTTTCTCTATATTACCTAGGATCTACATATACCCGATTGTGACTGTTTTTTGAAAGACCAAGATACCTGGGAAAACAGACTGGTGTTCTTCTCCATTACTTTATTTTAGAGATCTTTATTTTTATCTGTTCTATATATCTGACTTGTGATTCATTTCAGATCATTTACTTATATATGTATCTTTGATCACCCCCAGGAGTTGCGCTTGTTCCTTTTTTTTTTCTACATGGTTTCTTTAAGTGATTAGTGGTGCTAAGGACACTGAGAACGATAGCTGCCACTGGGAGGTGCTCTATATATTTATATATTTCTATTTGGTCCTTTCTATTTATATAATTATATGTTTTAAGGTCAGTGGAGCGCTTTTTCTGTACATTTTCTTTTCTCATAGTAAGTCTGATGTACTAATAAGAACTGAGTGGATATGCACTAACATTATATCATTGCCAGACTGACAATAATGTGGCATACTTGCACTGAATTGTGTTTGTCATTATATCTTTGTGTATATGTCATACAGTTGTAATCAAAATTATTCAACCCCCATTGCAAATCAAGTTTATTGTCAAAATTTACAGACTTTCAGCTGTTTGCAATGAACAAATCAAACAAAAGCAATTGAAATAGCTTAACACAATGGATGCTTCAAGTGGTTTCCTCAAATTCAACTGAAAATGCAACGTATAATGACTTCTCCAGTCTAAAACTTATTCAACCTTCTGAATAGAATCCCTCACAACAGAACAAATATGCAAAACAGATGTTGTCTTAAGCACACCTGATGCAATCAAGGGCTTCATTAGTTGCACCAGGTGTGCTTGAGCTGGAACACATGAGATATCTGAACTGGCTAGGGGTTTGTTGAGTGTCACATTTGACTGCATGTTAGAAATAGGGCTAAGTCAAAAGAATGGTCCAGAAAGCTAATAGAAGAGATCATCACCCTTCACAAACAAGGAATAGGACAAAAAATATAGCGAAGACATTGAATGTTTCTAGAGACACCGTTGGAAGCGTAGTTCGAAAGATCAAAGTCAAAGGAACAGTGTTTACACTACCTGGATGGGGCAGAAAAAGGAAGCTATCAATGGCTGCAACCAGATTTCTGAGAAGGCAGGTTGAGAAAAACACTTGAGTGACTGCAAATGACCTGCAGCAAGAATTGGTGGCAACAGGCACTTACTGTGCTCACTGATGTTTCAGTGAGCACAGTAAGGCATGTACTAAATGCAGAAGGTTTCCATTCAAGAACTCCAAGACGTACAACACTACTGACCCAAAAGAAGTTTTAGGATTCTGTTTTGTGGATCGACGAAACAAAACTGGAACTTCTCGGACAGATGTATCAGAGGTATGTCTGGAAAGAAGAATGAAGCATACGCTGAAAAGAACACTCTGCCTACAGTTAAGCATGGTGGTGGCTCGGTGATGCTCTGGGGCTGCTTTGCATCCTCCGGCACAAGAAAATTGCAGTGTGTGGAAGGCAAGATGGATTCATTGAAGTATCAGGAAATCATAGGAGAAAACGTTATGCTGTCTGTGAGGAAGCTGAAGCTTGGGCGTCATTGGACCTTCCAACAGGACAATGATCCCAAGCATACCTCAAATTCCACCAAGGTTTAGTTGCAAAAGAAGTCCTGGAAGATTCTACAGTGGCCATCACAGTCACCTGACTTGAACCCTATAGAAAATCTCTGGTGTGATTTGAAGAAGGCAGTTGCAGCATGCAGAATCATGAATATTACTGAACTGGAGGTCATTGCTCATGAGAAAAGGGCTAAGATTCCTCATGTATGCTGCCTGAAGCTGGTGTCTGGCTATGCATCACATTTTCAGCAGATCATAACAACAAAATTGTGCTCTATTAAGTACTAAAGATGCTTGCCATGAAGGGGTTGAATAATTTTGAGACTGGAGAAGTCATTATAAGTTGCATTTTCAATTGAATTTGGGGAAACCAATTGAAGCATTTGTTGTGTTGAGCTACTTCAATTGCTTTTCTTTGATCTGCAAACTGCTAAAAATCTGTAAATTTTGACTATAAACCTGATTTGCAATGGGGTTGAATAATTTGTATTACAACTGTAAATACTCCATGCCTTCACCAGTTATAATGTTGCATTGTCTTCACTGCCAATATCTTATTTACATATTGAAATGTGGTGTAGTGAGTCATTGACATATTCCTGTGGGATGGTGAAGCTTCCCATAGCTTTCTCTGCAGCCACAGAGAACTGTTTGCTGTCTCTAATAGAGATCAGAGAAAGCAATTGCTTTAACCATTTGAATGTCACAGGCAAAAGCAACAAATTGCTTTGCAAGGGTGAGCTGGTACTGTTCCTGGTGATGAAGTCTGACAGCATCATCTCTGCTCCGCCACTTCTGGTCCCTAACACATTGCCAGCTTTATGATAACATCATATGCTAATGATCAAAGTCTCTCACCCTCTCCTTGCATATATAATTCTTGATGCATATGGTGAGGTGCGTCATATTCTCTATGGCAAAGTGATCACCAAGTATCTCTAGACACACTTTGCTATTCATTGAATCTTATCCCTGGAGTAATTATGGGGCAAACAAAAGGCACAAATCTCCATTAATTTTAATGTTGTTTTAATCCCTTGAATGCTATACTAATTGAAATGGAACCTTCTATAGTATTCAAGGAGTTAAAATAGTTGTCATTTTGAGAATTTCTATTTGATCTCCATTCTGCAACTGGAAATTTGCTAGCAAGTAAGCAGAGGAAATATTAGTTTGTAAGAAAAAATAGCTATTCATCCACTTACAAAACAAACACAAAATTAATAATCCCTGGTTTGTTTATTTCATATTTGGCACAGACAGTCAATGACCAGACTTAATTTCCTTACTATGCTTCCCATGTCTCTACATTAGCAAACTCTTTGCTGTCATATCTATTTTTTTATACATTTACTTATATTTGGTGTTCTACTAAGTAGCTGTTTGCAGACTATTTCTACTGCATTGTATGGTTGTGCTTTAAAATGGATTAACCATTTGGATGCTAGAAGCATCTTCAGTCTATTGCGAGTCTGTTGATCAAATGTCAAATGGCTGAATGAATAAGGAAATACTCTGATTCCCTTACTCATTTGCAAACTCATTATGAATAGCCTTATTATTCCGGTAAGTACACATTCATAAGTGAGTGAATACAAGGCAAATCCACCATTTCCATCCACCCATGCTCTATATTTGTATGTGTGGGTATTGCTCTAATTAATTTATATGTATGTATTTATAAGATAAGATGTATGTATATATAAGATAGATATATTATAAATGTGTATGTGTTTGAGTATCTACATACAGATATATATAGATATGGGCTTGTTTTAATACATGAAATTAGCAGACCATACCACAGAAAATAATAGCCTATTGACAATTTTCTGTCATTTTAGAGTGTTATTGGTGACATCAGCTTGATAAAGATAAATTATCTAGATCATCTTACAAAACTGATTTGGCATCTTGACAACCCTTACAGTGAAAAACTTAGTGTTGAAGCTCAAGAAATGACAGGAAATTACATTAGCTGTAAATGATATTCAAATGATGATATTTGAATTGGGGGCTACTTAATTGGCCCTAATGAAGATGCATTTATAACAAAATATAACAAACATAACACCTGGATTCCCATCACAATCCAGATCCCTAAAGTTTCTACTTTCACTTATGAAATGCTGAGGGATACCTCAGGGCCAGTTATACCTCCTGACCCCATATTAATTTATTGACCATTTTCCTTTCCCAGTAGGGAGAATAAAGCACGTGATTCTTATACCACTTCCTTGGGCAATAATTTATCAATAAGGGATCTCCAGATACTAATAATGTATTTAAATAGTTCCTCTTCCAGTTGAAAAAGAAGGGGGACCTCTTTTCTGGGCAATTTAGTAATAGGAATAAGGGGGCTATGGAGCCTATGTTAACCCTTTGAATTAGTTAAATTAGTTTGAAAAAAAAGTTAATAAAGTTCAACATTTGCCTAATAATCCAGATGCTTGAGGCTTATATAGCTTCCCTACTGTAAAATAAGTTAGTCTCTATTAGAGATGGGAGAAAATTTTCACCTCAAACCAAAATTGGCAAATAATGGCACTTCCCTATGGGGAATAATTTCCCGCACAAAGTGCCATTCTTCGCCTTTTTCTCCGAGCTCATTTTATTGAAATCAGTGGGAACATTGAATTTACACACAACACATAGCAAATGTTATTTTATTTCCCAAAGGCATCTGAATCTACAACTGGTCACAGATTGCCTATGGCATTATTACCTTCAGAACTCTGTGTTGTCTACATCTACCCAGCACCTCCTATCACCACCTTGGGTGTGCCAAACCCCATAGCTGAGATGGACTGATTATTGCATTTAACCCATTTGTGTCTATATTGCCATTATCTGTTCTGAGATAGTGTGTGTTACCCTGATTCTGTGTATAGGGCCTTTGGGTTATATCTATCTATACAGTGTTATTATTCCTGTTGCCTGCAGAGGGCGATCGTTTGCATTATTTTTTATTTAATAAAACTGTGTTTGATTTTACCAACTGGTCTGAGTGTCCTAAAAACCGTTACAGTACGAAAGGGCTATGACCTCAGACAGTAAAGGTGAAAGTAACACACAAAACATCCACTGGAGAATGGATGTCCATGAGCAGCGCCTGGACCAATTGGCACTGGCTTTACAGACCTTACTTGAGCGTTCGGTACACCTTGACAAGCCTAGTCTGAATCCGGTGGTCCCCCCAGTCTTGACACCGGATAATCCGCCTGTATCCCCTCCTACTAATACCAGAGGCTTAACGGCAGCGGCGCTGTTACCATTGAGATATGATGGCGAACCTTCTCAATGCAGGGGCTTTATTATCAGTTGGAGATATTTTTGGAATTGACGCCCCAGGCATTTCCTAACGACCGGAGTAAGGTCGGATTCATGATATCACTGTTGACAGGCAAAGCATTGGCTTGGGTGAATCCCTTGTGGGAGAATGCCAAACCTTGCACTCTGAACTTTAATGAGTTTGTAAGTAAGTTCCGCCGAGTGTTTGAGGTTCCTGGCAGGGCTGCCTCTGCTGCCAAGAGGTTAATGGAGATTCAGCAGGGCGAACGCACTCTGGGCGACTATGCTATAGAATTACGGACCTTGGCAGCAGAGGTGGGCTGGAACAATGAGGCTTTAGTTGCAGCCTTTGCTCAGGGTCTTTCTGAACAGATTAAGGATGTAATAGCTGCTCAAGATGTACCTAGTGATCTGGATGAATACATTGACTACATCATGCTCATTGATTCCCACATCCGTGAGAGATGGTTGGCTAAAAGGGTGAGATCCAGAGACTATGGCCAGGGCAGTCTCTTTAACCCACCCTCACCACCCTTTCCTCCTGAACGCCCAGCCGAGGCGGCAGAGCCAATGCAGCTGGGGTTCACTAGGCTCACTAAGGAGGAGAGGTTGTACCGTAGGAAGCAAGGTCTATGTCTATACTGTGGCAAACCTGGGCACCTATTACGCACTTGTCCGGTACGGCCGGGAAACGGACGCACCTAGGGTACCTTGGGGGACAGGCCCTAGGTGGTGTACAACAGTCCCTAGATCCAAGTACTGTTAAACCCACCATCCAGGTGGTATTCTCTTGGGCTGACAGGGTCGTGGAGGTCCTGGCACTGGTGGATTCTGGTGCAGCCGGGTACTTTATGGACCAATCTTTCGCTGAATTGCACAGTATTCCGTTATGCAAGAAGGAATCCCCCTTGGCAATTGAAGCCATCGATGGCAGACCTTTGGAACCTGCATTTATTACTATGGAATCGATTCCTATCACAATGTCGGTTGGGGTTCTCCACAAAGAGGAAGTACGGTTCCAAATTATTAGTTCTGCTAACCATGCAGTCATTTTGGGGTTCCCATGGTTACTACTGCATAATCCTCAATTTGATTGGCAAAAATGTGAAGTTAATTCCTGGTCTGAATACTGTACTAAGAACTGTCTATCGCTCCCTGTCAAGATTATGTGTACCTCCCCTTCTGTGCCAGCCGAATATGGGGAATTCAGTGACGTATTCAGCAAGGGAGAGGCCAGCGCATTGCCTGAGCATAGACTCTATGATTGCACTATTGATCTGCCTCCGGGTGCGGTGCCCCCTAGGGGTCGCACTTATCCACTGTCATGTGAGGAGAACAGGACAATGGAGGAGTACATTGAAGACGCCCTCAGGAGGGGAATTATTCGCAAGTCTACCTCCCCGGCTGGGGCCGGATTCTTCTTTGTAAAAAAGAAAAATGGCGAACTCAGGCCATGTATTGATTACCGGGGGCTTAATAAGCTGATGCCTATGAATGCCTACCCTATTCCACTCATTACCGAATTGTTTGACAGATTAAAGGGCTCTTCTATCTTCACTAAACTTGATTTGCGGGCCGCCTACAATCTGATAAGAATTAAGGAGGGTGATGAGTGGAAAACGGCGTTTAATACCAGAACAGGGCACTACGAATATCTGGTGATGCCGTTTGGCCTATGCAATGCACCTGCGGTGTTCCAGGAATTTATTAATGATATCCTGCGTGACATGCTTCAGTCCTGTGTGGTGGTATATCTGGACAATATACTAATTCACTCTGCCAACCTCTCCCAACATATTAAGGATGTCTCGGAAGTCTTGCTTCGACTTTGTAAAAATAAACTATTTTGTAAACTAGAAAAATGCAAATTCCATACGTCTCAAGTACCATTCTTGGGGTTCGTAATCTCCAAAGATGGCATTGCTATGGACCAAGATAAGTTGGCAGCAGTCTTGCAATGGCCTCGCCCTAAGGGGTTAAAAGCTATTCAGCGTTTTTTGGGCTTTGCCAACTATTACAGAAAGTTCATCCAGAACTTTTCTACGATTGTAAAACCTTTGTCGGATTTGACACATAAGGGCGCTACTCCCTCTCAGTGGTCCGAGGCAGCTGAGAATGCATTTAAGACCTTGAAATCTGCCTTTGCGTCTGCCCCAGTGCTGTCCCACCCCAATCCTTCCCTGCCATTTACGTTGGAAGTTGACGCCTCTGAGGCTGGGGTTGGGGCAGTGCTCTCCCAACGTCCTGTGGGAGGTGGCACCGTGAGACCCTGCTGGTTTTTCTCAAAAAATCTGTCCAGTGCGCAGAGCCACTATGAGATTGGTGACAGGGAGCTACTGGCCATTATTCTGGCACTGAAAGAATGGCACCACCTGTTGGAAGGCCCTCAGACCCCAGTATTAATCCTTACCGATCACAAGAATCTGACATATCTCTCTGAAGCTAAAAGATTGTCCTCACGACAAGCTAGATGGGCACTCTTTTTGTCCCGGTTTAATTTCATAGTGTCCTACCTTCCGGGCTCTAAGAATGTTAGGGCAGATGCCTTTGTCCCGACAGTTTGCGTCGGACACTGAGAGGGAGGAAGAACCAGTACCTATTATTCAGCCAGATCGTATTCTGGCTACTATTCGTACTAGTATAACTTCGCCACTGGGGGAGGAGATTTTGGCCTCTCAATCTAGGGCTCCGCCAGAGACCCCAGTTGGCAAGTGTTTTGTGGATGAGCCATTCCGTACCCGTTTATTGGAGACCTACCATTCTTCGAAAGCGGCTGGGCATATTGGTAGGGATCAACTTGTATGGTCTCTTTCACAATTATTCTGGTGGCCCACTCTCAGAGCCGATTGTTCCGCTTTTACTGCTGCTTGTGCCACCTGTGCCCGTGCCAAGACCCCCAGACATCTCCCAGTGGGCTTGCTCCAACCAGTGTCTAATGGAGAACGGCCTTGGTCTCATATATCCATTGACTTTTTGGGAGAGTTGCCAGTCTCTAGGGGGTATACGTTTATCCTCATGGTGGTAGATAGGTTCTCTAAGATGGCTCATTTTGTGCCCCTCAATGGTCTTCCATCGGCTCAGGAATTTGCGGGAGTCTTTGCCAGAGAGGTGTTTCGCTTACACCGGGTACCCAGAGTTATAGTGGGAGCCAGTTCGTGTCCAGGTTTTGGAGGGCATTCTGTGGCCAGATGGGCATCCAATTGTCCTTCTCCTCCACCTACCATCCCCAGACCAACGGAGCCGCTGAGCGTGCCAATCAGGGACTGGAGCAGTTCCTGTGCTGTTTTGTAACTGATCATCATGACAATTGGGCCGACCTGTTGCCATGGGCAGAGTTTGCGAGGAATTGTGCAGTCCGGGAGCTCCCCGTTTCTAATCAATTACGGGATCCAGCCGTGCTTGCTCCCGGACTCGTTTCAGTCACAACAGATTCCTGCCTTGGATGAGCATATGGCGCAACTCCGCTCCACATGGGCACAGGTTCAGAGTCCCTCAGTCAGTCATTCCAGCGACATCAGCGGCATGACAATCGTAGACGGCTGCCAGCGGTCTCATTTTAGGTTGGGGACAGAGTATGGCTCTCCTCCAGGAACCTTAATCTGCAGGTACCCTCAAACAAGTTGGCTCCCCGGTTTATTGGCCCCTTTAAAATCATCCGCAAGATTAATCCCATCACTTATGCATTGGAACTCCCAGCCTCTATGCATATTCATAATGTGTTCCATGTGTCTCTTTTTAAACCCTTGGTTTGCAACCGTTACACTACCACTCCAGTAATTTCTGGGCAGGTGGACTTTCAGGGCCAAGAAGAATACGAGGTTCAGAGCATTATTCATTCTAGGAGACTTAGAGGGAAGTTGCAATATTTGGTCCACTGGAAGGGTTATGGCCCTGAGGAATGTTCTTGGGTTGATCAAAAGGACCTCCATGCGCCCAGACTTTTGAGCAACTTCCATTCTAAATATCCTCAGAAACCTAAACCTCCTGCAGGGAGAGGGGGTCTTTGAGAGGGGGGGTACTATCACAGTGCCTGTGATCCTCCTGTCACTCTCGTTTGTGGTACACTCTGATTCGCTGAGTTGGTTTGGCCCGCCCCTGGTGACCTTTTTATGCCTGACCATGGCACCTGTCAGATGCCCTTTCGTGGTGTTTCTGAGCCAGTTTTACTGTTGCTGTGTTCCTGTGTTCCGGATTCCTGTGTACTGACTTGGCCTGTCCTGACTACGCTCCAGTGTTCCTGATCGTGTTTGACCCAGCTTGTCTGAGAACCTCCTACGTGCTACGACCCGGCCTGGCTGACTTCATGCTCCATGATCGGCTACCGGCCTGCTTCAGCGACCTGCCTGTTCCTGTTGTCGCTGCTGCAACATTCTTACTTCTGCTGTCGCTGTTTGCCCAGCTGCCGTGTGACCATTTCACCCTTGTGTTGCCTCCGTTCAGTGCAGAGTTACGTGCTGATTTGCAGAGCTGTGCTTCCTTCACTGAGCCTCCGTAAGCTTGCAGAGCTCCTACACCATACTGAGCCTACTGTTGCTAAACATGCATTTTAACCCTTGCAGTGCTGCCTCGCTCCTGCAGAGCCATCATTCCCCGGTATAGAGCCTTAACCCGTTGTGCTACGTCTGCTGAGTCGGCCGCTTGTGTGGACGGCGACTCATACGATACAACTGCAGAGTAGTCACGTTAAGTTGGTCCGGTAGGGTGCCATTGGCTCTTGGTCTTACGTTGGTTTACCGGCGGACTCTGTTGTGGCTTTTGGCTCAGTGTTGCAGCAAAGGGCAGACTCAAAGCTCTGGCAGGTTCCCGTTGGTATACGCCCGTGGGGGCTATTGGCTCAACTACCGCTAGCTGTTGGTCTCCGGTTATACGCCCGTGGGGGCTATTTGCCAGCTCTTGTATTTCAGGCTAGGTTGAGATTACGCCCGTGGGGGCTACCGACTCTCGCACTTGCAGAATCAGTTGTCTCATTGGGTACGCCCGCGGGGGCTATTTTGGGTTACTGTTCTGCTCAATCTACAACTGGTCACAGATTGCCTACGGCATTATTACCTTAAGAACTCTGTGTTGTCTATATCTACCCAGCACCTCTTATCACCACCTTGGGTGTGCCAGACCCCATAGCTGAGATGGACTGATTATTGCATTTAACCCATTTGTGTCTATATTGCCATTATCTGTTCTGAGATAGTGTGTGTTACCCTGATTCTGTGTATAGGGCCTTTGGGTTATATCTATCTATACAGTGTTATTATTTCTGTTGCCTGCAGAGGGCGATTGTTTGCATTATTTTTTATTTAATAAAACTGTGTTTGATTTTACCAACTGGTCTGAGTGTCCTAAAAACCGTTACATTAGGGTCCCCAATGTGAAATATCCCCACCAGAAAACAAGTACTACTGCTGTCACTATGCCCCTTGTTCACAACCCGCTAAGGACACATGACAACCTGCTTACAGTTTAATAGTAATGTTGAACCCTACCTACCAGCAGCTTAGCATATTCTGTGGGATGGAATCTCCTTATATGCCGCTTGATGCCCCTCTTGCGATTCTCCATCACCACACTGCCATGTGTGGTCTGTGCATCACACAGTATGCAATGGGTGGACACAAACTTCACTGAGACGGTAACGATGAATGAGGTAGATTGGCAGGAGATGTAGTTACTCTACAGGAAGAAGATAATGGTGGGCTAGTTGTTTTGCTTGTCATCAAACTTTCAGCCTCTGGCTGGGTTGCTCTATTCATCCTCCTCTTTGATCTCCACCTCATCACTTGTTGCCTTTCTGGAGAGTCAGGGAGTACAGCAATAGCAGTGCTCAATTTCTGTGGTGGATGTTTGGCTTTAACATGTTTAACATAAATGTCATAGTGTCTGCTTTCATGTGTGTTATCAGGGAGGCTGTGACAAGGTGTGTTCCCTCCTTTCCCCTTCTCACTGACTTGTCACAAATTGTGCACAGTGTCATTGTTGATGACTTCACTGTTCCTGACCCATGAGAAAAATAGTCCCACACCCATGACTTCAAGGGGAAGGAAAAGGTGGAGGAGAATGGCCTCTTTATTAGTGATGAGCGAGCACCCCAATGCTCGGGTGTTCGGGTGCTCTGACCGAGCACCCCCGGAGGCTCGAGTGCTCGGCCGAGCACCCGAGCCCCATTGAAGTCAATGGGAGGACTCGAGCATTACACCAGGCACCCCCTGCTCTGATGAGGGGAGGGTGCCTGGTCCATAGGAAAAGGGCAGAAAATGATGGAAACACCACAGAAATGGTTCAGGGACAACATAGGGAGGATGTCTGGATGCATCTTGGACTCCAACATCGCTGCTGGGAACGATCTTTCGCCCGTAGTATGCCATTTTTACAGACTGACCGTAAAACACACAAAAAGGCAGATAAAAACGACTTTAGGCGAAAAATTGTTACCAAACAGTATTTGCTGTATATTTACTTGTATATCATCTGCAAATTCTGCAAAAAATTTCATCAATTTTTCGGAACTGAGGCCATGATTAAGAGGGAAACGTGCGCAGAGGCAAATTCTCCCAAAAATTTCCTTGATTTTTCTGAACTGAGGCCATGATTAAGAGGGAAACGTGCGCAGAGGCAAATTCTCCCAAAAATGTCCTTGATTTTTCTGAACTGAGGCCATGATTAAGAGGGAAACGTGCGCAAAGGCAAATTCTCCCAAAAATTTCATCGATTTTTCTGAACTGGGGCCATGATTAAGAGGGAAACGTGCGCTGAGCCGACCATCTAAAACATTATGGGTGAGGGTCTGCTGCGGAGCTGACCATCCTAAACATTATATGCGAAGGCCCGCTAGTGAGCTGACGCTATAAAACATTATATGAGAGGGCCCGCTAGAGAGCTGACCCAATAAAACATTATATGAGAAGGCCCGCTGGTGAGCTGACCTATACAAAAATTGTCAAACTTCGCCCGCTGGTGAGCTGGCCCTATATAAAAATTATATCCCAGGGTATATGGAAGAGAGTCAACCATATACCCATTTTTTGGGTGGAAGGGGTGAATGGGAATACAGAGTATTCCCATCATTGTAAATAACATATATAAAGTGACTTTATGTTCCCCTGGGGCTTTCCTCCAGTGGAGTGGAGAAGTCAGGGGAAATCCAGGCCTTGTTCATTTTTATAAGTGTCAACCTATCAGCATTTTCGGTGGAAAGGCGGATACGCTTATCTGTTATGATGCCACCAGCAGCACTAAATACCCGCTCAGACAGAACGCTGGCGGCAGGGCAGGCCAGCACCTCCAAGGCGTAGAGTGCCAGTTCATACCACGTGTCCAGCTTGGACACCCAGTAGTTGTAAGGCACAGAGGGATCATTGAGGACGCTGACACGGTCTGCTACGTACTCCTTCACCATCTTCCAAAACTTTTCCCTCCTTGTGACACTAGGCTGCGCATCAGGGTGAGGGTGCTGGCGGGGTGTCATGAAGGTGTCCCACGCCTTGGAGAGTGTTGCCCTGCCTTTGTCGGAACTGCTGTGTGCTCCCCTTTTCTCCCCTTCTTGGTTGGCCAAGGTAGCACGTACTCTGCCGCCAGCGTTGTCAGATGGAAAATTTTGGAGCAATTTTTCAACAAGAACCTTCTGGTATTGCACCATTTTGCTTGTCCTCTCCACCGGAGGAATGAGAGATGAGAAATTCTCTTTGTAGCGGGGGTCCAGAAGGGTGAACACCCAGTAATCCGTGTTGTCTAAAATGCGTATAACGCGTGGGTCACGGGAAAGGCAGCCTAACATAAAGTCAGCCATGTGTGCCAGAGTACCAACAGGCAAGATTTCGCTGTCCTCACCAGGAGGATGACTCTCAATCTCCTCATCCTCTTCCTCCTCTTCTGCCCACCCACGCTGAAGAGATGGAACTAAAGTTCCATGGCTACCCTCTGTAGCGGAGGCAACCGTGTCTTCCTCCTCCTCCTCCTCCTCCTCCTCCGCCTCCTCCAATTGTCGCTGAGAAGACGAAGTGAGGGTGCTCTGGCTATCACCTTGTGTAAGCTCTTCCTCCCGCATTTCCACCTCTTCCACATGCAAAGCGTCAGTTTTAATTGTGAGCAGCGAGCGTTTCAGTAGACACAGAAGTGGGATGGTTACACTGATAATAGCGTTATCGCCGCTCACCATCTGTGTCGATTCCTCAAAATTGCGTAAAACCTCACAGAGGTCTGACATCCATTCCCACTCCTCACTTCTGATTACAGGAAGTTGAACGGAGAGGCGACGACCGTGTAACAGCTGGTACTCCACTACTGCCCTCTGCTGCTCACAAAGCCGGGCCAACATGTGGAAGGTGGAGTTCCAGCGCGTGCTCACGTCACACAGCAGCCGGTGAGCTGGCAATTGTAAGCGCTGCTGCAGCGTCAACAGGCCGGCTGAAGCTGTAGATGACTTACGGAAATGTGCACACACGCGGCGCACCTTTGTCAAGAGATCATGCACATTGGGGTAGGTTTTTAGAAATCGCTGAACCACTAAATTAAATACATGCGCTAGGCATGGTACGTGTGTGAGCTTGCCGAGCTCCAAAGCCGCCACCAAGTTACGCCCATTATCACACACAACCATGCCTGGTTGCAGGTTGAGTGGCGAGAGCCATTGCTCGGTCTGGTGACTAATCCCCTGCAACAGCTCTGAGGCCGTGTGCTGTTTGTCCCCAAGGCAGATCAGCTTCAGCACGGCCTGTTGACGCTTCCCCACTGCAGTGCTACACTGCTTCCAGCTACCGGCTGATGGGTGAGTGGCGCTGCGCGCAGAGAATTCGGAGGTGGAAACGGAGGAGGAGGAGCCAATAACGTAAGTGCTGGCGGAAACCCTGATGGAGGTAGGGCCCGCAATCCTCGGCGTGGGTAGCACCTGTGCCATCCCAGGGTCCGAGTCCCTCCCAGCCTCCAGGACATTCACCCAGTGTGCCGTCAGGGAAATGTAGCGTCCCTGGCCACAAGCACTTGTCCATGTGTCAGTCGTTAAGTGGACCTTCCCAGTAACTGCGTTGGTCAGGGCACGGGTGATGTTACGGGACACATGGTGGTGTAAGGCGGGGACGGCACACCGGGAAAAGTAGTGGCAGCTGGGGACTGCGTACCGAGGGACAGCTGCTGCCATCAGGCTGCGGAAGGACTCAGTCTCCACAAGCCTAAATGGCAGCATTTCGATGGCCAGTAATTTGGAAAGGAGTGAGGTTAGTGCTATGGCCTGTGGGTGGGTGGCTGGGTATTTTCGCTTGCGCTCAAATGCCTGGGGTAACGACATTTGGACGCTGTGCTGGGACAGGGAAGTGGATGTGGTCGCTGATGGTGCTTCAGATGGTACAGGTGCAGGGCGGGAGGTATGCGGGCCTGCGCCTTCGACAGGCGATTGGCCGGCACCGAAAACAGGGGAAGAGGAGGCAGTGGTGTGGCCTGCAGACACAGATTGGCGATCCGGGCGTTCCTCCCACTTATTACGGTGCTTGGATGCCATGTGTCGGATCATGCTGGTGGTGGTGAGGTTTCTAGTGTTCATGCCTCGGCTCATTCTGGTGTTGCACAGGTTGCAAACTACAATTCTTTTGTCGTCCGCACTTTCCTTAAAAAAACGCCATACCGCGGAACACCTACCCCTTGGCAAGGGAGATTTACGCAAGGGGGTGCTCCGTGGAACATTTGCGGGCCGGTTTGGTGCGGTCCGCCTTCTTTCTGTAGCCACACCACTGCCTCTTCCAGCCTGTTGCGGTGCTGCAGATGGCTCACCCTCAGGACTGCTGTCATCGCTCGGCTCTCCACCTTTCCAGGTGGGGTCAGTCACCTCATCGTCCACCAAGTCCTCCTCCACTTCCTCACTCTGATCATCCTCCTCATTTCTTGATCCCACCACATACTCAGTCATTGACAACTGTATATCATCCTCCTCATCAAGGTCTTGAGACAGTAATAGTGGTTGATTTAATGGCAACTGTGTCTCATCATCATCATCATCCACTTCCTTTGACCTTAAATGCCGTTCACCTCTGTCATCTTCTTGTGATTGGGTACCCTCTAGAGGTTGTGAATCAGGGCACAAGATGTCATGTTCCTCTGCAAGCGTGCTTGGAGAGAGGTTCAAATTAAGGATTGGTGATGAGACGAGCTCCTCACTATATCCCAGTGTGGGATCACTTCTTTGACCAGATCCTCTATGGTGGGAGGAAGGATGATCAGAGTGAGGATTATGTTGACCAGACTCTTGGCTACTGAGAGTGGACTTGGTGGAAGACAGGGTGGTGCTTAACCGACTGGAAGCAGTATCAGCTGACATCCAACCGACCACCTGTTCGCAGTGGTCGGACCTCGAGAGTGATGTCCTGCGACGCCCTGTAAACTGAGACATGAAGCTAGGTATGGTGGATGTCTTTCTGTCTTGTGCTCTGGCACCAGGCGCAGTTTCTACACGTCCTGACCCGCGCCCTGAACTATCAGGATCACGTCCACTTCCCCGTCCCTTTTTACCCGCCTTCTTCATATTACACGGAATATGTGCTGCAAATCTGCAACTTTGCACAGTAAACAGAATGTGCTTCTTAACTGCGGCTACGCACAGTGAATGGAATATGTGACTTTGATATTTTACAGTTTGAACACTTAACAGAATGTTCTCCTATTCTGAAACTTTGCACAGTAAACAGAATTTGCTTCTTAACTGCGGCTACGCACAGTGAATGGAATATGTGACTTTGATATTTTACAGTTTGAACACTTAACAGAATGTTCTCCTATTCTGAAACTTTGCACAGTAAACAGAATGTGCTTCTTAACTGCGGGTACGCACAGTGAATGGAATATGTGACTTTGATATTTTACAGTTTGAACACTTAACAGAATGTTCTCCTATTCTGAAACTTTGCACAGTAAACAGAATTTGCTTCTTAACTGCGGCTACGCACAGTGAATGGAATATGTGACTTTGATATTTTACAGTTTGAACACTTAACAGAATGTTCTCCTATTCTGAAACTTTGCACAGTAAACAGAATTTGCTTCTTAACTGCGGCTACGCACAGTGAATGGAATATGTGACTTTGATATTTTACAGTTTGAACACTTAACAGAATGTTCTCCTATTCTGAAACTTTGCACAGTAAACAGAATGTGCTTCTTAACTGCGGCTACGCACAGTGAATGGAATATGTGACTTTGATATTTTACAGTTTGAACACTTAACAGAATGTTCTCCTATTCTGAAACTTTGCACAGTAAACAGAATGTTCTTCTTAACTGCGGCTACGCACAGTGAATGGAATATGTGACTTTGATATTTTACAGTTTGAACACTTAACAGAATGTTCTCCTATTCTGAAACTTTGCACAGTAAACAGAATGTGCTTCTTAACTGCGGCTACGCACAGTGAATGGAATATGTGACTTTGATATTTTACAGTTTGAACACTTAACAGAATGTTCTCCTATTCTGAAACTTTGCACAGTAAACAGAATGTGCTTCTTAACTGCGGCTACGCACAGTGAATGGAATATGTGACTTTGATATTTTACAGTTTGAACACTTAACAGAATGTTCTCCTATTCTGAAACTTTGCACAGTAAAGAGAATTTGCTTCTTAACTGCGGCTACGCACAGTGAATGGAATATGTGACTTTGATATTTTACAGTTTGAACACTTAACAGAATGTTCTCCTATTCTGAAACTTTGCACAGTAAACAGAATGTGCTTCTTAACTGCGGCTACGCACAGTGAATGGAATATGTGACTTTGATATTTTACAGTTTGAACACTTAACAGAATGTTCTCCTATTCTAAAACTTTGCACAGTAAACAGAATGTTCTTCTTAACTGCGGCTACGCACAGTGAATGGAATATGTGACTTTGATATTTTACAGTTTGAACACTTAACAGAATGTTCTCCTATTCTGAAATTTTGCACAGTAATCAGAATGTGCTTCTTAACTGCGGCTACGCACAGTGAATGGAATATGTGACTTTGATATTTTACAGTTTGAACACTTAACAGAATGTTCTCCTATTCTGAAACTTTGCACAGTAAACAGAATGTGCTTCTTAACTGCGGCTACGCACAGTGAATGGAATATGTGACTTTGATATTTTACAGTTTGAACACTTAACAGAATGTTCTCCTATTCTGAAACTTTGCACAGTAAACAGAATGTGCTGCTAATCTGCAACTTTGCACACTAAACAGAATGTGCTCTAATCTGCAACTTTGCACACTAAAAAGAATGTGCTGCTAATCTGCAACTTTGCACACTGAACAGAATGTGCTCTAATCTGCAACTTTGCACACTAAACAGAATGTGCTGCTAATCTGCGGCTAGGCACAGTGAACAGAATATATGAAGATTTTTTTTTTTATATCTCTGCCCCCCCAAACAAAATAAACTGCTGCCCCCACACACAGTAGTCCTAAAAAGGACTTTTGGGTCTTTTTTTTAACAAACTCGCTTTTCTCCTCCCTACACTGACTTTCCCTTCCTATCCTCATCTCTCCCTGGCTAAGACTGAGCCGAACTCGCTGGTCAGGTGCTATACAGCACCCGATCACGGGTTCTGGCCAGCCAATCAGTGTAATGCCAGCAGCCAACATGGCTGGTGGCATTACACTGATGTCAGAGCCTCCCTGCACGTTTATTGGCTGCGCAGCAGCCGCGAAACGTGCGGGGAGGAGACCCGAACATGGCAGTCGAGCACATGCGGTACTCGTACGAGTACCGCCATGTGCCGAGCAGAGCGATGCTCGAGCCGAACCGAGCTTCGGCCGAGCATGCTCGCTCAACACTACTCTTTATTCTTCTTCTCCACATTCCCCTTCACTGGCTGGAGCAGAGGATGTTAAGCATGTTAAACATATTGCTGTTGTTGCTGCAACTGCCTCTGAATCAGCACTGCAGCTAGGAACCAGTCCTAGTCCCGCATCACTTGTTGACCCTATTCCCACTGTGTCCACAGTTGTCTGTGCCACACTAGCATGCTCCTCAGCATCCTTCTGCCCTTGTAAGTCAGCAGCAGCAGGAATTAGAGAAGCTGCAAACTCTACATAGTCCAAAAGCTCCCAGCTGGTGGTGGTGATGTCCATCCTCATCTCTGTCTCCCATTCCTTCTCAGATTGGGCTAAAAAGGCCATCAATGTCTCTTCCACCCCAGCTGCTCCACCATCACCCTCATCATCATCACTACCACCAGTCCCTCCTTGCTGCTGCTGTTCTATTAGAGTGTCACTGGTTGGAGGTTGATGACAAATGTGGCATACAGTCCCCTACTGTCACACTTGCCATCTCTTGAAGTGAAGAAGACTGGTTTGCAGCACTAGCAACAGGCAAAGGCAGCTAATCTGTGCTGATGTTTGTATTATTGCTGCTAGCCACCAGTTCTGCTTTCCTCAGTATCATGTTCCAGAGGGACAATGTCTGGGAAAGGGGAATCACAGGGCCAGGGGGGATGTTGTGGGCTCCCTTGACAGCTAGTCTGGCCACTCCACATCACTTCCCCTTCCACCTCAGCATTAGCAGGAGGAGCTGCTTTGGTCAGGCTAGTCCCTCCAGTTGTTCCACTAACAGTAACAACATCAATTTCAGTCTGTGAGTCTTCATCACTATCACCTCCTCCTCACTCCCAACACTCTGAGTCTCTAGCCTCTGCATCATAGTAGTAGTACTGGGACTGCTTGGGGATGGCAATATGACTTAGGGTCCCCTGTTGTCACACTTGTCATCATCTCCTGCTTCCCTCTTCCTGAAAATCACAAAGCACACTGGCAACACTAACAGCAGGCGGAGGTAGTTGAGCTGTCCTGCTCACATTGCTACCCTCATTTTGCTGTGCCTGTGACACTATTTTCCCCATTCATTGGGTCTGGAGAATCGGGGCATCCAGAACCTTCAATGCAGGTAGTGGACACTTCTTCCTCAGACTTACTGGAATCATAATGGTTGTAGCTGCTTCTCCTTTTCTTAGTATTCCAAGTGCACATAGCTCTGCCACACACTATGAGCCTCTCCTGCTTCAATTTTGCTAAATAAATCACAACACTGCAGCCTAGTACCCTCCCTCTCTCTAGCTGCTTGTATTGTGTTTCACTTCCTGAAAACATCACATTTGTAGTTTGAAAATGTGAAGTACATGTAAGTACATGTAAATACATGTAAATAAAAGGGTGAAAAGTTTTGCTGACCTCCCATTTTCCTTTGACTAGATTCCATCCTGTGTACTGAACTTAAGTTTGTTCTTAAGTTTGCAAACAAGATTTATCTGTCCTGTTCATTGGCCTGTTCTAGATTTAGGAACAAGATCTGTCTGTTCTGACCAATGGCTTTATTAGCCTTGATTCGTCTCCTGATTTGTCCTGGTTGCTTCTACTGTTACAGCAAAGGTTCACATATTGTATACACCGTTCCCCAGCCTCACACCCCAGCCTTTCTCCAGAGCGTCTAGCAGCAGGGGCTACTAGTATGTCTCAAGTTCTTTACCTCTGCACAGATGTCCTCCTGTTCTAGCAGCTGTTAAATACATACAGGTTTTATATAGGAACAAAACTGCTTTGTATGAATTATCCTGCCTATAAAGATATTTTAATAACTCTGACAACAAATTTGTATTTTTTATCTCACATTTGACCAGAATAATCTAATTCATTGTTCACTGTGGGACTTCCTTGTTTGTGTGTTGGTAGCTTGGATACTTTAGCTCTCTCCTACACCTTGTAACAATTGTGAGTATCTGGAGCTCTGATGTGTGTTCTCTCTTCCCCCACACCTTTTACTAATTTACATGGAGGATGGATGCCTAGACTTGGTCTCTTTTATGTTTTGCATTATACTTAAAATTCATCCAGTCTATACAGGTGTTTCCCAAACCTGTCCTCAAGTACCACAATTGGACATGTCTTTAGGTTTTCCCTGCTTGAGCACATGTGAGTCAATGAAACACTCAATTATTTTAATTAACTCACCTAGCCCGTACTGGAGATGAAGTGAAAATGTAAGGCTTCATTCATTGCTGAAGGAACTCAGGACAAGTAAGTAAATAATTTTATTTATTTTTGTTATAGCTTCAATACTTCAACTTTGACTTATCCCCTGACTATGGCAAGCTAGTATAAAGGTTAAGAAACGTTTCAGTTTTTATTCTTATAATATTTCATACCTCCTGGGAAAGAGACTAGTGGAATAGCCATATGCTGTTTGATCAATTTTTATCTCTTTATAGGCTTGGGGGTATTTTGACCCTATGATATATTTCAGTATGTGCATATTTAATACATCCCAAACTGCAAATGACACTCCAACTTTATGATATTTTAATGCTTTGTCACATTGGACAGTGAGTGTGCTAGTGAAGCCCATAGACCCCTTTAGGCTACTCTGCAATACAGTTGAGGTTGTATGGAGAAGGGTCAATAGACTCTTCCCAAAAGGAAGGTTGTAGATAGAGATCCACTGGGTCAAGCAATCCCCCCCTTTTAAATGCAGTTTATTAATATTATTATTATTTTCATTTTAAATCCCTGCATAGCTATACAATGTGATTTTCATCCCCCACTTAAATTATTAAGATGTCACCAAAGAACACAACGAAAAACAGAAATTAAAGACATATTGGGATAAAATATTAATGTTTTGCTAGAAAAAAATATTTTTATTTTTTTTATAATACCAGGGTCTTGTAAACTCATTGAAAGCATCTCAATCAAAGGGTTAACATTGACAACTTCCAGTACTGTCAACAAGGCAGCCAATTTACAAAGAACAGAGATGACCATCGCACACAGTGCATTGTTAAAAGGAATTTCTGAAACAGTCATTAGTAGAAGGAAAGAAATTGTATGTAGGTCTAAGCATCCTGCTCCTCAAACGAAAAGCAATAAAAAAGGCAACTTAAGCCACCCACTCAGGGGAAGCTCTGTGCAGTGTGGATGTCAGATTAGTCCTGCTTGTTTCTCTATGCTGGGTCAGACTGATGTGATGAGACATGCTGGATAATAAATTATATGAGGATTGCATTCCACAGGATGTGCTTTTTAATGTTCCCACTTATGTCAGTTAAAATAGTCTCAGGTTTATCCGGCAATAATATTTACAGAGCTATTCTGTGTTAATTAAACCATAAACTGGCACAATAACATAGGGGCATACACACAAAAAAGTGGAACATTTTAGGAACTAACTAACCTTGAAATAATAGACAGGTATCCAGTGCATTGCAAACAATGAGCTGGAGACCTCTCTTGCATTCAAGGGATGAAAACAACAGTTTAACTTGATGGAGATACTGGAAATTTGTTCCCTGTGGTGCCATTGCTTTGGCCTAAATTTGCCTAAATTTGCTTACCTTTTCTTCTTGCATATAGTGCACTCACACTCAAGCATGCAAGGGAACATAGGTACGCACGTCCAGTGCTGCTCTAGAACTTAACAAGCTGCTGGTAATTGCAAAACAATTAAAGTAATAACAAAGCCTTAGACTTCTAAGTTGAAATGGATGAACATGTTCATTCAAGTCTGGTTTTCATGTGTACAGTATATAGCTATTGTGTTTTTTAAGAAGAATTTAAAAGTAAATATTGCACTAGCTATTGTTTCAAATATAAACAGTTTTTGAGAAATTCATTTTTTTGCCGGTGACACATGATGGCACTTTATGCAAATAGGTTCCTACGCTGGGCTGTTTTACTGCACATTGTTAGGAATTAATGTAAATAAAGCACAAACACACAGAGGTTGGGGGGTCATTTCTTTTTTTCCTTTCCTTTTTTCTTTCTTTTTTTTTTCGTTTGCATACATTTTTATTATTGTTGGACAGATAAACACTGTTCGCAATAAAGATTATGTTAACAAACCTGACCATATCTTCTGAACAATCCAGTTTAATATATTCTATGTTGGATGGTGAGATTAGAGGGCAGGAGGTCAGGTGGACCTGTCACAAAGCTGTGGATAGGGCCTATGAGGAATGTACTATGGAAATCATGGGTCAAGAATGACAGAGGTATGAGTTGTGTGGCACTAGGGACATTTCTATTAGCATGGTGAGTAATGTTTGGTTTCAATCATAACTAATTAGCATTCTTTGCAGGAAACTGGCAAGCTTCACACTGTGCCAAAAAAGTACAAAAACTGTTTATACCACAGAAAAATAGCCAGTTCAACATATATTATTAGCTGTGAAACAAACTAATTTTGTATTAGGTTTTACATGTGATTTCAGCTAAAGATGAGATAATCTGTAATGGTTTATTCACAAGTTGATTTGGTGGATAGGCTGGAAATCTGGGCATCTAGAGCATACTCTCTGAAACTGTGTGAGACATATACTGCAGGAAATTTACAGAAAGTGTGTATGTGTCTCTTCAGAATGAAGGTGTACATGGCTCATAGGTAAAATATAATTCTTAAAAAATGTTTCAGGATTTAAGAAACCTCATAATAGCATCTTTAATTTCAGCTAAGAGGAAAGCAATCTCATGATCTATACAGGATAAATGAGAGAGTTGTGGGACAGTCTATGTGCAGAAGTTTGTAGTTTGTTTGGATAGCAGGCAGACTAGGATAGTTTAGTGGGTAAATAAAAAGTGTAACCAGTCATTCCTGTATCAGACATTGATTCACTACTGACTAGCAAAAAAGCCTTTTATCCTTTTAAATGTTAAAGAGGTACCCAATGCATTTCTTCCAGAAAACTAGAGTTATACACAGTGCTGGATTTACATCCCAGGTGCCCCTAATAAAGGTACCTTTGGTTCCCCTAGCCACACTCATATCTAACATCACTCCATCATAAAACACCTCCTCTAGTCCTATCCAGTCTTGTGCAGTGCCATTGAGATTGAACTGAACAAACCATTAACCTAACACAGTGAGTGTGGTCTTAACATATCATGTCCTACAAATATGCCTACTCAGCCAACAACAGGCTGATGAGAGTTGTAGACCAGCAATAGCCAGGTCATCTCAGCTAACTCATCCATGCCCCAGGAGCATGTCTTGTAGAGACAGGGGTCTGGTTACAATGATCAGATAAACATCACTCACATTAATGAGCGGATCAATAGGTCATACTTTGACTAAAAGATGAGAAAATCTAAGATAAGATATGTTAGACAATGGATGGCCAAAGCAGTATAATATGGTAGACACTTTGCTCAAGAATCAATGGAGTCATAAATCCTCTGTAATTCTACTAAGAACTATTATTCTTCTTGAAAAGCTATAGAAATCGAGGAGTGGTCTGACATTTGTATTGTGCTCCACGAATGCAGAGTAATTCAGTGGTTCAAGGAGATTCTTCTAAAGCAGTATTACTACAGCTCTCATTTTTACCCTAGCAAACAGAGGTGGGTAACAGACAAAAGAAAGTGAAGCTGGGTCTAGTTACTACATACAGTACTTTAGCTCTGAAGTGAATCCACTAACACTCCAAAAAATCCAATCTTCTGCTGCATCTTTGGAGAAGGAGGACAAGCAAGCAGAGGTGGAATGACATTAAATCCAAGTGCTTATAACAGATACTACATTAAGATAAGTGCAACAAGATGTGAAACACATACTTAAAGGCATATTAATATTTTAAAATAAAAGCATCTCCAATTAATCTTCATAGTATTTGGTTCATGAAGAGTGTTATTTCAATACTGTCACAGTTCTAGTTCAAGAATAATTGAATTATAAAGTTTCTCCCTCCCGCCCCTTTTACCTAGTGTAAGCCAACTCCCTTCAGATGTGGAATATGGTCTTAAGACCAGACAGCTTACAGCAAGGACAATCTTCTTACTGTGAGAACAATGAAAACCTTGCATACCTTGACAGGTTTTTCAGGATTTTCCCTTAAGCTAATTGAAGATTGTCCTTCTCTGCAAGCTATCTGGACACCACCTTTCTGTTCTGAGGTGATCAGTCTTACATCAGTAAAAGGGGCGGGAGGAGAATAATTTTTCATTCAATTACTTGTGAACTACAACTCTGACAGTATTGAAATAACGCTCTCCATGTCCCATATAATATGAAGATTAAAGCGGAACTACAACGTTAAGTAGTCACCTTCAATACTTAGGCAGGTGGCAACTAGCTTAATAATACTTATTTTACCTCTCAAAAGTAGCCGCTTTTAAAGTAATCCTTAAGCTTCCGAAACTGGAAGCCAGGCATCAGCGCAGACATCTTGTCTGCACGCCTGCACTGTCAGTCCAATTAGCTTCTTCATTTCATGAAGGGGGTTGGACTAATAAGACACAGACACCCAGACAGCCTGCATTTCCTCTTAGTGCGTTGTTGGAGCTCAGAGAGAGAAGAAGGAAATAGATAGTGTCCAGTTGTTGTGTAGGGAGGCAACCAGCATTAGTGCCTTATTGCCACTGCAAGGGGGAGCCACCTTTGTTCCTGTGCAAAATATTAAAAATATTAGGAATTTGTTGGAATAATTTTCAGAGAACACATCAGCCATCTCACAGTTCTGTAGGCAGGCCTAGTACCTTATTGCGTCTGCAAGGGAAAGTCACCTTTGTTCATGTGTAAAATATTAAAAGTAATATTAGGGATTTGTTTGAATAATTTTCAGAGTGACACATCAGCCAGTCTCACAGTTCTGTAGGGAGGCCTAGTACCTTATTGTGTCCGCAGGGGAAAGTCACCTTTGTTGCTGTGTAAAATATTAAAGGTAATATTAGGGATTTTTTTAAATATTTTTCAGAGCGACAAATCAGCCAGTCTCACAGTTGTATAGGCAGGCCTAGTACCTTATTGCTTCTGCAAGGGAAAGTGACCTTTGTTCCTGTGTAAAATATTAAAAGTAATATTAGGGATTTGTTTGAATAATTTTCAGAGTGACAAATCAGCCAGTCTCACAGTTCTGTAGGCAGGCTTAGTACCTTATTGTATCCGCAAGGGAAAGTCACCTTTGTTCATGTGTAAAATGTTAAAAGTAATATTAGGGATTTGTTTGAATAATTTTCAGAGTGACACATCAGTCAGTCTCACAATTCTATAGGCAGGCCTAGTATCTTATTACCACCGCAAGGGAGTCACCTGTGTTCCTGTGTTAAATTTTAAAAATACTAAACTAGTAGGAATTTGTTTGAATATTTTTCTGAGTGACATATCAGACAGTCTCACAGTTCTGTAAGCAGGCCTACTACCTTATTGCATCCGCAAGGGAAAGTCACCTTTGTTCGTGTGTAAAATATTAAAAGTAATATGAGGGATTTGTTTTTTGGATAATTTTCAGAGTGACACAGCCAGTCTCACAGTTGTCGTGTGGCCAGGTTTTTAAATTTTAAAAACTATTATAGTTCACTACCTACCTAGTGAACAACCTGATATTCCGCGTCCTGGTACCAGCTGAAGTGATCCAGCAACCACCAACACGACCACAGTGCAGTTGCTTTCAAGCAGAGCTAGCAGCAGCAGGTGGGCAAAGAAGAGTACTTTGAGTAGTACTAGTCAGACTCAGCAGCAGTACTCCAAACCATAAACTAGAAAGAAGAAGGGAACTTCAGGTTGTTCTACCTCTACTAACAGGGTAGAGAGGTCCAGGTCCTCCTCTGAGACCACGAAGCAGCCGTCACCTGTGTCTCATCAGCTGTTTGGTGATGATCCCCACAGAACCACCTGCACAGTGACTAGTGCCACTGCCAGTTTAGTCACCACCTCTGCTACAGTCAGATCTATAAACCTGGGTACACCTAGCATGTGGAACACTACTGGTCAGACACTGCGGACAGTATCAATGCAGGATTTTTATACCGAACGTCCGTGTAAGCAGCCCAAATGGAAATTACTGCAGTATTTGGATAACATTTTTCCTGCCACCACTGTCACTGCCAATGCGAGCATATTTACTCCAGAAAATTTTATTGAGGGAGATAGTTTACCATTTCCCGGTAGCCACCAAGCAGAAGAGGGAATTGAGCAGGTCTCCCCAAAATCTGCTGCTGATGATGATTTTTCTTCCTGTCAAAATCTACAAGAGGTAGAAGAAGAATCTGAGGGATCAAGGCCTGGTCGCATTGTTTCCTTGTTACCATGAATCAGGCACTTGCATGGATGCCTGCTATAGGCCCAGCCTGGGGGACCTAATTGATCCCGCCTTCTCCTACTCCTTTATAAACATCTCTGGGCCTGTGTATCATTACCCTTATGTTGTTGTTCAGTGCAGTTCTAGTTCCTGTTGCTCCTGTATCCTGTGCATGACCCAGCTTGTCTGACTATCCATTCTGGTGCTGACCTGTGGCTCTGTCTGACCATTCTACCTGTGCGCTACTTTGGCTTTAGACATCCTATCTTGTGCAGACCTGTGGCTCAGGCTGACTACCCGCTCCGTGTATGATCCTGGCTTGACTGACTATCCAACCTGGTGCTGACCTGTGGATCAGTCCAACTATCCTCCCAGTGTTGCCTACTATTATTGGATATCCTATCTGATGCAGACCTGTGACTCTGGCTGACTAACCACACCATGTATGAACCTGGCTTGTCTGACTTTCCTAGCTGGTGCTGAGCTGTGGCTCTGTCTGTTCACTGTGCTGTGTGGCTCAGTTTCCCGCAGGCATCCATCCTGGTGCAGACCTGGGGCTCTGGCAGACTCCAACCTTACTGACTGCAGGCTTGAGTCAGTAGTCTCCATTGTTGCCATCCTTATAGGAGACGAGCGCTTCCTTACTGACTGCAGGAGTGAGTGAGTAGTGTCCATTGTTGCCATCCTTATTGGAGACAAGCTCTTCCAGAGTGACCGGGTATTTTCCGTAACAGGAGATATACTTAGCCCCCAGCGCTCTCAATTGACCCCCAGCTCATGGAGCAAAGAATTTTTTTAAAAGTCAACCTGCCCAAGCTGGGTTACCCTGTTTTCAGGTTTGATGCAGATTATGAAAAAAAAGGACTTCATCTACAATCATCCATAGTACCATAATACGCTCGCTGAGCGCTCCAGATTACCCAGCTCTAGAAAATTGCTGTATCTCCTGCCTGCTCCAGTGTTCTCCAGTTTGCTGCTGGCTACATCTACAGTGTTTCAGTCATTCTGAGTCCGCCCCGCACCAGTCATCCTCAGTCTTCCTTCTTCCTTTGAATTTAGCTACATCCATTCTTCATCTACTTCATCAATAATACCATAAGGCTAAAGCTCCACCTTACCCTGTTCCACAGTCTTTATTTAGACCTGGAAAATTGTTCCATTTATTTTTATTTATTTATTTATTTAATTCAATTTTTTTATTGTATTTTTTAAAGCATTTTAAATTTGATGAATAATTCAGAATGTCAAGACATTCGTCTGAAACGAACAGGTCTGGTCCGAATGTCGGATTCTCCAAATGAGAAAAAAGAAAAAAATCTAACAACTATTATTAAGCAAGTCGCCACCTGCCTAACTATTGAAGGGCGACTTTACTTAACATGGTAGTTCTGCTTTAATTGGAGCTGCTTTTATTTTGACACATTGCTATCCCTTTAAGGAGAAGTAAAGAGAGTGGGTAGGACCTAATAGGTGGAGGATAATCTGTAAATTTGTACAGGGGCTCAGTAATAATTTTCTTGTTAATTCATAAAATTAACTGATGTAATTCTGAAACATCATGAGAAAATACCAGATTTTGAAGCTCTGTCCCATGGGAACAATATCAAAAAAAGGAGAATACCAAAGTCTATACCTTCACAGTGCCTGAAGCAATAATTTGCCATGATCATTTTAGAGTCTGAGCATTCTCCTTTAGTGCACACAATGGATCCGGACCAAAAGATGCCTTAGTATAAGAATTTACCTGCAGATGCTTCATGGAACACTTATCTGAATGCATTTTATCATGCTAAAGAGGCTGGTAAGTATAAAGCCAGACATCAGGAAAATTTGCCACCTTCCTTTTAAAGGTCACATATTTTACATTCGCCATTCCCCAGCTATTTTGCAACTTTCAAGGGAGATGGCTCCAGTTACAAAAGCTCCTTGGGAACAATAGGATACATTATTGATTGGGTTGTCTCAAAAGATTGATAACTGATAAAAATGTCCAGCAAAAAATAGTCACTTCACCACAAGAGAATGGTGTAGGTCTCTCTCCTTCTCACTAGGGATAGGCAAATCGGTGAAAAATGGCACTTTCTGCTTGGCAAAAAAATTTCTATGAAAAGTGCAGATTTTCCTCTTTTTCCTGCTTTTTTCGCATAGCTCATTCCATTGAAATCAATGGGCACATTGAAGTTACAAACAACACATAGCAAATATTATTTTATTTCCCAAAGGCATAGTATAAAAGGGGCATAAGGGTACCTGTGTTGGTGGGGTGTGAAGAAAGAATCAGTTGAACAGGGAATGTTTTTTTGGTGATTTGTTTACTGGGATTGGGGACAGTTAATACAAAATAAATCTGAAATACAATTAAAAAGCCTATATTGCTCAAATTCCTCAGTACCCAACTCTCCATTGTAATAAAATCTGATCATATCTTGGTCCCAGTCAACTCCTACAAAAATCGTAGTATGTGGCTTGACCCCACCTCACTTTTGCTGTTCATATTGATAAAATAACATCTAAAAATCTAAAATAGGTGCTCAGTTCAGAAACAAATCCTGTTTAAGCCCTTGGTAAGAAATCGTATTGTTCAAGAGATTTTAATGTCAGTCATAGACTATAAGGACATAGCAAATGCTTCTGCTCCACAAATCCATCTTGTAAACTCAAAACTCTGTATAACTCATTACGGTGTTTTGTCCTTCAATATAATTACATTTCCCATCATTATGATATGTTTAAAGAAGTAAATTGGCTAACACTCAAATCTATATGTACCCTTCACCCTCATTGTCTATTTTATAACCACTTCTCTGGAAAGCTGTCAGACTTTCCATAATAACTCTGGATCAAAAGGGTGATAAGACAAAGTCTGAACCTGATGCATTTGCCGCTTCATCAACAATGTTACTAGGTAAGTGGATCACCTATTACTCTAGCTCTTATTTCAGCTAATCATTGTTGTATTACAATACACCTTCACTGCTTTTCTCTAAACATCCATGCTTATGAGACTTGGGAGATTTTCTATTATTCATATTCTATGATTCATAATGTATGTTTTACATTTATGATGGTATATAATATCTCATTAAAAGATATGAAGTTTGAGAACTGTTAACTTTCCTCTCTTCCTTTCATTTTCATTTTCTATTCCTTTCTTTCAACTCTCCTTTATATTTCTACTTACTTGTCTTCATTATGGAAATTACTGCATTGAACTGTAATGTATTCAGATTATTGAACCTGTTTGCTGTTAGTGATGACATATCCACTTTCTTTTACTTGTAAAAACAAAAATACAAATATTATAAAAAAATAACTTATTATGACAGACCTTTGAACCTGATGTCTATTTAATTTAATTATTGTTCTGAAAGCAGAATAATAAAGAGAAGAGTTAATGCTGTAGCTTCTATCCTAAACCCATTCCTTATAGCAAAGCAACAAATACTCTGCCCAGTGGTATGATAACAGATCCTTCTCTGATATAATGACACCATTCACCTCTTACATATCCCACGAGTCTAAATCAGAATAATTTGATCAATATTTACAAACCTTGTTGCTCCTGCAGAACAAAAATGGTTTTGTTTTATCTGAAAACCAAGGGCCAAAGGTTTAAGCTTGCTCCCAAACACCAATTGCGCCTTGATTTTGGTGAACACTGATTCGTTCTGACCAGAACAGCCTCTTGTTCATGACCCTTGAATTGTTGTTTGTGAGCTTTTATTTGTAATAAAAAAGGAACAATGCTGCCAGTCTAACAGGCAGCAGAAATAATTATTCATCTCTGCGTCTATGGGAGATCAGCCTACAGGCTCCAAACCTTCTCACTATACGACGGCAGGATGCAAGCTGATAAACCTAATGGTTTTCATGACAAGAAGAGTGTTTGGAAAGAAATGGATTAGAAATTATCCAGACTCCATTGAGAAGAACTGAACATCAGGTTCCTGTGTTGTTGGACTGAGATAAAACGGCTTTGTAATTTCTTGTTCTGATAAATATTCCAGTGTCTTCTTCAATTCTGGTACAGTTTTATAGCCTATTCTGAGTGGAGCTATTAATTCTGTTAATAATGCCTTTTGGGAATACAGTGAATAATTTAATTTCTACAGGTATAAAGGTTCCACCTAACTGAATAGAAGTGGCCTAGGATAAATATGCTCTGGTGCAAATTATTCTCGTGAAACAAGAAAGATCATGTGGAAAAGTACATATTAGTGAAATGAGTCTATAAATATAAATATACAATAATTCCATTGTTTTTCTCAACCTTATTGAAGATCTATTAATTTGCCTGTTCTGCCCTATATATGTGGCATTTACTACCATGTAGTTTCCGCTTTCTAAGATTTCATAGTTACACAAAATCATATTCCCAAGCTTCGTTCACATTCATACATCCCATATCCTCTCATCCACTTTATTAGAAATAGGACTGGTTATACTTAAAACATTATTTGGAACGAAAACCTTGATTTGTTTTTATTGCAACTATTGTAAAACAGCCTTATTCTGTTCTTGCTGTGTGTGTGCAAAAGGACACTGTGATGAGCTATTCAGCAATTAAATGACTTTGAGTGCCACACTATTGGAATTAGTGCTTGAAACAAGTGGTATCTAAAATGTTACATTTAAATATATATATATATATATATATATATATACACACATATACATTTTGGAATTCAATGTCACATATCACATTCATTTAATGTAATTACATTTTTCACTTCAGAGTGGTCCTGGTACAATTCAATTAAATCATATTAAAATTACTGCTGACCATTGTGGGGTAGCTAAACTATATGGGGTATTTATATCAACTAAAAAGCTTAGTAAATCTAGAGCAAAACTCTTAATGAAATCTGTGGGAATTGTCTTTGATACATTTATCTCAGTACACATGCACTGAATAGTCAATCTGATCTTTCTGGATAATGTCATCACGGGAAATGCTTGATTTGTGTTACATTCCAAACAAAGTTATGGTTTATCTTCACCATAATCTTTCACAATACAAGATCATTCAGGTCTTGGAAATATTGTATAGCTGTTAAAAAACTAAGTGAAATGAAATCGTGAGTAAATCTGTACTCAAGTTTACAAAAATGTATTCTTTCAAAACCAATGTACTTTTGAAATTCAACCAAATATTTTGTTCAAACATAGTTTTCTTTAATCAATATTGTTTATCTGATCAATCTTTTGCATTGCTTCATATCTGACATTATTTGAGATCTGAATGCATTCAAAGATATGTGAACGTTTCCTTACATGTAGAGAAAACAGGAATACTACAAGAGGTATTTTAAATAGGGATGAGTGAAACCTCAGTTATTCATTTTATGAATCAATTCAGCAAACACAAAATAATTCTGGATCCTTAGAAACTGATCTGGAACAAAGCACAGAGGCACAAAGTGAAGAGAAGCCTGAGTGAGGGTGGGACAGGGTAAAGCAGGAAAACAAATGTAGGGCAGGGTTCAGGTTACGGCTGGGTGGGAAAAGAGGCCAAGAAGCAAGTGAGAATGGAACAAGGGGGTAAAGGGAACTGGGCCCAGGGGAAGAAATGGGGAGAGTAAGTGAAGCCCGAGGGAACAGGGTAAAAAGGAGGGAGAAACTTTTAGTGGGGCCAGAAAGTGGGAGCATGGGCTTACCTGAGGGAGTGGGGCAAGAGGGTCACTTGCCCCCCTCCCCACACCCACATTTTTCTGAGGCCAGAGATACCAAGGGCAGGAATTTCAGGACCCCATGGTCACATGATTCAGGGCGGCCTATTAGACTCCCTCCGGTCTGAGCAGCAATCCAGACAAGAAAGGAGCCGGGAGCTGTGAAGTGCAGAAGTGAGTAGACTGGTCTGCCTGCTTCATCCCATTGATGTAGCAGGGGAATTCACAAATGTTCCCTGTTATGGAGAAACAAATGTACCATGTAGGCTATACAGTGATCATCTATGGAATTAATTTTTTCTACAGACGGTCATAATTCTCTGTGCCATCTCTGAGGAGCTTTGATGTCTGCCCTTTAGACCTTCTGACACCCAAGCCAGATATGGATGGAGTATGAAGCACAGACTGCAAAGCTTCTGAGAGATGCAGTGATGGCAGAGAGATTTATGGTTGACTGTACAATTGAACACATTCCTTATGCAGTGTGAATTGCTGATCACCCTCTGATTACCTTCCATGCCTCCCTGCCATTTCATATTTTTCACCTTCCTGTTTATTAACTTTACCCCCAATAAGACTCACTATTTATCTCCACATGTCTCTTATCTATCTCTTCTCACTGGGCCATATGTACAAAGCCAACAATGGATAAATCTGAGTCAAACTGGCTGTGTTGTAGGAAACAAAAATTCATATTAATTAAAGTGGTCTCCGACACTCAACGGATTAAAAGCCCCATTAAGATTAATAAGAATGTTGGAAATCTTATTTTTCCCTATTATGCATTGCTCCAGATTTCTTCAGATTTGTCTTTGTGCATATGACCCAGTGTGTGGATATGTGACTGTGCTGGGACACCCTGACTTTGATATAAAAATGAAAAGTGGAGCAATTCTGGGGCAAACTAATGGCTCCAATGAGTACAAATAAACATTTCCAAATTCCTATTATTTTACACTGAGATTTTAACCCCTATAGTGCAAAAGTACAAATCTATTGATTTTCGAAGCTCTGTGGTATCACTAGTTTAGCTCCATTTCAAGTAAAAGTTCTATGGGATCACCAGGGTAGCTCCATTTCAGTTATAAGCTCTGTAATATCATTAATGTAGCATCATTTGAATTGTAAGTCCAATGGTATCATTCATTCAGCAACATTTCAACTGTACATATTTTAGTATCAGTAGTGTAGCTCAGCTATAAACTCTGTGATATAACTTTTGAACATTTCAGTTGCAGGCACTGTTGTATTACTAATGGAGCTTCATTTCAATTGTAAGATGTAGTTTAGCTCAATTGTAGCTCCATTTCAATTATAGGCTTTGTGGATTTATTAGAATAGCTTGATTTAAAATGTAAGCTCTGTGGATATACTAGTGTTGCTCCATTTCAATTTAAGCTCTGTAGCTGTAGCTATATATCAGTTGAAAACTCAGAGTATCACTAGTGTTGCTACATTTCAATTTTAAGCTCTGCGATACATTAGTGTAGCTTAATTTCAGTTGTAAGCTCTGAGGTATCACTAGTATAGCTATATACCATTTGTAAGTTCAGTGTATCATTAGTGTAGTCCATTTCAGTTTTAATTCAATGGTATCACCGGTGTAGCTTTATATCAATTTAAATCTCTGTGTGTGAACTCTGTGATATATCAAAATGTGGTTGAATATTAAAAATAATTCAGTGTTAACATTTGGACTGACATAATATCCAAGTAGGTACTACATCAGAAAAAGATCAGTGTCATTTTGAACTATTCAAATATATACATATTTTTAATTACTGATAGACACCTCACTACCCAACATTAATGATAATTATAAAATTAACAAAACTGGGCTCTGGGATAGCAGGCTACAGTGATAATAAAAACAGGCCATTAGTGTTAGGGGCTAACATTACATTTTCAACTTTTCCACACTCTATTTTGCCTATGCCCTGCACAATCTTTGCTTAACTATTTATGCCTATGGACATCTGGGATTTAACTTCTGACATGGACTTTAGGGTCTACCATGATTTAACATTTCTGTAGATTCCCATGTGTGGGAGAAAGAATGATGCAGAATGATAATTAGGGAGTATGGAAAAGTGCAATGAGAAATTCCCTTCCTTGTACAGATGACTGCCCTGGACAGGTAAATGCTGTGATTGGCTGAAGATAAGCACTTCTTTCTTAAAATGAAAGTAAAGAATTAAGAGAAGTTTTGCAAGACATAGTTCAGGTTTTGCAAACAGCCTGTTTTGTACTAAATCTGAATTTACAGAAATGTATCTCTCAGCCTTTCGTCTAATCAGTAAATTATTTGGGATAGGAAGCAGATTATTTTAGGGTTTTCTCTAGCAATAGGTGAATAGGTTCTAGAAAATTGGGGCCAAAAAAGAGAAAGTTCACATTGATAATTTACTGTAAAAGTTGTAGTTTCAGTTTCTAAGTTTAATATTGTAGTCCAAAAACATTCCATTTGAAAGTTATAGAATACAAAATTCCAGTTGAATTGAAATTCAATGTGGAAGTTGATTTAAGCAATAATTAGCTTTTCTCTGCTTCCGGTATAAATGATAGCTCACTGAACTTTCACTTTAAATGAAAACAATGAGCTAATCACAGAGGCAGATTGTCTGATACAGTGTTACACCTGGACTGCTTTCCTCCTCCAGATACACAAACCACAAACTTCTCTGTTAATCAGAGAAGTCTTTAATAGCTGGGAATAACGAAGACTGATTAGCAAATTCAAAGACTAATTAGCAGCTTGTGTTCAGCTCAACATCTTCCCCCAAAAAACAAGAGAACTGTTAATAAAAAAAATCAATGCTGGAATTTTCTGCTGAATATATTTACAGTTGCTTAAATAACTCTTTAAATTATAGGCTTTCTAACAGTGTGGGTTAACCTTTTCACAACCATAAAAGTTTATGTAAATGAACATTATTAGATCAGCTGCAAATGTAAAATATTAATAATCACAGATTTTTTTCTTTAAACTGAATGTTAGAGGGGTGAGCAACACAATGCTGTCAAGGGCAATGCATACCTCTCTGATACTCAGACAGTTAAAACTAACATGCCAGGAGCTCTTTGATGCAGGACACATAAAGAAATACATATTGGAGGGTTCCTTTGATTTAATTTCCTTCCTGTGAAATATTTTCTTCATAGATGCCTCCTTTGTATGAATACAATTCCACTTTGAACAAGGAATCTACTTTTTATGCCTTATGACTAAATTTCCCACTGTAATGTCTCTTGTCACAAGGGTAGTGCAGATGGGTAGTGCACTTATTTTTTGGGAGTTGTTTTCCTGTGCGCTTTGTTTCATTCTATGGATTAAACAAAACACAGAGGAAATCATTTTAATGCAATTGCCTGTGCATGCTAGAGGGTGGTGTACATGGTTGCTTTCATTAAAAAGGAAGATGGCTAAATGTTAGCAATGGTGAACAATAAAGAATCATTAGCTTTATTACATACCAGAGGGAAGCCAATGTCATTGGAGGCTAACACCAGTTGAACTGCCATGTTAGGTTTAAACATTCCCCCAGCTGATGGAATAATATGGATCAAATTCAAATGACAATTTTCAAATGCTTACATATTTCCAGTGGAATGAGGAATTTCACTGAACCTTTAGAATCCATGTCACATTGTTAGTCACTATTAATCCTGCTGATCCAATCAGAAGCTTTCAGGTATGTAGGACCAGAAAAAAAATGTATCATGTTAATCTGTGTTTGCTCACATTTTTTTTTGTCAGGTTTACAGCAAAATCTACTTAATGGATTTACATTGAATGAACTGAAACTTGTAATAGTCCTGACAGTGCTGATTTACAAGACTTTGCCATTTTGATAAAGGCCCTTCAGGGAGCAGACATTAAAATCAACACTGCATTTATAAACTATAGAATGCTCATTTCTGTTGCTCAGTAGACCAATTCTTCTCTCACCTACACTTGTTTAATGCATCATCAAGGCAGTAAAGGTAAATTAAATTTAGAAAAAAGGATACTGCATTGCCTTTACATACAGAGAGGCAAAAAAAAGATACGTACATACAGAGTAGAGACTGTGAGACACACCTATGTTGGTCAGACCTGTGACACGCACACACATGCTTCTCCTCCATGAAGTGCCCAGATGTGACATCCATCTTGTGCTCGTTGGTTGTGTCAGGACCAGGGGAGGCAGAAGTGTGTCTAAGTTGTGCTCCATAGACCTGTTGGCTAGGGATGGGCAATCAAAAACATGTCTTGCATGTCTTTTAGCCTATGTTTCCTGTGCTGCAATAGGAAATAGCTATCCCCCTTCAAAAAAGCAATAGACTTGTGCATGGCAAAAATTTTCGGTAAAATTCGATTTCGGACAATTTTTTTTTTGTCATTCGGAGGATCTGCATTTCGGACCAGACCTCATCAACTCGGACAAAATTCGACAATTGTCCAAATTATTCAGCCGAATTTATCATACTTTAAAAAATGGCAATGAGGTACTAGGCCTGTCTGCCTGCTTGCCTGCACAACTATTAAAACAAATTCTTAATATTTTTAATATTTTTCACAGGAACAAAGATGACTCCTCCTTGCGGTGGCAATAAGGTATTAATGCTGGCTGCCTGCCTATGCTACCTGCCTACACAACAACTGGACACTCTCTATCTCCTTCTGCTTTCTCTGAGCTTTAACAATGGACTAACAGGAAATGCAGGCTGTCTGGGTGTCTGACGTGTCATTAGACCATCGCCCGTCATGAAACGAAGAAGCTAATTGGACTAGACAGGGAGGGAAAGTATAGAGGGAAGGTATTGTGCACTTGGGTAGCCATCGTCCGAATTTCCGAAATTTACGCCGAAGATTCTGACCAGGACTGTTTGGATTCAGTTTTTAAAAAATTAATGAATTTTTCCTTTCAGATGGCTCGAATGATGACGAATGACCCTCATTCGTCTGAATTCCGAAATCGGACGAACCAATTTGCACAAGTCTAAAAAGCAACAAAAAACTGACAAATGAATAAAAAATATAATAAATCCATACCAGCAGGTAAGAGCCCAGGCCCAGATGGGTTCTCCCAAGCTTACTACAAATCTTTTCAAAACATTATAGCTCCTCTTAGACACTCATTTCCAGAGAATATCTCTACGCATCCATCCTTTTCAGAAGCTCATATTACGCTTATTCCTAAACCTTGCAAGGACAAACTTTTATGTTCTAGTTATAGGCCCATTTCCCTGCTAAACGTTGACATCAAGATCTATGCGAAATTGTTAGCTAATATACTTCTCCTTCTTGTTCACCTGGATCAAGCAGGTTTACTCTAGGTAGTGAGGCTCGTGACAATACACGCAAACTCCTCAACCTTCTCCAGTTGTCCATGCAATCTCACATTCCCTGTTTCATTATTTCCACTGATGCAGAAAAAGCTTTTGATAGGAAAAACTGGAACCTTATGAAACTTTCTCTGCATTCCTTTGGTTTTGGATCACGTTATATAACAAATGTGTCTGCTGTCTACAACATTCCTTCTGCCCGAATCAAAACTAATGGCCATCTCTCTTCTGCTTTTAAAATATCTAATGGTACACACCAGGGTTGTCCACTCTCCCCACTTTTGTTTATTTTAGTCATGGAATCTTTTGCACAACATATTCGGCTAAATCCCATTATATCTGGCATTTGAGATGCCATTAGAGAACATAAACTCTCCATGTTTGCAGACAATGTTTTATTGACAGTTACCCAACCCCAGATTTCCCTACCTGCACTCATGACTAAATTTCTGACTTTTTCACAATTATCTGATTTCAAAATTAATTTTTCAAAATCTGAGGCCATGCTTGTAAATATACCCTCGTTCCTTTATCCACAACTTAAAGCGGCATCTCCATTTAAGTGGTCCCCAACTTTGATCAATTACTTTGGGATTCTACTTACTCCTTCTACTGACTCTATATATAGTTTTAATTATTTACCTTTATGTAATGCTATCAAAAGAGACTTGATCAAGTGGAAGCCCTTTTTAATTTCATGGCTTGGTAGGATATAGGTAAAAAAATGAACATTTTACCATGTATCCTCTACCTCTTTCAAACATGACCGATTCACTTACCCAACCTCTCACACATTTTTCTACTTTTATCAGCCTAGAATTAAACGTTACATTCTAATTAGATCATGAAAACTGTGGGGTCTGGGTATTCCTGATTTTAAATGATATTATAAATCAACTTTCCTTTCATCCTTGTCTGATTGGTGTCATAACACTCGTGAAAACTTTGAGTTTGGATAGAACAATCAGCATTCATGCATTTGTAAGATCTGTATGAATTTTTTCTTCCAGATAGCGACTTTAATAGGCTTTTGAAAAACCATCCTTTTGTACAAGCTTGCACTTGCTGGACCATTAAGAAAGATTTATTATCTCTTCAATCTCCTATTTTTCTGTCTTTTATTTGAGGGCTATACCTCATACCCTCCTCCTAGACTCTTTCCCCCATCGGCTTTCTCATCCACAATTGACTTGGAGGGACTTCTTCTCAGGTTCCCTTTTCCTCCTTTCAAGAACAGTTTTCTCTTCCTTCTCATACTTTTTGGCAATTCCTGCGCATAAAACATTTCCTAGATCAACCCCATATTAGCCATGGTACAACATGTCCATTGACTCCTTTTGAAATTATTTGTTCTCCGCCTGGTTCGAGATTAAGGAATTTGGGCAATATTATATTGCATAATGTCTGGTCTATCTACTTTTCATATGCCTAAGTATTCCAGGGCCTGGGAATGGAAATTAGGGATCTCTTTATCACTTGATGAGTAGAACAACATTTGGACTGTGACAGCATCCTCCACTATTTCGTTTCATCTACTTGAATTCAATTATAAGCTTCTATATAGATTATACTACACTCCCTCACGTTGCAATAGTATATATCCCTCTGCAAATCCTCATTGTTGGCATTGTTTACAAAAGAGGGGATCGTATGTACATATCTAGTGGTCTTGCCCACTTATTAAGTCATGTTGGTCTAGTTGTCTATCCTTCATCGAAAGGGCTCTTCAGATATCCTTACCATGTGCACCCGACAGTATACTTTTATGTATTTCTTAAAGGGATAGTGATACTTAAGTATTACTAATCCCTATAGCAAAGTACTACTTAAAAAATGTATTGCCCCCAATGTCATCTCTCAAACCTTTATGGTTTGAGAGATGAACGCTTCTAAAGTTGCCCTCTCCCTCCCCCTTCCCCATAGTCAGCATTATAGCAGAAAGACCCACGTACAAACAGCATCTGAAGACAGCTGCAGTAGGGCCTGGCAAAGCATCACAAAGGAGGAAACCCAGCATTTGGTGATTTCCATGTGTTCCAGACTTCAAACAGTCATTGCCTGCAAATGATTCTCGAAAAAGTATTACAAAAAATTTACATTTTATTTATAGGAGGCAAATATAGTTGTTGATAGCTTTATTGGCTTACTAAGCAGATAAAGGATGCAAGCTTTAAAGTTGCATAGCCTAGGATCTTCACAAGTGGAGATCGCTTCCACTCTTATTCATTCATTGGTCTTTGCCTGTAGATAATGATTAATTGAAATCTACACACTTCACATGTTCTTTCAACAAACAACTTCAATAGTCCTGAATTAGTTCCAAGCATCACTGTCTTCAGATAGTAAACTGTAACAACTAAAAACAGAGTACAACAGATATCAAATGCATGAATATAAACTATATAGTAAATAATTATGTTAAAATAAGAGCCACTCTTCAAAGTTAATCTCCAGAAATCTGAGGCACTCTGGCTGACTCCTTACCACCACCCCCTGGGTTATGGAACATCTGTGCGCATTTCGCATTGTCTCCAATTCCATAAAATTTTTGGGCATACAGTTGCTCTGCCAGATTGCTCATCTGTACGATTGGAATATCCCATTTAGACTGTAAGCTCCTTGGGGCAGGGACCTCTCTCCCATTGTTTCTATGAATGTTGCACTTATTTAATCCCCTCTTATTTATTGTAACATATGTCTATTGTAAGGCGCTGCGTACACTGTGTGGCGCCATATAAATAAAGATATAGATACATACATCCCGCCCCTGCTAAGCCAGATTTCCGCGGATCTCCACATGTTGAGAGCACATACACTGTCATTAATTGGGAGGATGCAATTGATCAAAATGGAAATTTCCCCCAAATTGTTGTACAAACTTCAGACACTGCCCTTATACTTGCCAAACACTGATTTGCATTTTCTTAATAGGAAATTCCAAGGTTTCATCTGGAAGGGGAAAAGGCCTAAATTAAACCTATCCAAACTTCTGGGCCTCCCTAACATCAGATTATATAATACTGAATGCTTGAATGCCTAAGGAAGAGACATAGCGGTCTTGAAAGCTTGCATCCTAAATCTGCTTAGTTACCCAATAACGGTATCAACAACTATATTTGCCTCCTGTATTTCTATGGCTAACACAGTACCAACTCTCATCATTTTATTTATGATTGTGTTAATTTGTCCAATTACATCTGAGCCCCTGAAATAAGGGGAATTTGTATGAAAATGGTTGCAATTCCTAAACGTTTCATACAATATTTTTGTTCATCCCCTTAAATTAAAGCTGAAAGTCTGTACTTCAATTTAATCTTGGTTGTCTCATTTCAGATCCATTGTGGTGGTGTACAGAGCCAAAATAATGAAAAATTTGTCAGTGCCAAAATAGTACCGATCTGAACTGTAGCTTTTAGTTACTTTTATTCTGCAACTCAAAGTCTTTATATTATTGTAAAGGGCCCCACATTAGTATAATTTCAAAAGCAGAGTTCTTTAGTTTCTACTTAATCTATTGCAGCCTCTGCATGTCCATCTGCTCCTGTCACCATCCAATGAGAAGGGAGACAGGGGGGTTGGCTTTATTTCCCCTACTCACTAGTGTTGAGCGAGCACCCCGATGCTCGGGTGCTCGGGTGCTCTGACCGAGCACCCCCTGAGGCTCGAGTGCTCGGCCGAGCACCCGAGCCCCATTCAAGTCAATGGGGCGACACCAGGCACCCCCTGCTCTGATGAGGGGAAGGTGCCTGGTCAATGCCCCCTTCATCTCCGCTATGCCCCCTTCATCTCCGAATGCCCCCTTCATCTCCGCAATGTGCCCCTTCATCTCCGCTATGCCCCTCTTCCACAATGTGCCCCTTCATCTCCGCTATGCCCCTCTTCCACAATGTCCCCCTTCATCTCCTCTATGGCATAGAGGAGATGAAGGGGGACATTGTGGAAGAGGGGCATAGCGGAGATGAAGGGGCACATTGTGGAAGAGGGGCATAGCGGAGATGAAGGGGGACATTGTGGAAGACGGGCATAGCGGAGATGAAGGGGGACATTGTGGAAGAGGGGCATAGAGTCTATGCCCCTCTTCCACAATGTCCCCCTTCATCTCCGCAATGCCCCCTTCATCTCCGCAATGCCCCCGTACCTCCAGTCCCTGGTGGTCCAGCGGAGCGTCTTCGGATCTGTGCCTCTTCCGGCACAGATCCCCGCCACCCGAACATGGCGGGAGAGCACATGGCGGTACTCGACGAGTACCGCCATGTGCCGAGCAGAGCGATGCTCGAGCCGATCCGAGCATCGGCCGAGCACGCTCGCTCATCACTACTACTCACCATTTTACTCAGCAATCACCAATACAGGAGGAGTAGAGTGAGAAGAAAGCTGATTTTTTATATTGAAGAGTGGGTGCACTGCTGTCCTCATGGCTTCTGCTATTTCACAGTGCTGTGAGTTAGAAAACCATTTTCTGCGGTGCCAGAAAATCTTATATGTGCTGTGAAATGCATTGTAGCTACAACACAGTGGTGGACAACCTGTGGCTCTTGAACTGTTGCTAGACTGCAGATCTCATCATCCTCAGCTGAGAGTTAATGCTTGGCTAAGATTGATATGAGCTGTAATTCATCAATAGCTGGAAAGCTACAGATTGTCTACCAATGGCAAGGAGGGAGGAGTTAGGGGAGCTGCCTGGGCTCTGGCATTGTCTACTCCCAATGAATGTAATATGACCAGAGCTCCCCTGTTCTTCAGGCAGTAGTTAGGTATAATCTATAAAATAACAGTGTATAACTGAAACATTTACCTAGGTAGGAGTCCATCATACAGCAGTCAGGTGTGTTCATTTAGTTAATGTGTTAACAGAAGGACCTACCTAGTTAGGAGTCCATCATAGAGTAGTCAGGTATCCTATAATATAAAAGGCCAGATGTATGTTTGTCTGATGCAGGCATGTGCAGTAGAGACTGCCCGAATGCACAGAATGCTGGCCCGTGTACACTGGCTTTTGCAGTCATGTGCAGTAGAGACTGCCGATGCAGTCATGCGCAGTAGAGACTGCCAATGCAGTCATGCGCAGTAGAGACTGCCGAAATGCAAAGAATGCTGACCCGTGTACACAGGCGTTTGCAGTCATGCACAGTAGAGACTGCCCGAATGCACAGAATGCTGGCTTGTGTGCACGGGCTTTTACACTAGTATCTATATAATTAGCGTGTGTAACAGTAGGACTTACCTAGGTAGGAGTCTATCATACAGCAGTCAAGTATAGATACATAATTAATGTGTGTAAAAGAAGAAGGAACCTATATAGGATTCATTCATAAAGTAGCCAGAAATATCTAAATAATTACTGTGTGTAAAAGAATGATTAAACCTAGGTAGGATTCAATCATAATGGAAACAGATATTTGTATATAATTACTGTGTGACAGGATGTCTTACCTAGTTACTAGTCCATCATACTGCATTCAGGTAAATATATATATATATATATATATATATATATATATATATATAATTGTGTGTAACAGAAGGACTTACCTTTCTAGGATTCAGTCATAAAGGAGTCAGGTATATCGTTATAATGATTGTGTGTAACATAGTTACTTATCTTGGTAGGAGTCCTTCATACATCAATGAGGCATTTATTGTATTTAATTTTTGCATTGTATTGGTCTTTGCCTGTAGATAATGATTAAATTGATATCTACATACTTCACATGTTCTTTCAACAAACAACTTCAATAGTCCTGAATTAGTTCCAAGCATCAAGATAGTAAACTGTAACAACTAAAAGCAGAGTACAACAGATATCAAATGCATGAATATAAACTATATAGACATACCTGGCTGATGCAAAGAACAGATAAATAATTCTGTTAAAATAAGAGCCACTCTTCAAAGTTAATCTCCACAAATCTGAGGCACACTGGCTGACTCCTTACCATCACCCCCTTCCTTACGGAACATCTGTGCTCATTTCGCATTGTCTCCAATTCCATAAAATTTTTGGGCATACAGCTGCTCTGCCAGATTGCTCATCTGTACGAATGTAATATCCTGCTAAGCCAGATCTCCTCGGATCTCCACATGTTGAGAGCACATCCACTGTCATTAATTGGGAGGATGCAATTGATCAAAATGGTGATTTTCCCCAAACTGTTGTCCAAGCTTCAGACACTGCCCTTATACTTGCCAAACATTGATGTGCATTTTCTTAATAAGAAATTCCAAAGTTTCATCTGGCAGGGGAAGAGACCTAAATTAAACTTATCCAAACTTCTGGGCATCCCTACATCAGATTAATTAATATTGAATGCCTCTTGTGTGTAGTGAGGGACTGAATTAATCATACAGCCATCTTAACAAATCCCACATGGGACCAGGCCTTCTCACTACACATCAGTCTTAGCTATCTCCTACATGCTCCCCACTCACACATCCCTATTCACTGCTTAGACAACCCTCTGATGCCCACAATCAAAGCATGGCAACACTCTCGTTACCTGTTATATAAGACCAAGAACGTCTCGGTTTTTCTCCCATTCATCCATAATCCTCTTTTCCAACATGGCTCTCCTGATAGCAGATTCTATATTTGGGCTGATAAAAAGATTCATTGTATAGGGGCACTCTTTGACCCAAGTTTAGGAAAACCTTTTTCCTTCCTGGATTTTCAACTCAAATATAGCCTCCCTTTGTATCACTTATTTGTATATCTTCAAGCTAAACATTATGTGCAAAAGGTTTTGACCATATTGTAAGCACAATTGTCAGAGAACCATTTGGACTGTTTGCTCCAGGCATCCTACCTTATTCCCTTCACAATATCCAGGGCTTATCGACTTATTCTGACTGCTAGTTTGGTTCACATAGGCTACCATCACATTGACAGATGGATCGCAGACATTCCAACTCTAACACCCGACTTGATCTACCAGCACTTCACAAGTCGATTATGACACTCACCAGCTGCTTACTTCCAAGAAATTTCCTACTGACTCTTACACAGGACTTATGTCACCCCAAAACTGTCTCACACCATTTCTCCAGCATGTGCATGTTGTAGGGAACCTCGGGCCACCCTACTACACGTTTTGTACTCCTGTCCACACATCTTTTCCTTTTAGACCAAGATAATCACCTACATGACTGATAGAATAGGACTCTCAGTGAACTTCTCCACTCCCTCCTCTTTTGGGGGGTTTATGAAGCTCCGAGATCATTGACGGTGGCACAAATGACCTCACTGGATTATATTGTCATGATTGCCCTTAAGGTTATACTAGCCCACTGTCTTATACCTGACCACCCCAAACTGCTTCAGTGGCAAACACGCATGTTACACTTCACAAAACTGAATTGGATCCTGTCCCTGGAGAATAAAGGTCTTGAGGGGAAAAATGTATCAAGATTTTGGAACCTTTCATCCTAACACTAGCTAAATCTCAACAGAATGAATTTTATACATGTTTTAGGCACACACATTGGATGGATGAGAGGGAAGGGCGACAGTTAGACACATTGTCTTTGACACCGTTGGAATTTGCTGGTTGTACTCACAACCAGCACACTACCTTCTGCGTTGTGAGTATTGGATATATCTTTATTGGATCCAACAGGATCATCTATTGTTGGTTTGCATTCTTCCTGTTCCTTGTCTTCTGTTTTTAAAGTTTTAGAGTCACTTAGTATATTGCAGTGATTGACATACAACATATGAAGTGTGCTATCTCAAATAGATACAGTGCTATTCCATGCTAAACAGTATTGCTTCTTATGTGTAAGGTCACTGATGTCAGACTAATCTCTCTTATTTGTAGTATAGTAACATAGTACATTAGGTTTAATAAAGACACAAGTCCATCAAGTTCAACCTTCTCCTCAAACTCCAGTAACTGAGAATTTTATAGCTTTCCTGCTACCAAATAAGTTAGTCTTTATCAGACCTTCCTGATCTGCCTACTAATAAACAGTATAACTCTGTATGTTCCCTTTGTAAATAAATGTATCTAATCTTCTCTTGAATGTATCCATTGTATCTGCCATAACCAACTCCTTGAGCAAAGAATTCCACAATTTAACAGACCTCACTGTAGAAAAACCCTTCCTCTGCTGAAGTCTAAACCTCCTTTCCTCTAATCTCAAGGGGTGTCCCCTGGTCATCTGATCAGGCCTTGGAATAAATAGCTCACTGCAGAGATCCTTGTATTGACCTCTCATATATTTGTACAATGTGATAAGGTCTCCTTTTAGTCGTATTTTCTCTAGAGTAAATAAACCAAGTTTGTCTAGACGTTCCTCATACGTCAAGTACTCCATTCCCTTAATTCATTTTGTTGCTCTTCGCTGTACCCTCTCTAGTTGTAGCATATCCTTTTTTCAGAACTGGTACCCAAAACTGCACTGCATACGCAAGATGAGGTCTTACCAATGATTTGTACAATGGCAAAATAATGTTATCTACTGTTGCTTCAATGCCTCTTTTTATGCAAGACATGATTTTGTTTGCCTTTGCTACTGCTGTTTGACACTGGTCACTGTTTCCAAGTTTGTAGTTGACAAGGGTACTGAGGTCTTTCTCTAGCAACGAGTTCCCTAAAATGATTCCATTAAGTTAATAAGTAGCCTTGGGATTATTTCCTCCCAAATGCATGACTTTACACTTCCCCACATTAAACTTCATTTTCCCTTTGTTTGCCCAGTCTGCCATTTTATGTAAATCCCTCTGTAGAGAGCAATTATCCTGTTCTGAATTAATTAGCCTGCATAATTTAGTGTCATCTGCAAATATTGATAATTTGCTTTCTATATCTATTTCTAGGTCATTTATAAACATGTTAAAATGCAGCGGACCTAATACTGAACCCTGAGGTACTCCACTCTCCATTTTAATTGTATTGGAGAATTGTCCATTTACAACCACACACTGTTCCCACTTTTGTCCATTTACAACCACACACTGTTCTTCAACCAGTTTTGTATCCAATTGCAAAGGTCATGTCCTAGCCCTGATTTCCTTATTTTATACCCCAGTCTTCTGTATTACACTGTATCAAATGCCTTTGCAAAGTCTAGATATACTACATCAACTGCCTTGCCATTATCAAGGTTGCTGCTTACTTCCTCATAGAAGCTTAAAAGGTTAGTTTGGCATGATGTATTCTTCATAAAAACATGTTGATTCCTGCTAATGATCTTACTTTTTGTGTTGTAATCCTGAATATAGTCCCTTATTATCCCTTCTAGCAGTTTTCCCACTACAGAGGTCAAACTCACAGGTCTATAGTTTCCAGATTCTGTTTAAGTTCCCTTCTTAAATAGAGGCACTACATTGGCTCTTCGCCAGTCTTGTGTGAGCCTGTGGTGAGAGAAACTTTAAAGAGCAAATATAGGGGTTTTGCCAACACTGCACTGAGTTCCTTAAGAACCCTTAAGAATATATGAGAGCATGCAGTAATTCTCTCCTTGCTGTTAAGTTGTCATTTTTACTTGATTACCAATTGCACTATGCACACTATCTAAATGTTGCAAAGTAATGCCTCAATTCTTACGAAATTCTTAACTGCTACAATAAACATGGATTGCTACTTTGTAAGGCAACATAGAGAAGTCTCTGGCATCTCACCAATTTTAGCCGTTATTAGGGTCTGTTAGTGTGACTCTTTCTCTTGTATTTTGCTAATCGTGATAATATATTCCCTTAATGGAGGGAAGTTGGAGCATGATCATGTAAAGGACAACCTGGCGCTAACACCTACGCGAGGTGCACCTGTCAGATCCAGACACCTACAGAACCACTGGCCAGGATACTCGGAGATCAGAGACAAGGGAAAGGAGTGACATGACCATTATGAAGAGGCCCTATATAATTTCCCCCAAGGTGAACTGATGCTCTTCTTACAGCCATACATCTATTGGGCCCGTAATCTTTATTTATTAAATATAAAAAAGAAATGCAAAGACCCAATTATTTAACCTGTTGAGTTTCAGAGAGGTGTCCAACACATTGCAATGTATTGGATACCTCTCTGGCACACAGAATGATTTTAATTCTAGAAAGATTTTCAAATGAGTGGTTATACATTGCAGTTAATTACATTTGAGCAGATGTGAGTCATTTGAATCTGTGTCTCATTCATTTTTTCTGACCTGCACACATTTTTTACATTTTCTATGTTATATCCATTGTCTTTCACAGAAATTATGTAAATTTAAAAAGACCGACACCCACAGAAGCAGTTAGGATTTGTCATCCTCTGTCACAGTCTATCCACCTACCAGCAGGGATTTGTCCAGAGCACTTCCAGTAACAAAAATGCTGTTAGCCTATAATATAGTGCCGTCCAGTCAGAAGGGATCCTCAGCATCCATGGAAATATTGAAACAGGAAAATTATTAAAATGGCACCTGGTTAATATGTACTGATCCATTTTGACCTGCTCTTTGAGTTAGCAAGGTGTGTTGTGCAACATGAAATTTCCTATTTTTCCAGGCCATGTTACTTCAACCTCATTCTGATCTCAGTCTGCCTTTGAACTCTGTGTTACCTTTCTATCTTATCACGTTACCTGCCTTTACCAATGCCCGTCACTATCAGTGAACAAAATGATTCTGCTAATAAATTTTTCCAATGAAACATTGCTTCACCAGACCTGAAACAAGTCTTGCAAAACAGCTTTATCAGTTCTAAGTTTCATTTAAAAAAAACAAAAACACCTCAACCCCCTCCTCAAATTCTTACTTAACTTTTGTCATCATTTCCATCGTTTTCCTGTCCAGGGCAGTTGTCAGAGAAAGGACTTCTCTTCCCTTCACTCTTTCTCTTATCAAATCACTAATACCTCCCTCCTTGCCCCAGGCCAACTCCCCTTCCCTCTCATTTGCTGCTCCATTTCCCTCTCTCTCTGCTCTCCTTTTCCACACTTTGGCCTGTCCCCTTCTACCCTTTACAGATTAGCTATTTACTCAGCAGAATCTGTGACCCAAACTACTCTACCAGAAGCTTATCTTAATATATGCCAGTCCCACAAGATTTGCATGATTAATTGCATATTGCTTCAGTCCTGCAGGTAACCTTCTTGGACAAGCATTTGTAGCCCTTTGTGTGCCAGAGGGGTATGCAACTCATTGCAAAGCAATGCGTTGCGTAACCCTCTGGCACTCAAAGGGTTAAAGGACTGAAGTATGTGACATACAGCTTTTGTGCAGATTCACGGTCATATAACACATAGATTACTCTCTGGTTTACCTTTTTTTCCCATTTTCCATTGTACTTCCCTGCTGGTCATGATGCTCTGCAAACATAATGGAGGACACCTTTTGCTGACGATTATGAAGCCATAGGATGCATATATAGATAAAATATGACAGAATAGATAGAAGAACATAATTGCTTCTGTTAAATAATTATAATAGTACTCAGTGGTAAATATCTTTATTTTACTATTACCAGTGCATAATGTGTTCTGGCGCACTCACACAATTGCTATGTACACAGCTTGCTATGGGTAGCTTAAAGCTAAAAAAAAAATGTTAACGAGTGATTTATGATAATTATTCATCTGCTATGCTGTCTTTAATTATTCTACACCATGAGCATGTTCAGGGATTGATCTTCAAATATATCTCTATTAACCCCTAGGGAACTAAAGCAATGGATATATGTTTATTTGTTATCCTTGTGGATTAAAGAGACATTGAGGCTGATTAATGAAAAGGAACTTGAGTAATTCTGGAGCAACAAACTGCACCAAACAAACATGATTTATAAGTTGTGTTAACCCCTTGAATGCTAGAATGGTGTCCATAGAATTGCTCCATTAAAAACAAAGCTTCATTATCATCAAAAAATGAAAAAATACAATATTGTAATGTCCTCCAAAATAAATGTGGAATAAGTGACTAATTAGCTACAGTATGATTACATTTATTATCAGACTTTTTAAAAAACCATAAATATAGATAATGATCTTGAGATTAGAGCTCACCTTGTTTAGTTCCTGAAACTAGTAATGGACAAAAAGACATTTTTTGTTTCAGCTGGAAAATCAATAAACTTTTTTTAGCTTTTCCCATGGAAAATTCTGTGCTCACAAAGTAAATTCTCTGAAGTCCAATATGGAAGATAGGTACGATGGGATTGAATCCCTACTTGGGAGGGCAGGACACATCTCAAAGACAGGTCTTGTGGGTGGAGACTCTCCTCCTCCTCCTCAACCCTCCCCCACCTTCTAAGCTCCAGAATGAATGTGTCCTGGAAATAATCTCTTAGTTTTTAGACATTTTATTTTAAATAAATATGAGGCTGTCACAATTCCCCCCATTAGGCAGGTTACCACTACTGGGCTTCCCCTGGAATGATTGACTAGTGTGCAGGTGCTGTGTGGACCCTTGCAGCCCAGTGGAAGGAATCTTGCATGCTAGGTTTCCCTCCCAATTGAGTTTTTTGAGGCTCTGTTTGCTTTCTGCTACAATGGTAACCTGAAAACGGAAGACTGGTGAGTAACCCTTTGAGTGCCTTGGTCCACATTTGTCCCAGTCCTGTGCCTCTCCATACAGAGGTGTTCTGTGCCTTGGCAGACTCTCACACTCATGTTGATATTTTTGTATTTGTAATATTCACTCCATATGACTTTGGAATAAGGATGGCTGCAGTTTAGATAGGGATTAACCCTTTTTCTGCTATGTTCACTTCTTTGGGCTTTGTGGGAACTGGTTGTACATTGCCTTCAATTGTATGCTATCTTTTAACCCCCCCCCCTTGGATGTTTCCAGGGGTGCATGGGTATCTGGGTCACCTTAGTAAATTTGACCAAATTTGTTGTTGCAGTCCATTTAAGAACGGGAGCTCACCGGCTGCCATCTTTGTTCCACTGACTTTTTTGGGGGACATATCTCTGCAACCTTTTGTCATGAGTGTAAGAGAGGGTTCTATCTTCTTGTATCCTCATGTGCTTTTATCCGGTTCAGGTGGCTCATGGCAATTCCATGAATGGAGTTGTAGGCATTGCTAGGCAACAGCAACAGAGAAGACTATGTTTCCCAGAATGCTCATTTGCTGTGCTTTCTTTTGATTAGCTGACAGTTTTGCAGTTGTCATTTTACTTCCCTCTTGCTTTTCCTATGCAGAGGTAGACTCTCCTTCCTCTCCTTTTCCAGATTAACCATTCATTTGAAGATAAGTGTATTTTCTAGGCTTTCAATGGTGCTTTGTCAGTCTGTGATTAGTTTCTAGTAGTTTATACTACTGTGGGTCACTATTACTGTCAGGATGTCAGACTCTAAGCGTCATGGGAGTAAATCTAAGGGTACGGCCTAAGTGGTGTCCCTTCCCCCCTCACTTACTGTTCCTCATGCCAAATGGGGCTCCCTAGGGAGTATTCAGGATCTCTCTGCCTCTCTTGCTCTGTGGCCCCTACTACTCCACCTGGGACCTCCAGTACTGACCAAGAGCCAGCATGGGTTAAAATTAGTCTGTTCTCAAAGGCCCAAATTCCCTTTTCCCTTCAGGGGGTTATTCAGTCATGGAAGCCCCCACTACCTTTAAGCATGGGGACTCTATCTCAGAGTGTTCCTCAGATCCTAGAGGCTTTTTCAGAGAAGGAATTGTCAGAAGGGGAAGATGAGGAGGGGGAATATGAGGGACTTATTAGAGCTGTCTTGGAGACCCTTCAGTCTCTGATATCTCTGATGAAGAATTTTGTGGCTTAAGATTTGGTCTGTGGAACAACCTTCCAAGAAGCCACTGGTTTTCTTACCCTTTATGGGCAAGTCCCTATTTGGACCAGAACTGAAGAAGATCATTAGTGGTGCTTCTGGAGGAAAGAGCAATTTGTTGCCTCAAATGCCCACAAAGCGTCAAACTATGGTGAGGAAACTGCATCATTTTTGTTCCCTCGCCAAACAGAAGCACAGAGACTGCAAAGTTTGCAGGCCTCTCACACACAGGCCTCTCCCAAGCCCTGGCAGCAGTGGAAGCCCAAGCGAGGAGCTGCAGGGACCAAGTCTGTGAAGCAATTCATGGGAATCACTGCTAGTGGTTCAGAAGAAGGATAGTGGCTGTAGTCCCATTTTAAACCTCAAGTGTTTCAACAACTTTATGGTGACCATGAGCTTCAATATGGAATCTTTGCATTCTGTCATGGCAGCATTTTGCCCAGGGAAGTACCTGGCATCCCTGGATCTTCAGGATGCATACCTACACATCCTTGTCCAACCAGACAGCAAATTCTATCTGTGTTTTTTCTGTGGCTCGGATTATTACCAGTTCACAGCCACACCCAGGGCTTTTCCATGACACCCTAACTGGATGATCTTTTGCTCGAGGCTTCATCAGAGGAGCTACTGGTATAACATGTTCAAGAATGTGCTCAACTATTGGTCCAGCATGGGTGGATTCTGCACATGCTGAAGTTCGCTCTGGTGCCTTCTCAGGAACTAGTGTTTCAGGGAATGAGGTCTGACACCCGACAAGAGAAGGTTTTCCTGTCAGAGGAGAAGATCCTTCTGGTAATGCAGGAGGTGTCTCAGGTGTCTCAAGTGGTGCACTGACAAGGCTGTGTCCTCGCAGAAGTTTGACCTGCCTTCGGTGTTATCCTTTCTCCAGGATGGTGTGAACAAGGGCCTGAGCTTGAGCGCCATAAAAGGTTCAAATTTTAAAGCCATATTTCTATTATTCCAGGTGTCAAGGTTTTTCTTCAGGGGGTGGCCCATGCCTTCCCAGACTTTAAGGCTCCCACTGGGACCTTAATTTGGTTTGGGGAGTTTTGCAGAACCTCCCTTTGAATCCCTTGCTTCCACCTCTCTGCTTCAGTCAATGCTCAAGATGGCTTTTCTTTTGTCTGTCATCTCACTCTGCAGATTGCTGAGCTGAAGGCTTTATCCTGCAAACCATTATTTTTGGTCTTCCAAAAAGACAAGACAGTGCTTCAAACCTCTCAGAGTTTCTTCCTAAGGTGATTTCTGAGTTCCACATCAGTCAGGAGATTGTTGTGCCATCCTTCTGTCCTGACCTTAAGTCAGACAAGGAGAAGGATCTCAATTTGTTAGACTTTGTTCATTGCCTTAAACTTTATGTGCAACATACTGAGCTTTTGCGCAACCCTGACTCTCTTTTTGTCATTCCTGAGGGTACTAGGGCAGGCTGCTTCTAAGGTCACTGTTTCATCTGGGATCAAAGCTACCATATGCCAAATGTATGAAGTTTGGAAGAAACCTGTTCCCTTCAGGGTCACAGCACACTTGACTAGGTCTGTGGGGGCCTCTTGGGCCTACAAGAGTCAAGCCTCGGCAGAGCAGTTGTATAAGGCTGAAACTTGGTCCTCTTTGCACACCTATGCTAAAAACTACCATGTGGATGTTCTGGTTTTGGCTGAAGCCAGCTTTGGCCAGAAGGCCCTTCAGGCAGCTCTGACTGTCTAAGGACCTGCACACTTGGTTGCAACACTGTTGTTTAGTTGTTTGAGCCCCGTTGGCTCTTGTTCTTGTGTGCTGTGTAGTTCAGTGTCTGTTGACACTTACTGTTTGGGCTTTTCTGATACTGGATGTTCCATATTGGATGTAACAGAAAATAGGATTTTAGTGTCCTTACCTGTTACATCCTTTTCTCTTTAGTCCATATTGAACACAGGTCTCCCACCCAGAGAAAGGGACCTTTGCTGTGGGCTTGCCTGTCTGAGCTTTGGCTTCCTTTTAGAATTTTTTTCCTCTAATTACCTTGTTTGTGTGGCTTTGGTCACATTCATTCTGGAGCTTACAAGGCTGGGGAAGGTTGAGCTGGAGGAGGAGGAGAGAATCTCCACCTACAAGACTGTCTTTGAGATGTGTCCTGCCCTCCAAAGGAGGGATTCAACCTTATGGTACCTACATTCCAAATGGACTAAAGAGAAAGGGATTTAACAGGTAAGAACACTAAAATCCTATTTTTCCTCACTTTTCCACTTAGTCTTGAAATGTTCTCATGAGAAATTTGACTTTTTATGCTTATGTTTCTCTATGGGGTGAGATTTTTCTCCATTGTCTAAAAAGCTGGAACCTCTCTCTTTGATGAACAGTTTTCAGAGTTCCATAGAACCATATAGGTACATTTAAAGAGACAGAAACAGAGAGAGAGAAATTATGAGCAGAATTACATATCATTGCAAACCTTGAAAAAATTATAAACAGGCTAGCACTGCAAGTTAATCTTTTGAAAACTATACATAGAAGACAAGACAGGCCAGTATTATGCCACTGGTGCCAGCCAGGAAAATATGCCACCCATCTGTGACATTATGGTGTTTGCTACAAATATAGTTTCTGCTCCTGAGTCATCTGAGTGCCTTATGTTACAATTGCTTCTGTAGAAGCAGACGCACAACAAGCAACTTCAGGTGCAGTCGATATACATCTTCTTCTGCTCTAACTGTTCTAAAATCATGGGTGGTGTATAAGGATGGGAAATACAGAAATAGGAGAAAAATGGCACTTCCCAGCTTGCTGGAAATTTCCTGCGAAAAGTGTAGTTTTCAGGTTTTTTCTTTTTCCTAACTGATTGAATTGAAATCAATGGAAAGTCCGAATTTACACCTGCCACAAAGGATATTTACTTTATTTCTTGCAGGCATAATATATGAGGGGTCTCAGGGTAAGCATACATCCCAGCCTATTGTAGGATGGAAACCATTTTGAACAGTGACTGGCCATGTAAAAGCCAGTCTCTGTTCAAAATTCCCTCATTCTGACTCAGGCAAAGGCCCAAAATGTATGAAGGGGGGATGTTGTTTTACTCTGTATTCCTGCCTCCACCCCCGGTGGCAGTGTAGGTGGCAGTAGCAGCAGAGGAATATTAACCCTTTGGATGCCTTGAATTTTCATACACAAGGAATACCTTAGTCATTTTTTGGGAAGGAAAGGCTGAATTTTTTTTAATAAAAACACACAAAGATTGTAAAAAAAGCGCTCCAAAGATCCACAGAACCAGATAATTAATATACAAATGTATATAATACAATTGAAAAAAGTTAATAAGTCTTATCTTATGTAGAAAGAATGAAGATGTTGGTAATACGGTGGAAGTCAAAGATGGAGATGAAATGAAAATGAAGATGAAATGATGATGATAATGATGATAATAATGGATCTTAACTACTCTCCAGTATCTGCAGCAGATGAGAGTTGTAAAAAGTGGCCTTGTCCACTTGTTGAGAAACAATGTACCTGTAAATTTCTACACTTTGATGGACTACTCTTCTCTCCTATTTGTTATTTTGCGCTGTTCTTGAGTTGTTACAGGTACATTGAATTTTTTTATACATTATATGCCAGTGTACATTTAACCCTCAGAGTGCCAGAAGGGTACCCCTCCAGCACTCAAAGGCTTATTTTAAACTACAGATTTTGAAAGAAGATTAGAAGAAAGAAGAGAAGACGAAGGAAGATTACAGAAACAAGAAGTCTTTTTATGGCGCAATTTTTGGCTGAACATGAGTTTAAGTCACCACCTGTAACAGTATGCTAAATTCAACTAATTTTCTATTGTGTCCAATGGGCACGAATTTTGCATATTTACACGTCAGTGTTTTTTTACAGCACACTTAATAGAATACCAAACTGTGCTTTCAAAACCATCATTGCCAGTTTTTTATTTTAATGTGTGTGATAGAATTGAGCCACTAGTGAGCATTCACAATCATGTAGTATATACTCTGAGAACTTTTTCTTTTTTGACTTAAGATGTTTTCAGCCATTTGCCCACCAGACTAAACACTATTGTACAACTCTACCACAGCTATCCTAGCAAAATAGTTGTGGCTTGGGATATGCCAAAGGGTTGCAATACATAACATTAGTTCCTTAAACCATTCTTCTCAATGATCAAATAGGGCAGCATGTCAACTGTTAACATTTTATCTAATTTTGCCATTCCACAGGAGTTTTTTTCAATTATTTTTGTGAAATTGTTGTCTTCATTCTATGAATCCAGTAACTTTGGGTTGGCTGTACACAGAACGCACTAACATAATTGTTTTAATTATATGACTACTGGCTGCGGTAGAAGCGCTTGTGGTGGTGGTGGTAGTGGCTGCTGACATTCTATGACTCTTGCCAACTCCTACTACTAGCTCACAGTCATCCTCCTCAATACCCTCTGCTCACATGTTTTTTTACACATCCAAAATATAGCAACATAGCTAGCTGCTGGATCTCCATACTGGAAATTTCATAAACTGAGACCTTCCTGACAGACTGCTGCTACCAACTAGATGGGTAGATGTTACAATGTTGATATCTGTAGACTATACAATGTCAGTAGTAGCAGAAACCCTCTTAGTTGAGGGTGCTTGACCTGATAACAATTATGGCTGATGGGGGTTGAACTTCCAAGCAGGGACACTGATTGTAATGACTGAGACTGTGTTGTTTTCACCTTATTTACTTAGTCAGAATTCCCACCTGAACTCTCAGTTTATAAGCATGCTTACTGCTCCTTTCCAGTGGTGAAATACTAATCCTTTTACTTTCAACTAATTCTTAGGACAATTCATCATCATCTCACACTCTACTGCATCAGTATCTGAACACGAAGGGGTGGGCAGAAGAAGAACATATTTTAAATCACCATTATTAGCCTCAACATTAATAATTACATCATCATCAGCTTCATCTGTTTCCTCTACACTACCATCACAACCAGATTGCTCATCTCCACCACATTCATATTTTTCTAGCTTTATTGTCACATTTCCCCTGATAGGGATTCACAGAACACTACTTTTCAGTGCCAGCAAAGTGTTGGCAACAATACAAGAATGACACTGCTCATCATCATCTTTAGACTGTGTAATACTTCTAGTACTAATACTGGTAGTGTGTCAGAATGCATTGGATACCTTTCTGGCACTCAAAGGATTCATGCAATATCTGCCACAACCATGGCCACACTAAATTTTTGGAGTGCTGTTTTACTGCCACCAACACTTCCATGCACCCCTTCTACCTCTCCTTTCTCTTAACACCTGCCCTTGGCAAGTTTGGAGGATATAGTGATAGACTGTTAACTGCTGTTAAGGTAAACCACATAGCTAGTAGCAATATTTGGAATTGTGAGATCAATTACAGTTAGTCTCTGTCACTGTTAGAGACAGTTATCATAACTTAAAATTCAAATGGTGTCTCTCTGTTAGTTAATGTTTACTTATATTTTTATTTTACTGTATTACTTATATATTTTTTAATTGTCCCTGTCTGTCACAGTTACTGCATACAACTCAATCACACACCCACACTCCCCACAGTTACAAGAAATTAGCTCCCTTGTTTGCTTCTACACTAACAGATAGTGTCACAAATCTCATTGCTCGGATTGTCTTCAGGAAACACAGTCACTACAGCTGCAGTAAAATAATAAAGAACAAAGCAATCACTGGTATACCAGTGCAGCACCACACTTCAGTATATCCTTATTTGCCCTTCTAATCCTTGGAGCTATATTGGAGTGTTGCTGTGTATGGCTTGTACACAGAGTATGTTAAGCTGAACCCCTTGTCTATATTTGTCTTGATTGCCTGTCATGACAGATGTACTGCCTGCTGATATTGGCCATTGTCATGTCACTCAGCCTCAGGATAACTGGCTGCTTGTTGCTTTATTTCTTTCTTTATTTGTTTATTTAACTAAGTTGCTAGAAATCACAGCATACTCATCTCTCTCTCTCTCTCTCTCTCTCTCTTTCTCTCTCTCCCTCTCTCTCTTACTCTCTCTTAATCCAATAGGGATGCCATTTTGTGTTTGTGAGAGGAGAAAGCAACACTTTTTGAGCTAAAGACAATAGGCAAATAAAGGGGAATTTAAGCTTAGTTTCAAGGATCTTTTAGGTAGGACATTTGTTTGCTGTATTAGGGGAGTCAGGTGGCTCTTTGGGAGAGAAGAAGGGAGGAAGGAGGTTGATCCCAAATACCCAAAAATTTGGTGTAACTGACTGGCAAGTGGCAAGACACAGGTAGCTGGGGTCCAGTTTGCTTGCTGAACTTGCTGTTATTGTCTCTGTGCTGGGAAAGTCTGGGGAAAGAAGTTGTTGATTTTATGTTTTTTTTACAGTCCGTAATAAGATAGGGTGGACAACTTAAAATAAATAAATACATAATTAAATAAGTAAATAAAATAATAAAATAAAAAAATAATAAATAAAGAAATATATTAGGTTACAGACAGCTGACTGGGAGCCTGACATGAGCTGTGTGACTGAGGCAGACCTGATAGACAGCAGAAGACATTGAGAATTTTGTTGCAGGCTAAGGCAACACATCACACTCCATCACTTTTGTGCTGTAGAGAGTAAAAACACACACACAGTAGTTTAGTAATGTCCAGAAAACACATAGGGGGAAAATGCAGAAGTGCAGGGACGTTGGACTAAAGTGATAGTTCAAAAACTGACTGCAGCAATGGTTTCTTCAGGATGTGCAATAAATGATGATGATCCCTCTCCTCCCAAGGAAGATCTGGTTTGTCAAGGTCCCACGAAAAGTTCCTCCACCAGCACCAGTACAAAAAAAATTTAAGAAGAATACTGAAGAAGACAAGGAGTCACATTCTAGTGCTGATGATATCAATGGCATAATGGAAGAAGTTGTAGCAGCTGAACTAACTGCTGCATCTAACAGTGACACAAACACATTCCACATTCCCCTTCACTGTCTGGGACAGAGGATGATGTTGCTGCTGTTGCTGCTACTGCCACAGAATCAGCACTGCAACTATGATAAGGAGTATTGCTGCTGCTGGCAAGTGGAACCTGTCCTACTCCCACATCATTTGTTGACCCCATTCACACTGTGTTCACGGTAGTCTGTGGCACGCTAACCTGCTCTTCAGCATCCTGCTGCCCTTTCAACACAATAGCAACAGGAATTAAAGTCATTTCAAATTCGGCAAATTCCAAATCTAACTGCTGGTGGTGGTGCCCATCCCCATCCCTGTCTCCAATTCCATCTCAGTTTGGGCTAAAAAGGCCATCAATGTCTCTCCCACCCAAACTTCTCCACAATCATCATCACTACCACCACTACTAGTCCCTCCATGCTGCTGCTCCTGCTCTGTTATATACATCTCACTGCTGGTTGGGTGTGGTGATGAGAAATGTGACAGAGGTCCTCTAATGTCACACTTCCATTTCTTGGTGGCCTGAAGAAAGCAGAGTAGCAGCACTAGCATCAGGCACAGGCAGTTGATCTGTGCTCCTGTGGAGGTGGTGGTATTATTGCTGCTAGGTAACAATTCTGCCTTCTTTAGGATCATGTTCCACCTGGACAATGCTGTGGGGGGAACAGGACTCCCAGGGTCAAAGTAATGGTGTAGGCACCCTTGACCGCTAGTCTTGATGCTCTGCATTACTTCCCCTACCACTCCTCTAATACTATTCCCACCAGCTGCCTCAGCATTAATGTTACTACTACTAACACCAACCACATCAACTGCTCACAGTCACTATTAATGTGATGATAACCCCCTCCTTCACTCTTAACACTAACAAGCTGCTACACCTTCTTAGTAGCATTACTAGCACTGGAGGGACTGCTTGGGGATAGCAAGTGTGAATTAGGGTCCCTGCGGTCACATTTGGCATTATGTTCTCCTTTCCCCCCTCCTGAGTATTACAAGACACACTGGTGGCAGCAGGTTCAGCACTGACAGCACGCATAGCATTGTTGGCAACAGGGGCAGGACGCCTGACAGCAAGCACAGTACTGATGGTAGCAGGGGCAGCACTGGCAGCAGGTACAGCACTGGTGGCAGCAGGGGCAGCATGTCTGACAGCAGGCATAGCACTGGTGGCAGCAGGGGCAGCACATCTGACAGCAGGCATAGCACTGGTGGTAGCAGGAGCAGCATGTCTGGGAGCAGACACAGGCAGCTGCCCTGTCCTTCTCTCACTTCTACCTTATTCTTCCTCCCTTGACATTAATTTCCCCAAAATCCCTATGGGTGATTTAGGGGGACTGGCTAGTATTTGTTCTATAGTGGTCACTTTCTCCTCCTCCTCAGACTCAGTGGACACATAAGGGTCCTTTGGGTTCCTCCTTTTATTAGTTTTAAACTTTCTCATAGTGATAGCAGTCACTATGAGCCTCTCCTGCCTCAATTTTGCCTCAAGATCACAGCAGAACAACACAGCATGTCTACCTCGCTCAGCAGCTGCTTCTATTGTGTTCCACTTCCTGGAATACTTCAAGTTTTTATAGAGAAAAGATGAAAAACACAAAAATCAATGGACAGAAACTTTCTAGCCATTGAAAAAATGATGAAGAATGTTTGCCAATTGGTGAAAAATGCAAAGATTTTAATTGCTGGTTTTAAAGTGTATTTTCCCACGAAAACAGACAACAACATGGTTTTCGATTATTTTTTTCGTGGTAACACGACGGGACATTGTTTGACACCTATGAAAGATAAGAGGAATATCAGGGTAGTGGGCAAGAAGTGGTGGGAGATGCTGATGCTGAGGATGACCTAGGGATGACTGATGAGCAAGTTAGCAAAAAAGCAACTTAAAAGGAGGGTTGTGCCTGTCATTAAATTGTTTGAGAAAACCATTGAAAAGTCTGACCCTGGACAAGCAAAGATGGCAAAAAGTACACAGTCATCTTGTCAGCCATTTATCAGCATTAACTGCTTCCAAGTCCAAGTCATACTCAGCCACACACATTTATGTTGAGTATCCAGCAGCAACAGCAACACTGGTTATTAACATGTACAAACTTAGCTATGATGAGTGTTTCTGCTGCCGCTAGAAGTACTGCACCTTTGACATCTACTACTAGTAGAGGTAGAATTGCATTAACATCTAGCCCCAGTAGTAGTAACATCCTCTCAGGAACCCCTCAGTACATGAAGTCCACAGTATGGAGATTCTTCACTCAGGATCCAAAAGCTATGACAGAGAAAGTCAGATCAAATATATTAACAACAGCACAGCTGAGGAGGAGGAGGGATGTGAAGAAGGGTTGCTACCAACTATCAGACTTGGACCACTGCTATAACCAATAAGTAATGTGTATCAGTAATCTGAGAAGAAGGACAGCTTACAGTTGACACAAACATGATAATGGTAAAAAACTGCTGTAGGAATATATATATTTACATACACACATCAATCACACCACCCCACTCCCCCACCGCCATTACCATACACATCTGCCTCCTTCATCCTATTTTGACTATTTTATTCAGGTGACAGAAGTTTCTCGACTTTTCTTTCCACCCAACTCAACACTGGCTCCTTGGACCTATGCTATACCACTTACTTAAACCACTTGTGCTAATCTTTACACTATATTAACACACATATTCAGTATCTCCCTGTACACATGCACCTTCCTTTCTTCATTCATGCAGGTCCAAGTCAAACCCCTACTCAAGAAGGCTAAGCTCAACCCTCCTGTCTCTCTAACTATCAACCTGTCTCCTTACTACCCCCTTCAAAACGCTTAATATCTTGCTTTCTCAGAAATAACAAAATACCTTCACTTTTTCAGTATTTTGGGCCCTTTTCAATCTGGATTCTGGTGTGCACACTCAACAAACGCAGCACTTGTCACTGCAAAATCCAAAGATAACTTCTCTATACTCATAATAATTTACTTTTTCTCTGCCTTTGATACAGTTAACCATTCTCTTTTTGCTCATATTTTCCACAACCCTGGTTTCCACAATCAAGATCCTTCATGACTGACCTACAAACTCTCACTCTTTGTGTTTTCTGGCAGCAATGTCACCTTACAGTCTCTCTGTCTGTGGGGGTGTCTAAAGTCTCTGTTCTGGATTCTCTACTTTCCTCCCTGTATACCATTTCATTGGATGAACTTATAAATTCCTTTGGCTTCAAATACATCTTTATGTTGATGATTCCCAAATTTATATGTCCACTGCAGATCTTTCACCTCAAATTCAGTTACAAATTTCAGACTCCTTCTTGGCCATTTCTTCCAGGATGGCTGTCATTTTAAGATAAAAGTATAAAAACTGAACTTCTCATTTTCCCTCTGAGATCTCACCCAACACCTAATTTCACTATTATAGATGAGGAAATTGACATTTATCCAGTCAGCTCAGCATGCTGCCTTTGGGCCATATTTGATCCTTCCTTTCCTTCTCCCTTAATTCCTTGTCTAGAACCTGTTACTTCTAACTATATAAAATTGCTCATATCTGCCCTTTCCTGTCTCTAGTACTAGTTCTGGAGCACTAGCACTATGAACTGCCTATTGATTAAAACAGCACTGTAACTTGCAGCACCTGACACTCTCATACCCTGTTGCCTGTCTTTTATCACCCATTTAAAATGTAAGCTCCTTGGGGCAGGGACCTCTTTCCAATTGTTTCTATAATTGTGACACATATTTTAACCCTCTGTATTGTATTTATTGTAACATACTACTGTTGTATTTCTCTGCACACACTCTGTGGCTCCAGATAAATAAAGCCATGCATAGATTCATACAAGCCATGGATAAAGCAAGAGAAAAGTAGTACAAAGTTGGCTGAGTAGTTTTAGAGAACAAACTTTCAAGCCCACATAGACCTCTTCATCAGGAATAATACAGAATGAGAACTGAAAGTACCTTGCATACAGAAAGCACAATAAATTAAATAAATATAGCAGTAGAAAATTACCACACATTCTTGACAGTGGCAAATTAGTCCTTGATTTAATTTGGAGAAATTGAGCAGAATTCCATTGCAGGTGGCATTCTTGTTACCAACTTATCTCTACGTTTTCAGAAAGAGAGACCCTGATGTTCTATAAAACTGCATCACAGAGAAAAAATAATGTATACCAAAATTCATATTAATTTTAAATTAAAAAAAAGGTCTCCAATGCATTACTTTGAAAAGGGAGATTTTTATACTTAGCAATAAATCCTTTCTCTTAGCTGACTGAGTAATGCAGGGATCACTGGGTATAGAGCTCCTCTTCCAGGAGGCAGGGCACACACTCCCTCCCTCTTCCTGCACTTTATACCCCTCCCATATCAGATAGATTTCAGTTTACAACCAGCAAAGCAGAGAAATGTACAGACACCATGATAGAGAAATGAAGTAATAGTAAAACATCATGACTCTGAACAAGTTTTCTAGGGGTGGAATGCCCTGTATTCCTTCATTCAACTAAGAGGAAAAGGATTTATGGTAAGTATAAAAATCCCCTTTTCTCTTGTGTCTGTTCAGGGATTCAGGGACCATCGGAACATCCCAAAGCAGTCCCAAAAACACAGGGAGGAAGTAAAATCTAGAGTACAGTGGCCTGAAGAACTTTGTGGCCAAAATTTGCATCTTTATATTAAAATATTAACATTAATATTAAAATATTAAAATATACTTAGTAGAACATTATGAAAGTATGTACAGACGACTAAGTCACTGCCTTGCAGAGTTGATTCACAAAAACTTGATTCCTCAAAACCCAGGAAATACTCTTAGAGAGTGTCTTAACTTAGCAGTGATCCAGAATGGAGTCAGATGAGACTTGAGAATGGAGGCTTGTCTGATAGTCCATTTAAGCATTCATTGCTTTTGAAGCAGGACTGACTTTTCTAGGGCCTTCAGGAATGATGAACAAATTCTCTGCCTGAAAGACTCTATAGTCAGGAAATAGTGTTGAAGACATCTAACTACATCTAGTTCTGTTCTCAAGGGCCACCAACAGGCCAGGATGTAAGGATTTCCCTGATTAAAGGAGCAGTAAACTTTTTTTTTTTTATGAAAACACATATTTTATAGATCTTATCCTCCTGAATAAAACAAGTGTACTCACACTGCTGTCAGATATTCTATTCAAAATTAATAAAAGTTCAAATAATCAGGAAGTGAATTTACTGTGTTTACTTCCTGAAAGTTCTAACTGACAGGAAGTGACAGGCAGTTTCTATCACATTCTAGGGAGAACTGGATATCACCAACTTTCTTGACTTTCCTCCCCATTAGAATGTAACAGGAAAAACTAATTAGAATTTGACCACTAGAGGGCACTGCTAAAATAAAAAAACATGGATTTAAACTGTAATAACTCTGGAAATATGAATATCTTGGCAGTGGGAGTACCCTTGTTTTACTCAGTAGGAAAATCCCTACAATATATATTTTTTCATAACAATGTTTACTGCTCCTTTAAGCCCAGGTGAGCCAGTCAAAATAAATGAGCCACTGATTAACCCACCTGTTCTTAATCTGTGAATTTCTTAAATCCTAGCCTGTTGGTGGTCATTGAGGACTAATCTTGGACAGCCCTGATCTAGAGAACGAAGCACTTGTAATGTCAACAGATGGTCTTTTTCGAAGTAGTACATCAATGTTCAGGAACACATTCCAGCACTTATAAATCCTATACAATTTTGCCTTTTTGATAACCCCATGAAATTTCCTGAGTTAGACTCAGTCGGGGTTAGAGGCAGGGTGGTTCTGACTATACCGGTAGAGTGGTAGAAGTCTAGAGGGCTATATGTCTATGGCAATCATTGTAGTGGGATAAGGTTGAGATGTCAGTATGTATGGTTTTATGCTGTGATGGGACAAAGCTGGGGGTCAGTAGAGCAGTTGTGGGCAAAGAGAGCATGTTGACAGTGAACAATGAGAGGTGTCATTTGACAGTAGCTCCACATTGCTCATCCCAGCTATCAGATAGTGATAAAAGGTTGTGTGCCCATTATGTGTAGAAAGGGTGGGAGGACAATGTGTGTGTCTACCATGAGACAAGGGTGGGGGAGTTAGTATGTGTTGTTCTGTGATCACTAGTGCTGGGGGTCAACATACATGTTTCTGTGATGTCTATGGGACAAGGCTGGGGGTCAGTATAAGTGGTTCTGTGGTTACTACTGCAGTGGGACAAGGCCAGGAGTCTTGGTGGAAAAAAAAAACTTTACTTTTCACAGGAATTTCCATAGAAGGCAGTTTTTCTCAACTTTAACTTTTTGGGTGAAGTCATTCCCAGTGACAGTATTTATATAGGGATCAAATAAGTTAGCTGATGTTGGGGTTATAGAAGCAGAGAGAACAAATAATCTTTTATGAATGGGGTCAGTTGGGCCAGCAGTGAGGTGAAAGGATGAAAGAAGCCCACCAGCTTATCATCCTCAAATACAGGGGTAGAGGAAAGACTAGACTTAAGCATAAGAAGGGGGTGGTGAAGGTCAGGTAGCATGCAATGTCTAATAATATGACATGGAATTTCTAATTTTGTGAACTTTGTCTGTGAAATAGTTAGCAACATCTTAAGAAGTGAATGTAGCAGTAGAAGGAGGAGGAGATGGACATAAGGAATTACATGCACATTAAGTATTTGAGAATTAGAAGACAGAGAAAAAGTAGCAAAGTTGTTTTTGCCATGATGAGTACTGAACCATAAGACATGAAGTCTGATGCTGATTATGATTTTCTCCATTAACATTCAGCAGTTAGTGAGAGCTTTTGGAGATATCTGGTTTGTGTGGTATGGCAGGATTAGAGAGAAAAATGTCTTGTGTGTCATAGTATGACAGGGTCTAACTGGTCCAGGGCTGAAATTGTGTTATTGTATTTAAAAGTTGCCTGATTAGGACAGGAAAAGGTTACAGGTTAGTAGTTTAACAAGGAAAGGTGTGTCTTTGGACATTGGACTACCATGTTTATGAGAAAATCAGTAATACGTGCATCTTTATGTGTTTCTGACTGTGGTATCAGTAAATGTTTAATTTTTGCTATACTTTCATTTACATTTCTATGCTTGTGGTGGGAGGGCTTGAAGCACAAACACCAGAGATTTAGTTCCAACAAAACATGTTCTTTGATATATATATATATATATATATATATATATATATATATATATATATATATATCTCAAACAAGAAAAAGGAAAAAAGGAGAGTGCCAAAGGATTTTGCAATTACTAAATACATTTTTATTTATTACAAATTTAAATATAAAAACATATTAACATATCATGGATATCCACAGTACATCAAAACAATAATAACAATTATATATTAAAATTATCTTCTTAACTATAACGGCATATATCGTAATCTAATATTAGGTATTTCCAACGCGTTTCATACTTCTTCAGGGAATCATAGTACTTTTAATAAGTATGAAACGCGTTGGAAACAAATTGTGCAGAGAGTGGAGCTGCATTGTATTAAAAGCTCATTTGTCTGATCCTAATACAAAAAACTTTACCCAAGGAAGGCTATTAACATCTTAACTGATGGCCGATCAAACAAGAACAAACTGCAACAGTATCCCTGCCAGCTGCAGTCGGGAGAGAGCAAGAGGAGAAAAAGTAGCATTTGCTGGGATAAAGACCCAGCCTCTGCCCGTGGAGAAAAAATAGAACTGATTCAAACCCCTAAGTCGGGAGAACGGAGAATATAAGGCCCGCGGGGTGAGGAAAAAAGAACAGGACAGGTAACATACAGACTTTCAAAGGGTCATATACAGCACTAGAATACCGGCTTTAAACAAGAGAGACTGTGAGAGCATTAAAGTTGCAGTATCTTTAGAAATACGTATAAGAGGGATCAGTGCTTCTGTTGATAAAACAAAAATAAAAAATACCAATAATATCTTATCACAGAGGAACATTACACTAGCACTAATAATACCTCATATCAGATTAAGATGTATGCCTTTATAGTTAAGAAGATAACTTCAATACAATACTGTGGATATCCATAGTATGTTTTTATATTTATATTTGTAATAAATAAATATGTATTGATAGTAATTGCACATCCATTTGGCACTCTCCTTTTTCTTGTTAAGATTGGTTTCCCTTTTGTCACTTTTCACACAGTGACAAACAGACTGTAGCAGCCTAATAGGATATGCAAAAATAAATAAAAGGTTTTATGTTGTGTGAAGTGTACATAGATTAGAGTGCTATTTGTGAGGCAGAGGGACATAAGATCAGAGACAGTAATTTTACACCGACTGGGATCGGATCCCCTACCTTCATACTGATTTTTTATTTTAGTTACTGTTTTATTTTAATTTATTTTATATATATATATATATATATATATATATATATATATATATATAGTCCATAGTTTAGTAAACTAATGTGAAGAAGCACTCAAAAGGTCTTATCAAAAATAAAAAAGAAATTTATTTTGAAAATATAAACCAATAAATTTATTTTTTATTTTATTTTTGATAAGACCTTTTGAGTGCTTCTTCACATTAGTTTACTAACCTATGGACTATATTTGTATCATTTTTAAGGAGCACCGAGGCATATTATATTCCTTGGATTTACTAATTGTTTTGGAGTGCCCACTTCAACTTCTTGTGTGTATATATATATATATATATATATATATATATATATATATATATATATATATATATGTAAATGATAAGCACTCACTGCTCTTAAAATTCAGTATTCAAGATTTATTAGATATTCAACATTTCAGTCCAGTAGGGACCCATATCAAGAATAAAATAATCATAAACAAATGATATGCATACATATTATGCGACATGCTGTGTCTGGCTTTTGAAGTTTGGACATACATGCATCAACAAAGGAAAAAGCGTTCTAACTAAGGGTAAACATTAAAATGTTGCAGTGTATTAACAAAATAAATAAAAACTTAAAAATGAAATAGTCCATGTGTTAGATGTGTGCAAGTGATTAATAGTGGTGCAAGCACGAACAAGAGAGTGATTCATACAAGTGTATGCTCAAGTAAAATTTTAGTAAACATTGCCATGAAATCATGAAAACATCCTGTCTGATCTTGTCACAAAATTAGACAACTGTAAAAAAAAAAAAGACAAATTATTAGTGTCCAAAAAAAGAAGAAAAAGAGAAAAATGGGCTGTACAAAAGATCTTTATACACGCCTCTACAACAATAAGTCCAAGTGTATAGCTAATTATACTCTTGTATTGAAAAAACAGATTTCGCTAACATCCAAAAACATTGAATAATGTGTTGTTTCATTTAGGCTGTTTGGAGATACTGTATTCAAGATCTTAATCCAAAATGTTTCTCTTTGTAACAATAGTTTGCCTTGATTTCCTCCTCTTGAAAGTGGCGGAACGTGATCAATAGGCATAACTGAGAAAGATGTAGGGAAATGTCCAAACTGTAAAATATTTTTATCTACAGGCTTGACCATTTAAATTCAGTTTTAATCGCCGATATATATCCTGTGATCTGATCTTTTAACATGCCATCTGTCTTTCCTATATAAACTAGGTAAAGGATTGGATATTTTGAGAGGCACTCAGGAAAATTGAATTGGATTATGTGAGTACCAACCACCGGATACCATTTAAATAAATATATTATATATAGTATTGTGCTTATGGTTAGATGGAATCTAGTATCACCTTAAGTTTCATGTGCAAGTCTTGCCTAGCTGAAGGGTATTTGATGAAGCTATGCCTAGCATTTCTTCATAATGCAAACTCTCCTGCAGTTGTTCAGTCACATGCCTCCCAAGCCATTATGCCTTCTGAATTTTACTATTTTCTCTATTTTTTTACAAGGGAACAGTGAGCGTATATGAGGGCAGAGGAAGAGATGACAGGGCCTTCCTTTTCATCCACCATGGATAAGGTGTCCATTCAGAGAAAACCAGTGGATGAATCCAACTAAGAATACTCTTTGGATGAAAGAGACAGAAAAGATGAATACATTTTCTAAGCAGCATTTTGATGAAGAGCATCAGCGTTGCCTAGGTTTTAAGTGGAAACACTAGGTATTTCCTGTTCATGAGGTGGTAGCTAATATAATTAAAAAAGGAATGAGTGAACCCATAGAAATGCCTGTGCTTTTCCAGAAAAATAAGAAGTCTATTTTGCTTTTGCTCCTAACAACTCTCTTTATTGGGATCAGATGCCCAAAATTGACATTCATCTGGCCAGATTATTGAAGGAAACGACAATCCCTGTAGAAGATAGTTCTGGCTTTAAGGATTCACTGGATAGAAAACTTGATATGTCTCTTCACAGGTTCTATGAAACTAGTTTCTCTGCTTTTCTTCCAGGGGTAGCTTATGTTTCCAGGATATATTTCCTCTAAGAATAAGCTTTGTGTGATGCCCTTTGAGATACATTTTTTGTTTGGGAAGGATTTGGATTCTCTTCTGCAGTCCCTTTAAGAAGAGAGGAGTTTTCTTCCTCAGGACTGTAGGTATTTTGCTCAGAGGTCTTTCTTTCACTCATTCAAAGGCAGTAAAAAGTTCTCAAAGGGAAATAAGACAGCACCCAAGCCTATTATGCCAAGATTGGCAGGTCTCCAAGAATGCAGACCCATGATCTTTCACTTAAGCAGCTCTAGCACCAGGTGGGAGATGCCACTGGGAAGAAGACTTTGCCATTTCCTTTCCCAATAGCAGACTGTTACCTCAGATTCCTAGGTACCGGACAATGTCATAAAAGGTTTCAAAATCCATTTATCTTCCCTTACTCCTTTTTGTAATCACTAAGATTCTTATTCATCTCCCAAAAACAGACATTTTCATCTTCTCCTGAACTTCAAAGAAAGGGTACATATTCCACCATATTTTTAGACCTCAGAGCATCTGGGGGTTCCTGTCTGATGGCCAACTTATCCTTCATTAATCAGTTTATTCTGACAGAACAATTCAAGATTGTGGGTCTAAAATCAAAAGCCAGTATCCCGCAGCAGGGAGACTGGAAGGAAACACTGGATCCTGAAGACACGTAAATATTTATACCAGTTCATCCTATCAGCCAGAAAATTTTTTATTTGAAGAAATGTTATTTATGGCAGGTGGGGTACATACATCTTGCAAAAAAAAAAAATTGTAATCAGGATGGTGGTACAAGTATGCTAATTACATACTCTAGTAATAAGAACACATTAGCGATCATACTCAGAAGTGTAAGACCCCTCCTTCCGCCATACATTTTACACTTTTAACCCGTTGACAAACCAACTCTCCCCAACAGACACCCAATACCAAACAAACCCTGACCCTCCCCTGAGCCAACATCCCTCCCACAATAAACACACTCACTAAGCTAGGACCCGACACACGGGACCAATCCCTCCACCCCCTCGGCGCCCAAGTGCACCGCTACAGACCCCATCTCTCACGGTCATCACTTACAATGGCCATTGTAACATAATAGATAACAGGCAGACCCAAAACAATCTTTAGATTATGTGGAGAGTGCTCGTGGTATGTGATGGGACATCATCCATCTGTCCCATATTTTATGAAAATTGTGAGGTGTTCCCCTATGGATAAACACTAATTTGTAATGTGGTATAGTATTTCCGACCAATTCCAGCCATTTAACTTCAATCGTAGAGGTAGTAGAGAACCGGTGTTGAGCCACCACCCTTCTCGCCATTACCAGGAGTTCCAAGAGGAGACATCTGTCATTGGTGGAGTCTAATTCATCTTGGAATATAGCCAAAAGGCACAACTTAGGGGACCGAGGAAGGGGTTGCTGGAGGGCTAGCTGGATGTGATGAAGCACCGAAGCTCAAAAGGCCTCAAACTTGTCACAAGACCAGATAAAATGCATAAAGTCAGCTGCCGACTGTCCCCATCTGGGACAGTTTGTGTTCTCTTGACTCCCCCATTCTATGCAATCTTACCTGGGTATAATAAATTCTATGCAGAATTTTTAGTTGAAGAAGCTGGTGTCTAGTAAAAATGGCAACCAAAGCAGGGCTATTTAAGGCCATCTTCCATTCCCAGTACTCCAGGCTTCCCAATTCACCTTCCCATTTAGTCCCAAGGTATTCCAATGGGACTTCAGTGTGTTTAAACAACCAGTTGTAAAGATACTACACCCGGCACCTGTCGGGGAGCCAGGGTCCGAAGCAGATGGAATACCGATATACATGGCTTTTCCCTCCACTGTGCCTGCAATGCAAGTCTCAGGTAGGAGAAGACAAGGTTGTTGGGAAGGCTGAATTCATGGTGTAACTGTTGGAAGGATTTCAAAGTGTCCCCCTCTTACAACAGACCGTGCGTATTGACTCCACGCGCTGACCAAATTGGTCCAAAGTCAAGATCCCGGAGGTGAGCAGATGCTGCAATTCCCCAAAGGGGTGTAGATGGGTCAATCCCTTCAAAGTTATCCAAACGCTGTAATGTGTTCCAAGCATTGCAAACCTATGTGAGTATTGTGGTTGGAGTCTGACTTGTCACTGTGCCTAAGGAGAAGCAGTGAGCACTATCATAAGATTGGTGCAAAGATAATGCCTCTAGGCATATAAATTCAAAAGTAGCGTTGGTAGAGGCATAGGCCAAGGCCTATTGGCCATGTGAGGCCAAGTAATATTTGTAAAAGTCAGGTAATGCTATACCTCCCGATTCCTTATTGCGTTTAAGAGAAGCCAAACCTATTCTGGGTATATCACCCCAAACAAAATATAAAATTATACTCTCTATATGTCTAAAGTACCGTTTAGGGATAGCTACAGGAGAATTATGAAATATATATAGGAATTTTGATCTGCCTATCACATTAAGGGGCAGAGAGAACCCCAAGCGGGATTTCTCATGCATCAGCAATATTAGAGGTTCCAGGTTAAGCCTCAGGAAAGAAGATTGGTCAGCGGTAACCTCAACACCCAGATATTTAAACTGAGAAGCACATAGTAAGGGCACTCATGAGCCATTCAAGGGCTCCAGCAGGGGATCCAAAGGCATCATGGAAGACTTTGACCAGTTGATGGGTAGGCCAGAATAGGATCCAAATTCATCAATGGAAGACAGGACCTTATGTAGAGAGTCGAGGGTATCACCCAGGAACAGGAGTATGTCGTCAGCATATAACGCCAGTTTGTCCACCCTGGGCCCCAGCTGAAGCCCCCGAATATGCGTGTCACCTAGAAGCCTAGCAGCCAAAGGCTCCAAGGCCAGGGCAAAGAGGCCTGGCGATAGAGGCCATCCCTGCCTCGTGCCCCTAGATAATGAAAAGGCACACAAAGTCATCCCGTCTGTCACCACCCTGGCCAATGGGCAGCTTATAGCACTTTAACCCAATTGATGAAGCAGGGGCCAAAGCCAAATTTCTCCAGGGTCTCCAACCGGTAGGTCCATTCAATAGAGTCAAAGGCTTTTGTGGCATCAAGAGAGAGTACAGCCCTATTTCAAACGTTATCATTCACCATCTGTAAGTGTGTGTAGAGTCTGAACAAATTGTGAGATGTGGTTCTTTAGGGCATGAAGCCCATCTGTTCTGTATGGACAGAAATTACCTGCCTATGCCTATTGGCCAGGATTTGGGCCAGAATTTTTGTATCAGTAGTTAAGAGGGATATGGGCCTATATGAGTCAGTTTTCCTTGGGTCCTTACCCGGTTTTGGAATTAAAATAATAGTGGCCTCATTCAAAGAAGGAGGGAGGGAGAGTTTGTCATACGCTGCATAATATATTTAGATATGAGGAGACAGGATCTCCTTGTAGGTTTTATACCATTCAGTGGGGAGGCCATCTCTGCCTGGAGCCCTCCCAACCAGCATGTCTCCTATAGCTTCATGCACCTCCCTGAGTAAGATTGGGGAGCCCAACATTTGCATATCATCTTCAGATAGGCGGGGCAATGTCTGAGATTATAGGTAATCCCAAATTTAAGAGATGGATTTAGTGCATCTAGAAGACGAGTACAGTCGTGCATAGAATTCAGCGAATTTGGCATTATTTGTGAATGCAACAAAGACAAGGAGGGAGTCCTCATCCTGAAGACAAGCAATATTAGCAGCACCACTATTGTTATTTACCAGGTTGGCCATTAATTTACCTGCCTTGTCCCCGTTCTCAAACATGTTCTGACATTTCAGAAAGAGACTGGCCACGGACAACTCAGACGCCGCAGTTTGAAAATGAACCAAAGCCTCTAAATCTGTCACTTGAGAGAGGATCTGGCTGGTTAATGTAGTTCAGTTCAGATAAGTTAGCCAGTATCTCTAATTCATCTAGGTCTTTGTTTCTTTGATTTCTTAAAGGGATCCGCATGCCACCGCTTTCGCTGCCTCCCACACAATGTCATCCGATGTGGATTGGGCATTAATGTTGAAGTAGTTGGTTAAACCAGTTTTATGGTCCCCCTGCACCTGTTCCACTGTCAGCCAATGGGAATTAAGTCTTCACTGCCTGTCACCTGATTTCAACAGTCCACCCACATCCAGCATAAGAGGTGAATGATCAGACGTGATCCTCAGTAAGTAAGAGCAGTCAGCCATCATAGGCCATGTCAGTCAGACCACAAGGATGTAGACAAGACCAGATAGAGTTTTGTGTGTGGATGACTGACAAGAATACCCTTTCCTATCCGGATTCCAAGCCCTCCAAACGTCAATAAGCCTCACGTCACCCACCCATCCCCTAAACCGGGTAGAGGATATAACAGTGTCAGGGCGAGCTACTCCTGTTCTTTCCCAAGTGGGATCCATACATGCATTAAAGTCACCCATGGCTATAACCCCACAGGTTCCCTTGTCTGTCAGATAAGTCAGAGCCTCCTGAAGGACCTGCAGTGAGAAGGGCTGCAGGATGTATATATTCATTAAGACCACTGGAGAGTGGGAGATTTTACAAAATAGAAATATGTACCTCCCAGCGGTGTCAGTCTTCAAATGGATGAGTTCAAATTATTAGGACTTATATATAAGAATAGAGACACCCAGAGAGTGTGAGGAGTGTGTGGAGTGATAATGGGAGCCCACCCAACATCTCCTTACCGTGAGAATCTTATCCCTATACAAGTGTGTTTCTTGAAGCATGACTACATTTGGTTTATGTTTCCTTACATGTCTAAGGGCCAGTGCGCATTTGATGGGATCGTTCAGTCCCTGCACATTCCATGATAGTACACGGAGATTATCCACAGTCAAATCATCAATTTATGAAAAAATGGAATTGTGCAATGTGGAATACACACAAGAGGACGTTGTCATCCGTAGATGTATCAAGTCACCTATCCACCGCTGGGAGGATCCCCCCAAACAGTAAACCCCAGCCCAGTGAGTATTACAATAACAGTCCCCAGACCCCCCTATCTCTGTCCTCCCCAACTTGACAGATACCTGAAGCCCTAACAGATTACCCAATATAGTCTCACTTTTGAGAGTCAAAACCCCCTCCCATATTCCCAAGTAAACGAAACTCAGGAGCAAAATCAGCAACTTTAGAGCTAACATACATAGTTATAGCAACCCTGCCCACCACCGGAACATCAATGTCCCGCTAAAGGATGAGATGGACAGTGTGGCTCATGAAGGATGATCTCTCAACAAACATATCAACCTCACATATCTACCAGACCCCAGGCAGTTCCTTCCCCCCTGTCCATCAGATCAGGCAGAGGAGGAGGGACACATCCCATCCCTCACATCAGAAACCCATTGATCATCCCCTCTTCCCCTGGACTCCACCCTCCGACACCAGAGCAGGGGGAGGACGCCAGACCCGGACCCGCCATCAGCATAAAGGTAACCGTAGTTAATGCAAGGAGAGGTATAGGCAAGCCAGGCCGCGCCAGCCCCCCCACCCCGATGGCGAAGCCAACAGCCTTAATACTAGTAATAATAATTCAATATGTATAGACATGCTCAGCACATTCAGGATCAAACTTCCCACCTCCCAGAAGACAGGGCCCCACCGAAAGAGCACAGGGAGCATGCCAGACCTGGACCCACCAGCACCAGGGTATTAACAGTGTCCAAACAGAGAATAAGTACAGGTGAGTCAGACCACGCCCGCTCCACAGCCCCTCCAATGAGGCCAAGAACTCCAAAACAAAATAACATTCAAAGCATATAGGAAGTTTATGTACATTCAAGTGCCTCTCCTCTAAAATAGGTGCCGCTGGCAGCCACAACAACAGATTTAACCAATAGCACCACCGCCAGCATATAACTTGTCTGATAGTCATCATTCATGGTGGAGAGGTGTAGAAATAAGCCATTCAAACCTATCCCTGTATCTTCCCCCAGCCGTCAGGGGTATTGGAGAACAGAATCAAAGTGGCATCCAAACAGTCTCCCAGGAAACAACCCTGTGGACCAGAAGGCACATCTAGTGGGGTGTACAGGACGAGTCACATCACTGGAGTCTCCAGATGGTCTGTATCTTCAAACAGAACTAGGCTAAACATCTCCATTAGCATCAAGGGTGGTCAATCAAGTAGTGTCTATAGTTGCCACACATTGAACTGAAAAGAGTAGTGTCTGGAAGAGACGTTTTCAGGACCCCTGGTGCTCCAACCACTGCTGGGCCTCTGAATCAGAAGTGAAGAAGATTGTGGACTCGTCATGCACAATTCTCTATTTAACCTGATACATCATGGAATAAGAGATATTCTTATCTCGCAACTTTCTTTTAATATCGAGGAATTTGCTTCTTTGATGTTGAATTTCAGCAGAGAAATCTGGGTAGAAGGAGATCCGATGATTTTCAAATTCAGTTGTGCCCTTCATCCTAACCAGCCTAAGAACTGAATCTCTATCTCTGAAGTTCAATACCTTTATAATTAATGGACGTGGGTTTGCCCTTGAGGGTCTGGAACCAGGAGGAATAGGTAGGCCTGCTCAACCACAAAGGAGGCAGAGAGAGCTTCTGACCCCATGTTATCTCTTATCCATGATTCCATAAAAGAATCTGGATTGCGTCCTTCTATACCCTCAGGCATACCAATGATACGAATGTTACACCTTCTAGACCTGTTTTCCAAGTTATCCAATTTGGGGTTAAGGGTCTTGACCTGAAGCTTTAATGACTCCACTGATTCCATTATGGGTGTCAGGGTATCCTGTACTCTCAAGACTCTGTGCTGAGTGTGAGATAATTTCTCTCATATTCTGTTGGTCATCTCTCAGGAGGTTCAGCTCCATTTGGACCGAGTCTATCTTGTTGGTTAGCACAGCCTGACAGTTGGCAATAGCCACCATGATCTCTGCAAAGTGAGATGAGTTAGTATCTTCAGAGGCAGAAGAATGCGCAGGAGATGCCAATGGAGAGGGAGACTCCATCACTGTGGCCACCTCACCCTCCACCATAGATCTTCTATCGTATTTACTCAGCTTCGACTTGTATTCCCCTGTTTTCTTGACCATGATGTAATAGAAAAACCGTAAAGTTATACCTGGGTCAGCAATGTCAGAGTGGTAAGTAGACAGGGTTGCCTCCCTATAAATTCCCTACGTCATGCTATGTAGCCATTTAAAACATAAGGATCCAACCTCACTGCGTCAGGCACAGCGGTGCAGGAAGTGTCTCAGAGCTGATACTATCTTTTCCAACCTCCGGCCAGTGTTCGTAGAGGCAGCAAATATACATGGGAGAGGTAGGGGAACACATAAATGGGGAAAATAACAAACAGGGCATTGAGTAGGTAATATTATTACTGTATTCCAGGTAGTATTTCAAGCTAGTTAATGGGAACGCAGCATCCAGATAGGATCCCAGGAGACCCAGATCGACTTCCCGCACAGGATTCCAACCATTCCAGAGGGCACGGCAACAGCACCTGATGCCAGGGACAAGCTGATCACACACCTGCAGTCCACGGTGCTCAGACTAGGTCCTCTGGGTTGATGCCAGTAAGGTGAGAAAGGGTACAAGTCTCCCTGTATAATATATAAGTCAGCTCCACTGGGACAAGTATACAGTGTATAACAGATTAAGAGCCTATTAGTGGGTAGGGGCACAGGGATGTAAAACAATAAAAAGGATGGAGAGCTAAATGGGGGGGGGCACACCCATCAGGATGTTCAGGCAAAGCAATCAGCTTATGTTTCTTAGGAGGTAACTCACTCCAGTCAAAGTGGGCGATCCGGTAGGGGAGCATAAGGCCTCAGATATTGTGTAGGCAGTAAATATCAGGCCACACAATTAAACTATAGTAGCACACCTACCTTGCCAACGTGGCACAAAAAGCCCAATCCTTCTTCACCTGTCTAGTATCATTGCCAATGGGCAGAGTACAATCTGGTAGCCCTTTCAGCAGTGCATATTCCAATACCATTTGGTAGAAGGAACTGCCACTTCTTTATGAGGTTTTCATAGAATCCACAGAGGGATGAAGAACAACATGTATAGACCTCATTCAACTTCCCAAGGCTTGTCCTCTGGCAGTAGATGATCTGATACAGAAATGTATTTTCTGTTAGCTTATCTTTTTCTTCCTATGAGACTGACCATGATTTCCTTGAAGAAGATCTTGCAGAACAGAGTTAGGGTCACCTTTGTAGCCCCATACTGGCCAAGGAGGGTGTGGTTTGTTCTACTGTGGGAGTTTGCAAAGAAAGATTACATAAAGCTTCCAGACTGAGAATACTTGACCTGCCAGGGACCAGTTCTCTGCCATCAGCCTTGACATTTGAGGCTCACAGTTTGGAACCGGATGCCCAGATTCTAACCTCCCAGGTATTCTACTAAACTCCAGCAAGAGGAGTACTTCATCTGCTTACAGAAGAACATGGAACTGATTCTCTGCAGTGTGTAAGAAACTAAGTCATGACCCTCTAGATCCCTCTAATCCAGTACTTTTGGACTTTTGAGCAAAAAACTTTCAAAAGGGCCTTAACTATAATACACTTTAGGTTCAGGTTGCTGTCCTGGGAATATTTCAGGGACATTTCTTTGAGGAAGATATCTAACTCAAGAGGTTCTTAAGATCCACCTTGATCTGAAGACCAAGGAAAGTGTCTTACTTTCTTCCTTGGGATTTCAGTCTACTACTGAAGGCTTTAATTCAGGATCCATTTGAATCTGCTTCTCTGGAAATGAAGTCACTTAAGACAGCCCTGTTGATAGACCTTACCTCATCTGGGAGAGTGGGAGAGCTTATGTCATTTTCCGATAAGGAAGTATTTTTGCTATTAAAGCTGGATGTAGCGGGGAGCATGGCCGGAAGCTGAACCAATTGGACGTGCCTCACTTTTGCTCCATTGCTGCCCCTAAAATCTGTGGTCATCTACACCATTAAGCTACCTATTTTACAAAGAAAGCTACTCCTACAGATTGGAGCTATACAGAGATACCAATACCTCCAGTGTGGACTGACAGGGAACCGCTTCATGCACTTCAGGCCTCTGCAGAGGTGCGTCCATGGCCTGGTGTGCATGACGCTCACTGGGGGCACTTGCTACTGCAGCTACCCCCGAGGTCCTTTTTCATCTCTGTAGGGCTGGAGAGGACACCCAACCGGACAGGGTTCCTGGAGGGGAGGGGCATGCAGGATGCCTCGAAGGAGGGAACAATACCGCTGGCCCTGGCCTACTCGTCTGCAGCGATTGTTGTGGGGGTCACTCCGTATTATCGAGGACTGCATACTTTCACTTTCTGCCTGGATCTACTGTGAGAGCGGTAACAGTTGAGGAAGTGCTCTGCAGTGGGATATTGAGAGAAGAGACCCAACGCAACGTAGGATATAAGTCCCGGAGATACACCCAGTGACCTGTGGCTAATTCAGGGACCACCTCTGTGTACTATTTCCCTCCACACCTACTGCCCAATGGTGGGAAACTGGCACCGGCTGCCTGTTTGTAGATCCTGGGTAAGGATCACATTGGGAACTTCCACTGCTGAAGTGATTTCTGAACCAGGCCTTATGCCCTTCTGATTTTGGCAATACACCATTTCCAGCTTGTCAGTGAGTAGCCCTTTCTGGGGGCACAGCTGGGTCACACTTGTACTCCCCAATAGACTCAGCTACTGACTACACTGACTTGTTGGGTCCAGTGTTGGCCTCTCCCCCAGATCCTTTTGTCGCCCTGTTTGTTGTTTTACCTTACCTGGGTGTTCCCTTTCACTTGGAATCATGAGAAGAAGTCTGGAGACTATAGAACCAAGTTGAATAAATATGCCATGAGGCAGCTAGAGGAGGCAATTATGGAGTAGCCTTTTGATCCTGCATCCCTGGCTCAATCTACTGACCAAGAGGAACCCAGCTCTACACAATTCAATGAATTGATGTTTGCTATTGCCAAATGTCAGAATATATTATCATCCAAAACTAACACGGTGCAAATGTAGCTCAACCTTCTCAGAGCCGCTCATCACACGATGAAGGAGAGGATACTACATACCCAACGCAGAGTGACTGCGGTGGAGGATTCTCTCCTGCTTATGTCTGAATCCCTAGAATCCTTGAAGCAGCAGGTTAAAGCTCTCCAAAGAAAGGCGGATAATCTGGAAAACAGATCCAAGTGAAAAAGTGTAGGGAAGAATCCCGGAGACCTTCCTGGAGGGATGGATTAAAGAGACGCTGAGTTCGGAGGGGCTGTCGAATACCTTTGTTGTCCAAAGGGCACACAGGATTCCTAGAGCTGGCACCCTCCTGGAGCAGAGCCCAGGCAGCTTATAGCTAAGTTCTTGAGCTTTAGAGATCGGGACTCCATCCTACATCTGGCCAGATTAAAGGGAAACATAGAGTTTGAAAATCACAGGACCTCTATCTACCCTGACTTCTCCCCTGAGTTTCAGCAACAAAGGAGCACTTTCTACGACCTCAAGAGGAGACTCTGTGATAAGGGTATTACCTACTCAATGCTGTATCCCTCCAAACTCTGAGTGGTTCATGGAGGTGCCACTAAGTTCTTCCCAACGGTGGAAGAGGCTTAGAGATTGCTAGAATCAATCTACCAAATTCATCCTGGCAAAGAATGTCTTGTCCTGTGAGGTCCCACATTGTCTCTTCCTAAACATGACTGATGAGGCTGGGGAGCCCCTGGGGATCTGCTGGAGGGCCACTTCGCCTCACGTGCAGTTACACAGAAAGACTGTGATTTGTGCTCTGGTTACTAGATCCAGTGCCTGACTTTTTACACCCTGAATGGGCACTATGCTCCAACTAACTCCACACTCTGCAGGGAGTATCATGGTGTTGCAAATACTGTGTGTGAATCTTTCCCTTCAGTTGGTCAGGTCTTGTTCTATTGTATTTAAATGTGAGCTGGTTTATGATGCCTTTTGCACACCCTACTACATCTCTTCCCTGATATCTCCCTTTCTTCTGTGCCCCCTCCTCTGTCTACCCCCTTTTTTAATTTCTCCTACCCCCCAACCCTAATTTTTCACCTTTCCCTCTCCTTCATTAACTTTATGATGTGGAGATGGGGGATACAGATAAAGTTATAGTTAAAATGTTGTAAATTGTTAGTAATTGCTCGGCTGGTGGGTGCGCCTTCTTCGGTCCCCTCCGGTGGAAGGGCAAAATTTTAGATCTATGGTAACTGATGGCTCCAAATAGAAATTTGTTTCCTTTCCTAGAATGGTAGGGGATTAAACGACTCTGTTAACCCTTTGAGTGCCAGAGGGGTATGGAATGCATTGCGTTGCAATGCATTCCGTACCCCTCTGGCACTCAAAGGGTTAAAAGATCTCTAGTTTTGACTCATATTAAAAAACAAAACCCTGATATAGTGCTTTTGCCAGAAACACATTTACAAGGGGGGAGGCTATTAGCACTAAAAAAAAAATGGGTTGGCCCACATTACCACACCTTATTCTCTTCCCACTCACAGGGAGTCTCCATTTTGATTAGAAAATCACTTCCCTTTGAATTTATAGACCTTAAAACAGACCCCAAGGAGTTCTACATCTTCCTTGCGGGTAAAGTGAGAGGGTCCCATTCTTAATAATAAATCTGTATATTCCACCACCATTCTCGCCCAATATCCTATGTGAGGCTTGGCATATGTGGCCTCTAGACCTGAAAATATGATAGTGTGTATGGGTGATATGAATATGATACTTGATCCTGAAATGGACTAGATTCAAGAGTCTTCTAGAAGCATGGGTCTCCTGGATTCGTGGAGAATATTGAACCCTGAGGCAAAGGGATATTCGTGCTTTTTTTCCACCCATAGAACATTTTCTAGGATAGACTACGCATTGGTTTCTGAGAGGGTGTGGTTAGGGATGGAGAACTTCAATATGCTATCTAGGGTCGTTTTGGGTCACTTTTCGATATCCTTGGTGGTTGTGGTTGGGGGGGTCAGCCCCTATTCATCCATGGGGGCTACTGCCCTTTTGGCTCTCGGTAGACAGCATACTGAAAAATCATTGCTCGGACATGGATGAACACTTTACATTGAACTCTGACTCAGCCCCTCAGGGATGATCTGGGAGGCAGTGAAAGCCTCGGCTCAGGAACAACGGGGATGAAATGTCCTATCAAATGTTTCTGGCGGCGTCCTCCTTGTATAGTATTAATATCTCAGGGCGAATCACATCTTTTACAAACAACAATCTCTATTTGAACATGGCGACAAGGCTGGTAAGTTGGTGGCAAGGCTGGTCGGCAAAAACAGGGAAAAGGCAACATTCTTGTGATAGTTAACAATCATGGGAAGACATTGATGGGAGATCTGGATATTAACAGTGAATTTAGGTTCTTTTATAGTTTGCTTTACGACTATCACACACAGACCTCAGCGGAGCAAGTGGACCAATATCTTTTTAATTGTGGCCTGCCATCTCTGTCATCCAAGGATCAGACAGGATTTATGCTGCGCAAGTCAACTTTCCACAATCTTCGTAGACTTTCCAATCACTTGCAGACCCGGCATGCCAATGCTGGCTCCCGTACGATTGCATTGCTAGATGCAACAAAAGCATTTGATTCAATTGAATGGCAATTTCTGTGGAGCACAATGCGCTGATTTGGCTTTGGTGATATGTGTATTGCATGGACACAGTTATTATATGCCTCCCTGGGGGCTATAGTGCTTACTGGTTCAGCTACATTGGAGCTCTTTACACTCGGACGGAGCACAAGACAGGAGTGCCCGCTCTCCCTGGGATTGTTTGTCCTAGTAGTTGAACCTTTGCCGGTGTGTATTAGAGCAAACAGGGACATTCGTGGAAGAAAACACAAATAGGAGGGCGCCCAATCGTGCCTATTATCCTTAGGTAACAAATACAAATGTATATATATGTAGTTATACTCACAAAGGTGAATGTTACTTGGGGGCTTATACCCTTCAGTAACTGATCATGATTGCAGAGAAAATTAACCTGTCTCTACTCAAGTCTCCCCAGGTCTCATAGGAATCCAGAAAAAGCTGTGCTGCAGTCGTTTTTAAAGTTGTATTTAATTAAAAATTAAATTATAAAATAACCATTGCTCATAGGAGCTTACAAAAATAAAACAACACTATTAAAAGAAAAAGGTTCAACCAAGAAAAACGTTTCGTGGCTCACTTGCCACTTCTTCAGATGCAGAAGAACCTCACACTTCAGGATACAAACAAAGAAAAAACACACAGCAGCACAAGAGTTTAAAAACCCCTCCCTTACCTTTGATTGGATCCAGTTGGACTGCCCTATAGGACTTCGTCTAAATAGCACAATCATTTAATTAGAAAACTCCTCAATTTTAACCTCTTAGTTGCCCAAGAGTATATCTAAATTAATCAACATATAATTAATCAACATTAATCAACATTAATCAACACAATAACTGATTAAAATTTATATTTCAAATCATAACATGTTCAACACACAATGTGTCAAAAACAATTTCAAATTAAATAACCTTACAGATCTCAATGGAGCTCAAATAAAGTGATATACTACACATTACCCAAATGCACTATGGCAGTCAATCTATTAAATTATTACTGACCGCCAGAGTCCATCGATATTTAAAAAATGCATAATATATTTAACAACAAAAAAAAACACCCCGTGCACATCCCCAAATAAAACTCGATTATCTCATATTCTATTCATCACAATGTATGAGGACTATAAGCACAACCGTACCGGCATGCAGGGCTAAAAATATCCCACATATTGATCGCAATAATAATAACAAAAAAGCTGGTCAAACACCAGTAATATTATAAAACAAGCACTTACCTACAGATCAATCCCCTGCATGAACATCCCCTATAAATTTCAAATCCTTACTCAACAAGCGTCATATTACCGCTGACACGCAAGCCAACATGTCACTGCGTGTCAACGATAAACAGACTGGAGCTGAAGTCTCTCATAGGAACCTGAGAACAGGTGAGGTGAAAGGTGGTGGATTGATTTATGTATGTGTATGTATTTTAGAGCGCTCCTCTGCCCATCCCAAGGGCTTAATTCAAATATATTGACAAAATCTTAACTAACCTTCTGTGGTCGGGTGGAAAGACAAGAAATCAGCTGAAGGTTCTGAACAGTCCCAGCTCAGAGGGTGGTATACCTCTACCTGATTTTTATAATTATTATCTGGCAGCTCAGAGCTAATTTACCCTGGCTTACTTGTCACCTGATTCCTCCCTTACATTTCCTGTTATCGACAAACATCTCTTAGGGAGGGATAAATGCGACAACATCTTATTTTGTTGGATCCTGGGTTCAATAGTGTCACCACTCCATACCTGTTGGCCCAGCAGTGGCAGGCTGGTGCTTCCAGATTGCGGTGGCCGGCGGGTCGCACATAAGCAGGACACCACTGTCTCTCTGCTGGAGTCTGAGCATGCATCCGGCCCCATTGCACATTGGACCAAACTTCTATTAATCCAGCGGGGCACCCAGGTGAGCCCCTCTCCTCTGGCCTTCCTATTGGCTACAGCCTACTATTTGAATGGGCAAGCCCAGGCTTAGAGTGTCCATTCCACGAGCTTGTCTAGCATTGCTTCTTTGTTCTTCAGTGTGATTTCCTGGCTCTGACCTCTTGCTTGTCTGTTGACCACTCCAATCTCCTGTCCCTGGCTCTGACCCCTGGCTTGTCTGCTGACCACTCCGATCTCCAGTTCCTGGCTTTGACCTCTGGCTTGTCTACTGACCGCTCTGATCGCCAGTCCCTGGTTTTGATCCTGGCCTCTGCTCCTGACTTGCCCCCTGCCTTCTTCCAGCTTGTCCAGGCAGCCTGGTTTTGCACGGTTCCCAGCGTACTCCTATCCTGGTTGCACCCCGGCTCAGCTGGGGTGGAACAATCTGGTTTTGTGACCAGCTCCTTTACTCCAGCTTTGGCTGCAGCACAGGAGTACTTGGCACACTGTCACCGATCTCTAGCTCCGGTCCCTAGCATTGCACTATAGCTTCTGTACCAGTGCCGACAGCACACGGGTCCTTACCCCCCGAGTGGTGACAGTTGGAATGGGCACCAAGCTATTGCGATGGATCCGGTGGAGGCATCCAGTTTCACAGCGAGATTGGACCATCAGGAGCAAGTGTTGACCTCTCATGCTGCCCATCTCCAGAGTCTGAAGCGCAAAGAGATGCTACTTAGCTCAGCTACACAGACTTCGGCCGCCACTCCTGCTGTTGCTGCTGCCTCTGGCGTATCTGAGACACCCGCTTCTGGATACGTGCCTCCTCACATACCCTTGCCGGACAAGTTTTCAGGTCGGCCAGCTGAATTCCGTGGGTTCCTCAACCAGCAGCTGCACAGCTGCACTTCCGGACTCTGCCCCAGACGTTTTGCACACATATGCCACTCGGGTCTCCTTCATCATCTCTCTCCTCAAGGGTGTGGCTCTAGTCCCCTTGTGGAGAGCAGCATTCTCCCTTGTTGGATGATTCCCACGCCTTTATCTCCGCCTTCAAGACTGTTTTCAATGCACCTGGAAGAAGCGCCTCAGCTGAAGTAGCCCTTTTGGGTCTATGACACGGGTCTCGCTCTGTCAGCCAGTAAGCAGTGGAGTTCTGCACTTTCTCTTACGAGACTGATTGGAACCACTGAGCTCTGAAAACTGCATTCCGGCTTGGTCTCAACAAAGCCTAAAGGACACTTTGACCTGCCGTGATATTCCTGACGGGTTGGAGGAATTCATATCCTTGTGTCTGGATCTGGACAGATGCCTGCAAGAATGGCAACTGGAGCGTGACTGTAGCAGGAGACATACAGCATCAGCTGCTTCTCCGACGGAGGCACATGCTATGACCATGACACAGATGGAGATAGGGGGAGTCACAAGGCTGACAGATGAGGAAAGAAAGAGACTCTGGGCTTTGGGTCTGTGTCTATACTACGGGCAGGCAGGTCACATGCTTCGACAGTGTCCTGTCCGTCCGGGAAAAGACACAGCTTAGCCGATTCTTGAGGCGGTCAGCTAAGCCCTACATGTCAGCCTCCTCCCTTCTGGTCCAGTTTGTTCCTTCCCATGACTATTCAGTGGAACACCAGGACCGAGACCACGGATGCTTTCGTTGGTTCTGGCTCTGCCGGGCTGTTTGTGGATAGCACCTGGGCCCAGGCCCATGGCCTGCCTTGTAGGCTCAAGAAGCAGCCCCTTTTCGTGTCCTCCTTGGATGGTGGACCCATAGGCAATGGACAGATCACACAGGAAACCGAAACTCTCAGACTCATTACCGGGATCCTGCACACCCAGGATATTATCCTGGATAATATCAGGATATGCTCCTGTTGTCCTGGGTCTCCCATGGCTTAGGCACCATAATATTGTCTTTGATTGGAGGTCTGGCAATCTCACTTAGTGGAGTGACTCCTGTTTCCCGATCTGCCTTCCAGTGAATCCGGTGACTTTGCCCCTGTCAGTTTCTGCTTCCTTGAGTCTCCATGACTCCTTGCCCACGGTCTACCAAAACTTCAGTGATGTCTTCTCCAAAACACATGCTGACACCTTCCGCCGCATCGGTCATATGATTGCCCGATTGGCCTTCTGCCAGAGACCCATCCACCAAGAGGAAGAATGTTTCTGCTTTCCCCTGCCGAAACGCAAGCCCTCACCACCTACATCAAAGAGAACATGGCTATGGGCTTCATATGTCCATCTACTTCATCAGCCAGGGTGGGGTTCTTCTTCGTGAGTAAGAAGGATGCTCACTTCGTCCATGTGTGGACTACCATGGTCTTAACAGCATTACCATAAAAACAAGTACCCTCTGCCTCTCATTCCCAAGCTGTAAGATCTCCTCCACAGGGGCACCTGGTTTACGAAGCTGGACCTGAGGAGGACCTGTAACCTAGACCTGGTGATGAGTGGAAGATGGCCTTCAACAAATGATATGGGCACTATGAATATCTGGTTATGCACTTTGGGCTTTGTAATTAAATTAAATTTTATTGAAGTTTCAAATCAAACATGGAGTCTTCAGAGCAGGAAATTACAGAAACTACGATAACAGAGACACTTATTTTACCTTCAATGAACCAGCAACATAATGAAAGATTACATAGAGCTTCTCAAGTATTTTCCCTGCAGGTCCCCTATGCTGGAGATGAAGCATTTATAGATGAAGTGTTATTACAAAAACTTGAAACGTTATCAATTAAAGAGATGCGGCTATGGTGGGACATAGTCACGTTTGAGAAATATTTGTCTTTCGAAATGATTCCGATGGGTTTAAAAATAAAAAAAAAAACACATTTGGACAGGATGATGAATTGTTTATGTCCAAATGGAATTCTATATTAACTGAGTCTTCTTTGAAGCTTATGAAATTGATTATAGCTGTCACGGTTTGTTAAGACTCTCAGACGTAAGGTTAGATAAAAACACAACTTTATTGAAAAGTTTAAGATAATCCCATAGAATTTCATATACATACATATAATACGTAGAAACGGCAAATTGGTAATGACATTAGCAATACAGGCTCTACCGGCCCTGCCAATATACTGGACAAGGCAACCTGGGCAAGAATGAATAGGTGGCTCTACCGGCCCTGCCAATATACCGGGCAAGGCAGCCTATATATAGTCAGGAAGATAAAGGCTCTACTGGCCCTGCCAATATACCGGGCAAGGCAGCCTATAGATAATCAGGAGGATAAAGGCTCTACCGACCCTGCCAAGATAGCGGGCAAGGCAGCCTATAGATAACAAGGTGATTCAGGCTCTACCGGCCCTGCCAATATACCAGGCAAGGCAGCCTAAGGGAATACCATAGTAGTAGGCTCTACCGGCCTTGCCAATACCGGGTAAGGCAACCTCAGGATGGAATGATTACAGGTTCTACTGGCCTTACCAATATACCGGGCAAGGCAGCCCAAGGAGAAGGTATCAACCACAGTGACCTAAATAACTGTCAGATGACAATGACAGTGTGGAGATGGTAGATAACGGTTGCTAGGTCCAGTGGTAACACCAGGTAGTCTGCACACTCCAGTTCTAAGTACCGAAGGAATAACTTAGCTGTCTAGGACTGGACAGCGCACTGGGAACCCACAGACTAAGAGCAATAGCTAGCCGCTAGGCAGTGGAGCGAACCAGCGCCCGCGCGCTGGGAACCAACAGAACGTAGTATGTAGAGCCGTAAGGCAAAGGAGCAAACCAGCGCCCGCGCGCTGGTAACCAACAGACTAATAGTGTATAGCCGCAAGGCAGTGGAGCAAACCAGCGTCCGCACGCTGGGACCAACAGATAACTGAGTAATAGAGCCGTAAGGCAAAGGAGCGAACCAGCACCCGCGCGCTGGTGACCAACAGACTAATAGTGTATAGCCGCTAGGCAGTGGAGCGAACCAGCGTCCGCACGCTGGGACCAACAGATAGCTGTGTAATAGAGCCGTAAGGCAAAGGAGCAGACCAGCACCCGCGTGCTGGTGACCAACAGACTAATAGTGTATGGCCGCTAGGCAGTGGAGCAAACCAGCATCCGCATGCTGGGACCAACAGATAGCTGTGTAATAGAGCTGTGAGGTAAAGGAACCCACAGACTAAGAGCAATAGCTAGCCGCTAGGCAGTGGAGCAAATCAGTGTCTGCACGCTGGGACCAACAGATGAAAATGTCGCCAAAGCGATCAAGGAGCAAAGTCACCACAGAAGAAGGAACCGGACGCAGGAGATGAACAGGAACCAGCACAAAGACGGTCAACCGGATATGGAACGGCAACGGAGACTGGCAGCAGGAAACAGCAACCTCGGACGGCTTCAACCGGAACAGGCACTGGAACACGTACAGCAGGCAGGAGTCTCAGGAACAGGGCGAACTCAGGAAACCAGGAACACAGCAAATGGCCCTTCAAGCTTCTGTAGCATAATGAAAGTGGATGCAGTCTGAGACACCACGAAAGGGTGACCAAAGGGTGCCCAAACTTAGATTAAATAGGCAATGTGAGGCGGGCTAAAGGCAGACAGCCAATGGAAGCCCCCCCAGGTGATAGACACAGCAATGCAGCAATCACGGGCACCATGAGAATAGCCTATAAAAATGAGAAGTATTTACCACTAGACTTATGCACGGGCAAAATTTTCGGTAAAATTCGAATTCGGAAGAATTTTTTTTTTCTAATTCGGATGATCCTAATTTTGGACCGGGCCTATTCGATTAGAACGAAATTCTGATCCATTCCGAATTATTCGGCAGAATTTAACATGGGTTAAATTATAGCAGTGCGCCTCCATGCACGCTGCTATCATTCTTTGCAGACAGGGTGTGCATTTAGAAAAAGATCCATCCCAAAAACGGACATTGTCGTACATTGCCAGTCTGTGCATGTCACCTCTACTCCAGCATGGGATGCCAGTCACAATGCAAACATCGAACATCGAGAACCCATGCCTGTCATTCAATTTAGCATGTTCGAACATCGAAACCCCATGCCTGTCCTTCAATATAGCATATGCTCGAACATCGAAAACCCATGCCTGTCATTCAATTTAGCATATGCTCGAACATCGAAAACCCTTTCCTGTCACATCCTACTCAACATAAGTGGTCGACTCGAACATGGACAAACTACATGTCACATTCTATGTTAGTACATGGATAAATATTAAGGTTTCATTTTCTGGTACCAACCTCCTACCCTACTGTCCCTCTTTAGTACCCAAATTCCTCTCTCTCGTTTTCCTATCCTGATTTCCCCTCATATCAGATAAGTCTATGTGTATATACATTGTAGTGTTTCATACTACATCAAGAATAAACATCAATGATTGTAATGTGATAGATGTAATGTGTTAAAAAGAAAAATTGAGACATTCTGTTGTGAACGAACTGCAACACAGGAGAGAAATAAAAAAAAAATGCTTGACATCTATACTGAAGAGGGGTCCACAGCATTGTCTTAGCATAGCAATATCACCGTTTTCCGTGAGTGTGCAATACAGGGCTCTATGGTAATTGCTGGGCATTTCCCAACGTCATAATCAGGGGATGATGGGAGTTGTATTCTAACTACTGTTAGGAAACACGTAAGTGATGCACATTCATCTCTCACCTAGAAATTATTTACACACGAGGCAACTCCCCCAAGTAATACCTAGCCCCTTTCCAAGTGAAAGGACTTCCAGAAAGGCTTCAGATCTCTTAGTGACTCACCTGTTATTGCCAGTCAGCGGGACCCGGAGAGTAGGAGGGGGTGATGCTATGGCTGCAGATTAAGTCTGGCACGGTGCTCTTAGTTGGTCACTCGTCACAATGTTGAAGCTCAGCCCAGTCAGCACCTTCCGGGTGGAGACACCTCACAGCAGTCCTGTTCAGGACACATCATGCACTGTCGTGCACTCATACTAGGAATCCCAACTGTTTAGACTCATTTCGTACAGGGGGCACCCTCCTGTATTTGTAAAACCTCTCTAGCAAATCTGGGACGGTAGACCTATTTACTCAAGTCTTGACTTTAGGTGGGCTATAAACAATACAAAATAGGCATAATGTTTCACTATCACATAATTTACATCACTGAAGCAGCCAGCAGGCATCGCCACTGAGTGAGCATAGGGCTGCCCGGCTGCTGACAATCACACTGATGGGACACCCTGCAACACAGAACTGGCGGAAGCGCACAAAATAAACATGCTATGGGACGGCAAATTGCCGCCCCTGTCAAAGTGCCGCCTGGGTCCATGGACCCACTGGGACCCACGTAAGGGCCGGCCCTGTATTCGAACAAATACCTAATATTTTTTTATATTTTGCACAGGAACAAATATTACTCGCTCTTGCAGTGGCAATAACTGGAACTAATGCTGGCTGCCTACCTATGCCTAGCCTAATGCTACCTGCCTGCCTACACAACAACTGGACACTCTCTAATCTCTTCTTCTCTCTCTGAGCTCCAACAACGCAATGAGGAAATGCAGGCTGTCTGTCTGTGTGACTGTGTCATTAGTCCAACCCCCATCATGAAACAAAGAAGGCTATTCGAATACAGACAAAGGAGGGAAGTAGTGCATGAAACGGAGAATGGAATTGGACTAGAGACATGGAGGGAAAATTATGGAGGGAAAGTAATTGAGCGCGCACAGGAAGTACAAAAAAGTCCTGGTCAAAAGTAGTCAAAACTTTTGGAAATGTGTCGATTGCCGAAACTTCGGTCCTGGGCTGTTCGGAGTTGGATCATTTTTTCCGAATGACCCTTAAGTTTCAGATTGGCCAAATGTCTCCGAATGACCCCATTTTCGATGAAATCCGAATGTCTCCGAATTAATTCCCACAAGTCTATTTACCACTTAAAACAGAATTGTCTATGATTCAAGAACGAGCTAAGTTATGTTGTGATCTGACGGTATTTGAAAAATCTCAATTTGAACTTAGGACGAAATTACAAAGGTTGGAGCACAACATTACTTTACTAAAATCAAGGAAATTTTTGAGAGATAAGGAGGATTTTGATAATAAACGAGTTTATTCTTGGCATAAAGAGAGGAGAGAGAGGAGATCAAATAGTACTAATAGGGTAAACAGGAGATCTATTTTAAGAACAAATTCGGAAGTTAAACGGGTCAGTTTTTCAAGTGTTGAACAGGAGCCTGTAGAGTCCGAGCAAAGTACTGGTTCTCCCTCTCCTTCTATACAGGTGACTCGTGACCAAGCGGTTAATGAGGTTTTTGATGATCGGAGAACAAGTGGATCTGAAAAAAACTATGGACACAGGGAATATATGAAAGACAGATCCAACGATCGAGGTTCGGCCCGGTGGAACTCGGGACATATAAGCGGTCGAGGTGGGGGAAATGTTCGAAATCAAAATCAACAACAAGGACGTCGTCCAAGGGGTCGGGGCAGGAGGTATTGAACCTTTTCCAGAGGCCCTTAAGTCAAATGGAATATAAGTTATTATCTGTTATTATTAATTTGCTCAATACGGTATTGGACTTGAATAGATTTGTTAGAAAGCTTGTATTAAGAAAACATTTTTTTCAGGATTTGGAGAGGGCTGATGGGACATCAAGCACACAAGAAAGTTCAAACATGTCTGATCAAACCATGAGTGTTGGTGAGGGGCAGATTATTAATGAACCAACTTCTGCCCAGAGTGTTCCTCTTTTTTCTGATCTGTGTATTGTCCATGACTTGGAGAGTTTGCAGAGGGAAAGTGACCCTATAATTACAAGGAGTGTTGATGTTACACAGGTTGAGAAAAAGTTGAAATACACCCAAGGGTCTGATTTTTACCCTATTCAATGTAGGGGTGTGTTTATCGAAGCGTTCCAAACAGTGGTTGAAAAAGAGTTTTTTCAGTTAAGTGTACGTACTAAACAAACAACTAGGAGTGTTTCAAATTTGTCAAAAGGTGAGAGAGAGGCTTTAGATACATTGGCATCAGATAGATCAATAGTGATTAGGAGTGCAGATAAAGGGGGCTGTGTGGTGGTTTTGGATTCATCAGCCTACCACGCAGAGTCCCTAAGACAATTACAAGATAGAGACTCATATTCTATTCTCACTAAAGACCCTACTAGATCTATTTCTAGAGTACTATTCAAGTTGGTAGATGAGGGCCTGAGCTTGGGAGTTATTACTCCTAAAGAGGCAGAATTTTTGAAGGTTGTACATCCGTGTGTCCCCATTTTCCACCATTTACCAAAGGTTCATAAGGGGATTAGACCACCTGTTGGAAGACCTATAGTCTCTGGTATAGCTTCCCTCAATGAGAATTTGTCTGAGTTTGCAGATGCATATCTCCAGCCTCTTGTGCTGAGATTGGGGAGCTATATCAGGGACTCAGGACATCTTTTGTCGATTTTGAGTAATTTTGTGGTGGAGGATGGACATGCATGGTGTACTATGGATGTGGTGTCATTGTATTCTATTATACAACATGATAGTGGCATCAGGGCTATACAATATCATATCATCTGGATCTGTATAGCAGTTATGGGGAAGAGTTGAAACATTTTTTAATACGAGCTATAGATTTTTTGTTGAAGAATAATTTCTTCAAATATGATGGAGCGTACTACCTGCAGGCACGCTGGACTTCAATGGGGGCCAAATTTGCCCCCTCTTATGCCAACCTATTTATGGGTTGGTATGAGGAGACTCGCGTGCTTGCAGGTAGTAACGTTTATCGTCCTCATATTATGCTGTTCAAAAGATTTATTGATTATTTATTGTTTATTTGGAGTGGTACTTTGAATATGTGGTGTACATGAATTCTAATGATGCCAATTTAACCTTCACTAGTGAGTTTCATCCGCAAGAAATACAATTTTTGGATTTGAGGTTGTATTTTAAAGAAGGTCATGTATGTTCTACACTGTTTAGGAAATTGTGTTCAGGTAATTCACTTTTACATGCTAAATCGTGCCATCCGAAGCATATAATAAAAGGTATACCTACTGGCCAATTTTTGCGAGTTCACAGAAATTGTTCTGAAGAATGTGAATTCCATAGGCAATCTCTTTTACTAAAGAAGAGCTTTCTGGAACGTGGTTATCCGGAACCATTGCTAGATTTGGCATATAGGAGAGCGGCAGAAACGGATAGAGATAAATTATTAGGTTCTAAGGGGTTAAGTAAAAGAAATCAGATTAAAAGTGTAGATAAAACCTTTTTCATTACTGAGTATAGCCTCAAATTTAATCAAATTAAACAAATTGTAGAAAAACATATAACCATATTATATGCTGATGAGAGGCTGAAATCAGTGGTTGAGAATGGTTTTTCATTTGTAGTTAAGAAAGCCCATACTCTAGGTAATAGGTTGTCTCCAAGTTTATTCCATAATGAACCCCTACCTGTCCCTACTTGGTTGGAAAATCCAGGAATGTATAAGTGTAATGTTAGAAGGTGCTTATCCTGTAATTATGTACAGACAGGTAATTTATTTACTAATAATAGGACAGGAAAGACATATAAAGTAAATCAATATATTAATTGTTGCACAACTAATGTTGTGCATTTGATTGTATGTGGTAAGTGTACGAAACAATATGTGGGTCGGACAACTCGTACATTAAAAGAGAGGATTAGAGAACAAAGTAGGGCTATTATAGGGACATCACGAAGCCGGTAGCCCGCCACTTAGATTTGTGCAATGATTGTGATCTATCAAAGTTTGCCTTTAAATGCATTGAAAGGGTAGCCCGACCAGAGAGAAGAGGTGATTTAAATTTATTTCTAGATAGATGTGAAGTTAAGTGGATTTTTAATTTGGATACTAGGATACCTCATGGATTAAATTCTAATCATGATGTGATATTATTCACTCAGTGATGAATCTACTTTTATTCATATCTTTTGGAAATGTATTTTGAGATCAGGTTTTGATTTTGTGTATTGGATGTTTTTTATTTTCCAAGTATAGTGTGTTTCACCTAGACTTCACCTTCTATTTTATATAGTTGGGATGTGTCGGTAATCATGCCAAATTGTATTACACGTGAGATGGTGGACATTTGTCTTATGTTGCAGAGAAATTTTTCTGTTACATACTATGACTCATGTGGATCATCTCTTTCGTCTTTTCTTATCATAGGTGCAGTAGTCATGTATAAAGACCTGTATTGTTTTTTGCGGGATTAGCGATGGTTGTCTTGTAACCTTGACTACCTAATACGGCACTCTATGATGACGAAAGAGGTTTGTCTTGATCTAATGATGTATGATAACAGATTCATGTGGTTTGGAAATGTGGGAGGAAAACAAACACGCACAGGTGTGATTATTAACTTAGATCAAGGTGTATGTTGGAAATAATTGTGATTGTGATTGGTTATAACACACTTCATGTTTGTATATAAGATGTCTTTGTTTGTAATGTCTTATTGCCTATGATTAAGTGTTTTTCTTTGCACGAAACGAGTTAGGCATTAAGATATGTATCTCTGATTCCCCGTGAGGGGTCATGGAACATGTTTGATAATTTTAACATTTCATAATTAATAAAATTTGTAAGAATTTTTGAATGTGGTTTCCTTATGCTGTGGTGGTCCCGTGAGCGCTCCTGTACGGTGGTCTTCAAGTTTGTAATGCCCCAGCTGTCTTCCAAGCCTTTGTTAATGATGTCTTCCTGGACATGCTCACCTTTCACATTGTGGTATATCTGGATGACATCCTTGTGTTTTCTTCTTCACTACCTGTCACCAACTCTACAGCGCAGGTGAAGACCTTATCACAGTGCCTGTGATTATCCTGTCACTCTCATCTGTGGCAGACTGTGATTTGTTCAGTTGGTTTGGCCCGCCCCTTGGTGACCTTTTTATACCTGACTCTTACATCTGTCAGATGCCCTTTCGTGGTGTTTCTGAGCCAGACTTGCTGTTGCTGTGTTCCTGTAACCGGATTCCTGTGTACCGACTTTGGCCTGTCCTGACTACGCTCCAGTGTTCCTGATCGTGTATGACCCGGCTTGTCTGAGAATCCTCTACGTGCTACGACCCGGCTTGTCTGAGAACCCTCTACGTGCTACGACCCGGTTTGTCTGAGAGACTTGTACGTGCTACGACCCGGCTGGCTGACTTCCTGCTTCGAGATCACCGCGGCCTGTTCCAGCGACCTGCTTGGCCTGTTGTCGCCGCCGCGACATTCTGAAACCTGCGTTGCTGTGCCGACCTAGTGTGACCATTACACTCCTGTGTAACCCATCCCTCAGTGCAGAGTTCCTTGCTGACTTGCATAAGCTGTGCTCCTTGTACCGAGCATCTATATGCTGCAGAGCTAAGTTACCATATCGAGCCTGGGAGATTCAAATGTACCTTTTAACCCTTGCAGTGCCGCTTCTCTCTTGCCAGACCTCCTTTCTGATTACAGAGCCGTTACCTTGTAAGTCTACTGCTGCTGAGTTGGCCGCTACTTGGACGGCGACTCCCAGTTACGTTTGCAGAGTAGTCTATCCTGTTGGTCCGGTTGGGCGTCTTTGGCTCTCGGTCTCACAGTTATTAACGGAGGTATCTGGTGCGGCTATTGGTAGCAAGGTTAGGCTCCAAGCTCTTGCAAGATCCGAAGGTGAATGCCCGTGGGGGCTATTGGCTCGTGTTGTGTTCACGTTGGTCTCCGGTTATACGCCCGTGGGGGCTAAAATGCCAGCTTTGCATCTCAGGCTAGTCTCGATCACACCCGTGGGGGCTACATACTCTTGCACTTGCAATCTCAGTGGTCTCCTGGTGAACGACCGTGGGGGCTATTTTGGGTCACTGTTCTGCTATAGCTCACGTTGGTCACTGAACATCTACTACCCATCATTACATGAACTCTGTGCTGTGCACATTTGCTCAGTTTATCCGTACACCATACGGGCGTGCCAAACCCCACAGCTGAGACTGACAAATTGTTCTCATTTACCCTTTAGGGGCCAGTTCCCTATTTTCTGTACCTATGTTGTGTGCCTTCTATCCATTATAGTGAATCTATGTGTACTGTGTATTCACTTGCAATTGTTGCTGTCAACTGTAGAGGGCGATCATTTGTATTTATTTTCTTTCAATAAAAGATTGTTTTATTTTACCTACTGGTCTGAGTGTCAAAACAAACCGTTACAGTACGAAAGGGCCATGACCTCAGACAGTAAGGGTGAAAGTAACACACAAAACATCCACTGGAGAATGGATGTCCATGAGCAGCGCTTAGATCAATTGGCACTGGCTCTACAGACCCTACTTGAGCGTACGGTACACCTAGACAAGCCTAATCCGAATCCGGTGGTCTCCCCAGTCTTGACACCGGACAATCCGCCTCTAGCCCCTCCTTCTTGTGTCAGAGGCTTAACGGCAGCGGCGCCGTTACCATTGAGATATGATGGCGAGCCTTCCTTATGCAGGGGCTTTATTAATCAGTTGGAGATCTATTTGGAATTAACGCCCCAGGCTTTTCCTAACGACCGAAGCAAGGTCGGATTCATGATATCGCTACTAACAGGCAAAACTTTGGCTTGGGCAAACCCTTTGTGGGAAAGTGCCAAACCTTGCACGCTGAACTTTAATGAGTTCGTAAAGAAGTTCCGCCGTGTGTTTGAGGTCCCTGGCAGAGTTGCCTCCGCTGCCAAAAGGCTAATGGAGATACAGCAGGGCGAACGTACATTGGGCAATTAAGCGATAGAATTCCGGACCCTGGCAGCGGAGGTGGGCTGGAACGATGAGGCGTTATTGGCAGCTTTTGCTAAGGGGCTCTCGGAACCAATTAAGGATGAAATAGCTGCCCGAGATGTACCTAGTGACCTGGATGAATTCATTGATTATGTAATGCTCATTGACTCTCGTATCCGGGAAAGACGGTTGGCAAGAAGGGCAACTTCCAGAAAACATGGGTAGGACAGTTCCTTTGACCCACCCTCTCCACCCTTTCCTACTGAGCCTCCAGGAGAGGCAGCAGAGCCAATGCAGCTGGGTTTCACTAGACTCTCCAAAGAAGAGAGGGCTTTTTGTAAAAGGCAAGGCCTATGTTTATATTGTGGCAAACAGGGACACCTTTTGCGCAATTGTCCGGTGAGGCCGGGAAACGCACGCACCTAGGGTACCTTGGGGGACAGGCCCTAGGTGGTGTACAACAGTCCCTAGATTCAAATATCGCTAAACCCACCATCCAGGTGGCGTTCTTTTGGGCTGACAAGGGCGCAGAAACCTTGGCGCTGGTAGACTCTGGTGCAGCCGGGTACTTTATGGACCAATCTTTTGCGGCTTTGCAAAATATTCCTCTATGCAAAAAGGAATCTCCATTGGCAGTAGAGGCCATTGATGGCAGACCATTGGAACCCGCCTTTATTACAATGGAAACCATCCCTATTTCTATGTCAGTTGGGGCACTCCACAAGGAGGAGGTACGGTTTCAAATTATTCGCTCACCTCACCATGCAGTCATTTTGGGGTTTCCATGGTTGCTTCTGCACAATCCTCAATTTGATTGGCAAAAATGTGAGGTTAATTTCTGGTCCGATTACTGTAAAAAGAACTGCCTATCTCTTCCTGTCAAAATTATGTGTACCTCTCCTTCTGTGCCAGTTGCATATGGGGAATTCAGTGACGTATTCAGCAAGGGGGAGGCTAGCGCATTGCCCGAGCATAGACCCTATGATTGCGCTATTGATTTGCCTCCAAGTGTGATTCCCCCGAGAGGACGTACTTACCCACTGTCATGCGAGGAGAACAGGGCAATGGAGGAGTACATTGAGGACGCTCTTGGTAGGGGAATTATTCGCAAGTCCACTTCTCCGGCTGGGGCTGGATTCTTCTTTGTAAAAAAGAAAAATGCCATATATTGATTACCGGGGGCTTAATAAGCTTATGCCCAAGAACGCATACCCTATTCCACTCATCACCGAGTTATTTGACAGATTGAAGCGCTTTTCTGTTTTCACCAAACTTGATTTGCGGGCCGCCTACAATCTAATTAGAATCAGAGAAGGTGATGAGTGGAAAACGGCATTTAATACCAGAACTGGGCACTACGAATATCTGGTAATGCCTTTTGGCTTATGTAATGCACCTGTGGTATTCCAGGAGCTGATTAATGATATGTTGCGTGACATGCTTCAGTCCTGCGTGGTCGTATATCTGGACGATATATTGATTCATTCCGTCACTCTCTCTCAACATATTAAAGATGTCACGGAAGTCTTGTTGCGACTCCGGGAGAATAAGCTGTTTTGTAAATTGGAAAAATGTGAATTCCATGTGTCTCAAGTACCATTTTTGGGGTTCGTAATCTCCAAAGATGGAATCGCTATGTACCAGGACAAGTTGGCAGCAGTATTACAATGGTCTCGCCCTAAAGGGTTAAAAGCGATTCAGCGCTTTTTAGGGTTTGCCAACTATTACAGAAAATTCATACATAACTTTTCCACAATTGTGAAACCTTTGTCTGATTTGACACATAAGGGCGCTTCTCCCTCTCAGTGGTCCGAGGCCGCTGATACTGCGTTTGAGACCTTAAAATCTGCCTTTACGTCTGCCCCAGTGCTGTCCCATCCCAATCCCTCCCTGCCATTTACCTTGGAAGTTGACGCCTCTGAGGTTGGGGTTGGGGCAGTACTCTCCCAGCGTCCTGTGGGAGGTGGTACCTTGAAACCTTGTGGTTTTTTTCTAAGAAATTGTCCAGCGCACAGAGCCACTATGAGATTGGCGACAGGGAGTTATTGGCTATTATTCTGGCACTGAAGGAGTGGCGTCACTTGTTGGAAGGTACCAAGAACCCAGTACTGATCCTGACCGATCACAAAAACTTGACATATCTCTCTGAGGCTAAGAGGTTGTCTTCTCGACAGGCCAGGTGGGCACTCTTTTTGTCCTGGTTTAACTTTGCAGTATCGTATCTCCCGGGTTCTAAGAATGTGAGGGCAGACGCATTGTCTCGACAGTTCGCGTCGGACACTGAGAGGGAGGAAGCACCGGTACCTATTATTCAGCCCGACCGTATTATGGCTACTATTCGCACTAGTATAACTTCGCCACCGGGAGAGGAGATTTTGGGGTCTCAGTCTAGGGCTCCACCTGAGACTCCAGTTGGTAAATGCTTTGTAGATGAGCCTTTTTGCACTCGTCTATTGGAGACCTATCATTCATCTAGGGCGGCCGGGCATATCGGCAGGGATCAGCTGGTATGGTCTCTTTCGCAATTATTCTGGTGGCCGACGCTCAGAGGCGATTGCTCCGCTTTATTTGCTGCTTGTGCCACCTGTGCCCGTGCTAAGACCCCCAGGCATCTCCCAGTGGGCTTGCTTCAACCTGTGCCTAATGGAGAACGGCCCTGGTCTCATATATCTATCGATTTTCTGGGAGAATTGCCAATCTCTAGGGGGTATACATTTATCCTTATGGTGGTTGATAGGTTCTCCAAAATGGTTCATTGTGTGCCACTCAGGGGGCTTCCATCGGCTCAGGAATTGGCTAAGGTCTTTGCTAAAGAAGTGTTTTGTTTGCACGGGGTACCCAGAGTGGTGGTCTCCGACCGTGGGAGTCAATTCGTGTCCAGGTTTTGGAGGGCATTCTGTGGCATGATGGGCATTCAAATGTCCTTCTCCTCCGCCTACCATCCCCAGACCAACGGAGCCGCTGAGCGTGCCAATCAGGGACTGGAACAGTTCCTGCGCTGTTTTATTACTGATCATCATGACAATTGGGCCGACCTGTTGCCATGGGCGGAGTTTGCCAGGAATTGTGCAGTTAACTCATTGTCCGGGAGCTCCCCGTTCTTAATCAAATATGGGTTCCAGCAAGGTTTGCTCCCGGACTCGTTCCAGTCACAACAGATTCCGGCTTTGGATGGGCATATGGAGCAGCTCTGTTCCACCTGGGCACAGGTGCAAAGGACCCTCAGTCAGTCTTTCCAGCGGCATCAGCAATATGCCAATCGTAGACAGCTGCCAGCGGTCTCTTTCCAGGTTGGGGATAGGGTATGGCTCTCCTCCAGAAACCTCAATCTGCAGGTCCCCTCGAATAAGCTGGCTCCCCGGTTTATTGGTCCATATAAAATTATTTGCAAAATTAATCCTGTCTCCTATGCGTTGGAACTTCCACCGTCTATGCATATTCACAATGTGTTCCATGTGTCTCTGCTAAAACCCCTGGTTTGCAATCGTTACACTACTACTCCGGTAGTTCCTGGGCTGGTGGAAGTCCAGGGGCAAGAGGAATATGAGGTTCAGAGCATTGTTCATTCTAGGCGACTTAGAGGGAAGTTGCAATACTTGGTCCACTGGAAGGGCTATGGCCCTGAGGAGCGCTCTTGGGTTGACCAGAAGGACCTCCATGCGCCCAGACTTGCCTCCAGCAGGGAGAGGGGGTCTTTGAGAGGGGGGTACTATCACAGTGCCTGTGATTATCCTGTCACTCTCATCTGTGGCAGACTGTGATTTGTTCAGTTGGTTTGGCCCGCCCCTTGGTGACCTTTTTATACCTGACTCTTACATCTGTCAGATGCCCTTTCGTGGTGTTTCTGAGCCAGACTTGCTGTTGCTGTGTTCCTGTATCCGGATTCCTGTGTACCGACTTTGGCCTGTCCTGACTACGCACCAGTGTTCCTGATCGTGTATGACCCGGCTTGTCTGAGAATCCTCTACGTGCTACGACCCGGCTTGTCTGAGAACCCTCTACGTGCTACGACCCGGCTGGCTGACTTCCTGCTTCGAGATCACCACGGCCTGTTCCAGCGACTTGCTTGGCCGGTTGTCGCCGCCGCGACATTCTGAATCCTGCGTTGCTGTGCCGACCTAGTGTGACCATTACACTCCTGTGTAACCCATCCCTCAGTGCAGAGTTCCTTGCTGACTTGCATAAGCTGTGCTCCTTGTACCGAGCCTGTTACCATATCGAGCCTGGGAGATTCAAATGTACCTTTTAACCCATACAGTGCCGCTTCTCTCTTGCCGGACCTCCTTTCTGATTACAGAGCCGTTACCTTGTAAGTCTACTGCTGCTGAGTTGGCCGCTACTTGGACGACGACTCCAAGTTACGTTTGCAGAGTAGTCTATCCTGTTGGTCCGGTTGGGCGTCTTTGGCTCTCGGTCTCACGGTTATTACCGGAGGTATCCGGTGCGGCTATTGGTAGCAAGGTTAGGCTCCAAGCTCTTGCAAGATCCGAAGGTGAACGCCCGTGGGGGCTATTGGCTTGTGTTGTGCTCACGTTGGTCTCCGGTTATACGCCCGTGGGGGCTAAAATGCCAGCTTTGCATCTCAGGCTAGTCTCGATCACGCCCGTGGGGGCTACATACTCTTGCACTTGCAGTCTCAGTGGTCTCCTGGTGAACGCCCACGGGGGCTATTTTGGGTCACTCTTCTGCTATAGCTCACGTTGGTCACTGAACATCTACTACCCATCATTGCATGAACTCTGTGCTGTGCACATTTGCTCAGTTTATCCGTACACCATACGGGCGTGCCAAACCCCACAGCTGAGACTGACAAATTGTTCTCATTTACCCTTTAGGGGCCAGTTCCCTATTTTCTGTACCTATGTTGTGTGCCTTCTATCCATTATAGTGAATCTATGTGTACTGTGTATTCACTTGCAATTGTTGCTGTCAACTGTAGAGGGCGATCATTTGTATTTATTTTCTTTCAATAAAAGATTGTTTTATTTTACCTACTGGTCTGAGTGTCAAAACAAACCGTTACAGACCTGCAGGGAAGGGAGTGCTAGGGTGCGTCGCTGGAGTTCAGAGCTATTAGAGCGGTAACTGTCTACAGAGAAGCCTTGCTGTGGCCGAGGCCGAGTAAAGATGCTGGCCACAAAGCCAGATGTCCAATCCCGATTGAGCCAGGACCCGGACCAGGATAGTGACACTGTACACAGTACAATCTCCCATGCAGTGGAGAGTGAAGGCTGGAGATCTATCACGGTCCCCGTGATCTCTCCCTGTCACTCTCGTTTGTGCTGATTCCCTATTGGCTGAGCTTGTTTGGCCCGCCCCTGGTGACCTTTTTATACCTGTCCATTGGCACCTGTCAGGTGCCCTTTCGTGGTGTTCCAGAGCCAGTGTTGCTGTTGCTGTGTTCCTGCGTTCCTGATTTCCTGTGTACCGAATTGGCCTGTTCTGACTACGGTCCTGTGTTCCTGCTCCGTGATCTGACCCGGCCTGGCTGACGTTCCTGCTCGTTGCTGATCTGGCTTGTCTGAGTATCTCCTCCGTGATCTGACCCGGCCTGGCTGACTTCCTGCTCCGTGACCTGCACCGACTTGCTACTGTTCCTGTTTACAGCTGCTGTTGTCGCCCCGGCGACATTCTGATCGCTGCCGCAAGGGTGTCTGTGCTGATCGAGACTGCTACCATTAACTCCTGCTGAGCCATGTCTCCTGAGCTGAGTCTCCTGTTACACTTGCAGAGCTGTACCACCTTAAGCTGAGTCTCCTTGGCACTTGCAGAGCAATTCCTTTATTCACTGAGCCTCCGATTGTACTTGCAGAGCTACATCTTCTACCACTGCTGCTGTTGTTAACTCTTACAGAGCCGTTTCAGTTATCAGCTGCTCCTGCTGAGCCGGTCGCATGTGGGCCTTGGTTAGACGGCGGCTCATATTGTCAACTAAGCAGAGTAGTTGGTCTCCGTTAACGCGCCCATGGGAGGCACTATTGGCTCTAGCTCCTTCAGAGTTCTCTCCCATACGACCCGGTGGGGCAATTGGTTCAAGCACTTGCAGCAACAGGTGGTTTCCGTTAATACGCCCGTGGGGGCTATTGACTAAGCTCTTGCAGTACTCAGTGTCTGATGTTATGCTTGGAGGGCTCCTGGCTCACGCTCTAGCAGTGCAGGTTGTCTCCTTATACACCCGTGGGGGTTATTGGCTCAAGCTAACACTGTACAGTTGGTCTCAGTTATACGCCCGTGGGGGCTATTGGCTCACGCTCTGGCAGTACAGTATTTTCCGTTCTACGCCCATGGGGGCTATTGGCTCAAGCTATCACAATATAGTTGGTCTCCATATACGCCCGTGGGGGATATCTTCCAACTACCCTTCAGCGTTCTGCCTCAGTCTCTGCACTACCTAATCAGCTCTCTACATTTAAGGACTTAAGGTGTTGTGTATCTAGCACCTCTAGCTGCCTCTTATTCACCTTGGGCGTGCCAAACACCACAAATGAGACTGACGATTCCTTGTATTTAACTATTGCTTGCCATTCGCTATTCTTAGCCTGTCCAGTGACATTATATGTATTATCCTTGCTTCTGTGTACTGGTCCTGTGAAGGCATATGTAGCCTATATACTGTTATTTACTGTGTTGCCTATAGAGGGTGATCTTGTTCTTATTTTTTCTTTAATAAAACTGTGTTTTATTCTAATCCACTGTCTGAGTGTCTGAAAACCGTTACAAGATCATACCCTAGAGATCGTGGTTAGGGAGCGATGGCCGCAAGATGGCACAAACTCTCCTATACTAGACAAGGATACAGAAACAGTACACCCCAAAGTAAAGAGGGTACAGACCTGCAACAGTGGATCCAGCGAAGGCTAGACTGGTAGGTGATCGGAAAGAGGAAGAAGATCCACAGACTGGGGCACAGATGAACTTGTGATGGGATCTAGAATAGTCAGGCAAGCCTGTTCCGTACACAGGTATCTGGACTGGACAGTAGGACAAGGCAGGAGAGTAGTCAGGCAAGCCGGTTCGATACACAAGTATCAAAACTCAAGACAAGAGACTGGGCTGAGGGAACACAAGGACAGGATCCCACACACACAGTAACACTGTGAGAGTGCACCAGTACAGGGGAGAAGATGCCTGATATAGACGCTTGAAAGAGACGTCATAAACATGTGATGCGGCCAAACCCGTAAGTGCATGGGTGCCCTGACAGAGCAAACCCTAGGAGGACTGTACCAGGAGCGGCAGGGGGAAAGAGCAAGCAGGTGAAGCATCTCATAAGAGGCAAGACATGGAGGTAAGGTGGCAAGGAATGTGACACTACCTCAGCACTGAGTGCATGTCAAAGCGGTGCTTCAATGGCTCCGTGAAAATGGTCTTTACACCAAGCTGGATTTATGTGAAATTGAGAAAAATTTACTTCCTTTCCTGGGGTACATCATCTCCAGCTTTGGCCTTGAGATGGATCCTGGCAAGCTCTCCGCAGTCACAGACAGGCCTCAACTTAAGGATTTGAAAGCAGTACAGCGGTTCCTACGGTTTGCTAACTACTATAGGAGATTCATCCATCACTACTCGACCCTAGTGGCACCCCTGACCGCAATCACCAAGAAAGGAGCCGACCTACGGAACTGGTCGAGAGAGGCAATGGCTGCCTTTGCAGAGCTTAAAACTGCTTTCACCACTGCCCCAGTACTCCGATACCCGGACATCACCCGTCCTTTTATCCTTGAAGTAGACAACTTGGGATCGGTACAGTCCTGTCTCAAAAGGATCCCACTATCAATGCTCTGCCTTCAAGTAGTGTCAGACAGGGGCAGTCAGTTCACCTCCCGGTTCTGTAAGGCTTTTTGTGACCACCTAGGCATTGTGGTGCACCTGTTCTCCGCCTACCATCCACAGTCCAACAGCCAGACTGAGAGGACTAACCAGGCACTCAAACAATACCTACGCCTCTTTGTGGATCCTCTCCAAGACAACTGGACAGAGCTCCTGCCATTAGCGGAATTTGCCTTCAATAGCTGCCGTTACGAATCACTTCAATGCTCTCCTTTCTTTGCTGCTGGTGGGTACAATCCTGCTTCTTTTCTTCTCTCCTCCTTCTCCAGTGTTACAGCTGTGGACAAGCACCTGGATGACCGTGTTCGACCCTGGCTGGTGACTGCTGCCGCATGATACAAGACGGCAGCTGATCAGCGATGGGTCTCCGGTCCCACATATCAGAGACGTAACTAGAAGCCCCTTGTACAAGAAGTGCCACGGGCCACCCCAGACCACATTGACCACCTCCACAATGCCCTCATCTCTTTCTTGGAGCTCAAGTGCGGTCCTCTTAGTAATGCAAAGCGCTGAGAGATGAACCTACACCTTCGGCAGCCCTCCTCTAAGTTCGGCCCGCTCTACATCGGGCATTTCAGGATCCGTTCACGGATCTCTCCCGTGACAGAGGTAAGTCCAAGCGAGTTCTAGACCCAATACTCTGCAAAGTCTGCTACTACTTCCCCGGTACACGTGGATGGTCGTGAAGAGTACATCGCCTGAAAAATCCTGGATTCCCACCTTGTACGAGGTTCCCTCCAGTATCTTGTGGATTGGAAGGGGTATGGCCCGGAGGAGCATTCCTGGATTCCTGTGTGTGACCTGCATGCCCCGGCCCTGCGGCGGGCTTTTCATCGTGCTTTTCCATCCAAGACAGGTCGTCCGGGGGCCTCCCATTAAGGGGGTGTAGTGTCACCACTCAGTACCTGTTTCCCGTCCGCGGTGGGCTGGTGCTTCCAGGTTGCGGTGGCCAGCGGGTCACCCATGTGCAGGACGCCACTGTCTTTCTGCTGGCATCTGCACATGCGTCCGGCCCAGTTGGGCATTGGACCAAACCTCCGCATATCCAACAGGGCTCCCAGGCGAGCCCCTCTCCTCTGGCCGTCCTATTGGCTACAGCCTATTATTTGAATGGGCTACTCCAGGCTTAGGGTGCCTATTCCACAAGCTTGTCTAGTGTTTTTGTTCTTCAATGTGATTCCCTGGCTCTGACCTCAGGTTTGTCTGCTGACCACTCCGATCTCCAGTCCTTGGCTCTGACTTCTGGCTCTTCTGCTGACCACTCCAATCCCCAGTCCCTGGCTCTGACCCCTGGCTTGCTTCTGACCACTCTGATCTCCAGTTCCTGGCTCTGACCTCTGACTTGTCTACTGACCACTTTGGTCTCCAGTCCCTGGTTCTGCTCCTGACCTCTGCTCCTGACTTGACCCCTGCCTTCTTCCAACTTGTCCAGGCAGCCTGGTTTTGCATGGTTCCCAGCGTACTCCTATCCTGGGTGCACCCCGGCTCAACTGGGGTGGAACAATCTGGTTTTGTGACCAGCACCTTTACTCCAGCTTTGGCTGCTGCACAGGAGTACCTGGCACACCGTCACCAATCTCTGGCTCCACTCCCTAGCATCACACTCTAGCTTCTGTACAAGTGCCGGCACCACACTGGTTTTTACCCCTCTAGTGGTGACAAGTACCTCACTCTAGCTACTAAAGTGATATATACGGTATGGTCAAAGATACAGGAGATTTTGGATTCCTGTAATGATGTCTTACTATGTAACCCTCTTGTTATTCTGTTCTGATGTCTCTAATAAAAAATATTGATTTAAGAAAGCTGGATGTAGTGTTTCTAAGGATCCCTCTAGAATTTATTCCTAAGGTTCCTTCCACTTTAAATAGGGATCAAGAGGTGTGTTTACCTTTTTTGTTTCCAAAACAAACAACAGAGACAGAAAGTCTTCTCCACATTCCTTATGTTTTCATATATCTGGATGGACAAAGTAGTTCCAGTGCTCTGTTTGTAAACTTTTTTGGTATTCATGAAGGGACTCATGAAGGAAAGTCACTAAAGGCATAATTGCTAGATGGATCAGGTCAGCAACTGAAGAGGTACACAAAACCCAACATTTGAAACCTATTTGACCATCAGAGCCCATTCCTCCATTTCAGTTGCCTGGATAGAGTAAGCCCAATCATCCCTGGAACAATTCTGTAGAGCCACTACCTGGCAGAGTCTTCACACCTTTACAAAACACTATTGGCTGTATCTGCAATCAGTTGAGAATGCTGATTTCTGATATAATCCTGGAGGCAGTCTGTGTCTCTATCTAAGTTGAGCTTTTCTTTTTGTATTGGTGTGCTACCATAGAGACATCAAAGGAAAGAGGTAATTCTTCTTACCTATTAATTATTTTTCCTTTAGGTCTCAGAGCATAACACACATACTTCCCTCCCTATATTAATGTGTGGAATAAAGTATATCTTGATTTCTTTTCTGGTTTGCTTCATTCATCAATGGGGGGGCTAGTCAAGTGGGGAGCTATTTATAATTTTTTAGTGTACCTGTTCATATTGTGTGGTGGGGCTCTCTCTTGTTGTGTTACCTATGGAGAACCAAAGGACAAGAAATTGTTAAGAAAGAATGCATCTTTGGGCCGTATTTTCAAAAGGAAATTGGAGGAATTCTAGATGAAACCAGCTGCTTTATAGGGGACAAAATACAATTCCCCAAATATTCATGTATTTAAATGGGGCTTTTAACTCCTTGAATGCTAGAGACCTCTCCAATGCCTTGCTTCACTATGGTTTGAAACCTCTTTATCATTCAAGGGATTAAAAGCCCACTTTAAATCAATGGGGGGGGGGGGGGGTTGTACTCCCCTATAGTGCTATTAGTTTGCCCCCAAATTACTTCAGAATTCTTTTGAAAATATGGACCCTTGTCTCCTATGGTGTAGTTAGTTTGCTCAGAAATAGCTGCAATTCTTAGTACGTCAGCTTCACTGACATTTGTGTTTTATTTTCACAGTTTAACCCACTGAGTGCAAAGCAATGCATTCCATACCCCTCTGGCACTCAAAGGGTTAAATAACATTCATGAACTAATATGACTTCAGTGCATTGGGATTTCAGAATCAGAAGTACTGTATTGACCAAGTCTGCCCATAACCATTTGAGTGTTAGAGAGGTATCCAACACATTGCAACACAGTGTGTTGGATACCACTCTGGCACTCAAATATTTAAACATCTTATCAGAGATATTGATTAAATGCTGTAAACATGAAATTGCTTGTGGTAAACTTAAACAGTCAACATTTTCCAAACTCTGTAGAACCCCCTCCCTTCTCTGAGTCAAGGTAATTTAAATGGTGACTTGTGTTATTTTGTGAGAAATATCTTCTTGTCTAACTTTCTAATACATGTGTAGTATTCTGTGGGTCTTATGCACAGAAGAAAACTGAAGCAGTTCTGGAGCAAACCTACTGTACCATAGGTGAGAAATAAAAATACCTAAAATGTCACTTTGCAATTTATTTGGGGAACTTGCTAGCAGGGGTTAAAACCCCAGTTTACATTAATGGTAATGTTTATTTCTCCCCCAGAATTGTTCCTGGTTTCTTTTGTACATCATGCTCTGTTTTTTATTCTGAGCTAAAACTATTGGAAATGTAACTAACTGAGACCAGAAGTTTCCCTTGTGTAGACAGGATGACAAGGCCCCAGCACAGACTTTAATCAATGGATAGTTTTTGATACATTTGATTTAGTTAACAGTGCACACACAGTGATATTGGTGTTTTATTTCCAGTCTTTCTGGCTTTTATGGACTAATGACTTCAAGGCCCAAGGAGTGCAAAACAGCTTTTTCTGAGCAAAGTCTACTAAACACTTAATCAAAAAGGTTTTAAAATAATGTTCCCAGTAGCTAAAAGCCTTCACTCTTGGACATGAAATACACTGAGTCAATACTTGCATTTAGTGTGTCTTTCACAATTAAAGGCACAGTAACATATAGTTCCTCCATAAATATACCATGTTAGTACAAACTTGTTGACATTATTTGGAGGAGTCTAGCTATTGACAGCATTCCTGTTGGCACTTTTTAATTGGTGTCGCTAGAAAGCACTAATATAGCAGTGTTTTTTATCTACAGTTTCAGACATTACAATTAACGTTTTCATCTAAAAGCTTGTGTGAAACTGTGCAACAAAATGAACACCTTGTTGATTGCAGTAGTTGTTTTTTGTAGTGTTATAATTGTTTCTTCTCTACCTGATTTAGTGCAAGGGTGACAGAAAAATTTCCCTTCATGAGGATGTGGAGACAAGAAGGAGACAGATGAAAAGTTTAATTCCACAAAAACTAAAGAATATTCATTTTGAAAGTCATTAATTTGAGACCTATTTAGTCAAAGTTATCACTAGTAGACAGAAGATATTACAGTAAAAATTAATATCATTTTTTTCATTTACCTTTGACGAGATCACTTATGTTACAATAACCCTTAAGTAATACTTATTACCAGTCACATTTTTTTAATTGTTTTATTACAGAATAAAGGAGAATACAACATAATCAATACAAAGCAAGAGAAAGTTTACAAATCATCTGATAAACCAGCATTATCCTTGTTTTTTACTGATAACTTAAGATTCTTAAACAAAGACACTAAAGCCCCTACACCTAATAAGAACCCACCTAACCCCTCCAACACCTTGAGCAAGCTGAGAACCCCCACCCCCACTGAGTAAAACAGAGACAAATTTAGAGATAAAGTGTCCAAACTCGGCCAAATTAATCGGAGAGTCATGGCTCCCAGACTGTGTGGAAATTTCAGGGATAATCCCTATGCCTATATGTCAGATTATAGTTGGGAATATTGTGGTTAACCAGGTTTATTGAAATAATATGGGAGAGTGCCCTCTCTGACATCCATACCATTGCCACCACCTTCCATGCTATAACCTAGAGTTCTCTCATGAGCATTATATCTGAAGCAGGGTTGAGATCATCTTGCAGAGTGGAGAAAATGTTAATTTTTGGCAAGAAATGCACTGGTCTGCTCAAGAAATTAGAGGTAGTCTCAATGACCTGTTTCAAAAATGCTTGGCACATCCACAAGAGGAGCCAAAATGTTCCCAGAGCATTTCCACACCTATTGCATCTATCACTACTTAAGTCACCCATTTTATGCTATCTTATAGGGGTATAATATGTTCTGTGAAGGATTTTAAGTTGAATGAGACGATGCCGGGAAGTGAAAGAGACAGCTTTTAGCACTCAGCCTGGCCAGTGACCATTCCAATTACTCCATTATGCCCAAGCCCCCTCCCATCAAATCCTAAGAGGGTATCATAGACAAATGGCATACATTTTGAGGGTTTTTTTCACAAGGACTAGAGATAAGAGATCAGAAGTCACTATGTGTGGTGAACAGTTACCCCAGTATGCTTGTAGGACATGAAAAAGATGCAAACAAGAGAAGAAACATGCGTTAGCAATATTATATTGCATGTGGAGTTGTTCAGATTGTTTTAGAATGTTATCCTGATCGATCTGCCCCAACATAGTAATGCATACACCACCCATTGTGCTCCAAAGTCCAAACCCTTCATATGTTCCAACCCAGCCTCCCCCCACAGAGGGGTGCTCGGTTCCTGAGCCAGATGGCTACAGGTGGACTTGATATCAGATCACACCTTAGACAATGTTTGAATGGGAATGGCAGTAGCCGAACTAACTTCCGTACTCAGAAGAAGCAAGTGAGAGAGATGGTAACCCAAACGGAGGAATGGCTCATCAATTTTGAGAAATTCATATGTGTCATCCAGTGAAACATAGCTAAAGCAAATTGACCCTGATCTGAGGGAAAATATTTGTAGAAGTCACCGTTAGAGTCAACAATTTAATTCTGGACATCCCCCCATAGGTAGTTTGTTAGTATTTTAACAATTAATTTGAAGTATAGTTTTGGGCACTCTGGGAAATATAGAGGAATTTAGGTAGGAAGATAATTTTTATTAAACTGGATCTTCCTATCGCATTTAACAGGAGTTTAGACCAAGCTCTAGTTTGGTCAGAAAGTGGGACAGTAGCAGATCCAATTTCCTCACATAAGAAATTGGCCACAAAGGCAGATACCATCACACCAAGATATTTAAAGGAGGCCACATGGCATAGCTGTGAGCTTGCTGCACACATATCCTTCAAAATTGGGTCCAGTGGTAGGAAAGACGACTTGGACCATTTTTATCCTTAGTCCCGAAACTACTTCATCAAATATAGCACCTTTGCCTGAGATCCACCACTGTCTCCCAAAAAAAGAAGAATATCATCCACACACAGCACCACCTTCTCCTACCTAGTACCCACAATGAGCCCATGTATATTCAGATCACCCCTAAGTCAGGACGCCAATGGCTCTAGGGTCAACACAAAAATCCCAAGCTACAGGGGGCAACCCTGCCATGCTCTTCTGCTCAATGGAAAAGTATTTGGCTATCCATCCCCCACCAGGACCCTAGCATAGGGGGACTCATAATATTTTGACCCAGGTTACAAAAGGCCAAAGCCGAAATGTTGCAGGACACACCACAGGTAGCTCCACTTGATGTGCAAAAAAGGCATCTGAGATTATGGACAGTAAACTTACCAGGCACCCCATCTAATAAAGAAGAATCAACATGGATACAATAGAATTTAATCTATTGGCCAAGATTTTGGCCAGAATCTTAGCATCTGTGGTGAGCAGGGAGATAGGTTGGTAGGATTCACATGTACGTGGATCCTTCACAGATTTTGGGATAACTATAACAGCTGCCTCATTTAGGGATGAGGACAAAGAGAGAAAGAATCAAAAGCCACATAGTATGAGTAAGGAGCAATAATGTGCACACATACTTTGTACCATTCAGCTGGCAATCCATCCACCTCAGATGGCTTCCCAGCAGGTAAGCTCCCACTCATATTCACCACCTCCCTCAAAAGAATGGGTAAATAAAAAATATGTCTGCTATCAGAGCATAGTTCAGGTAGATTACAATTCTGTAAATTTTGAAGTAAGTAGCAAACTCTTTATCTTCTTCCCTTTCATTGAACATTGATGTTATATTGTAGATGCCTTTACCACTTCTAACTAAGTGTTCTATCAGTCTCCCTGCTTTATCACCATTTTCAAATAGGTTCTGTCTTTTGTAAAACATGTGATTTAAATTAAATTCCACTAACTTCAAATTTTAATTAACCGCGGTCTTGGTTAAACTGGTCAAAAGACACAGGGTCCCCATTCTCAATAAAGTGCCTTTCAGCTTCCCCACTCCTCTTTCCAGTCTCTCAATCTCTCCCTTCATTTTCTTTTGTGAGAGAAGATGAGATAGGTAAGTGAACTACTGGACACCACAATAGCAGTGTCCCATATCATCTCCTGCGAGGCAGATGCCTCATTTGTCTCAAAGTAAGATTCAAGGTCTTGTTCATGTTGTTTGGCATTATCATCTATAGACAGTCAAAAAGTTCTGAGCTTCCAGCTCCTAGACAATCGGCATTTGCCTGATCCAGCAGTAATAATAATAAACAGTGAAGAGTGATCAGAAATGACCTTCGTCAGGAAATGACGGATCTCCATCAGGCTCCACACAGATTTAGACACAAATGAATACTTAATGCTGGACAACAATTTGTAGGTAGCAGGGTGACACAAGAAACCTTGTTTTGTAGGGTGCAGGGTATGCCAAGCATTTATCAATCCCGAATCTTCTATTAAGCTTGTAAATTTAGATCTAGTCTGACTACAGTCCTCACCTGACCAACCGAGTCTGTCCTGGATGGCATGAATAAACCACACTATACTGAAGTATAAATTACCACATTTTAGAAATTGTAAATAGCAATCAAGAGGAGTGGAAGGGGGCATATTTTGTAAATAGTAATCATTTGGTTCAATCAATCTTATGAGCAGTTACTGAGTCTGTTTATCCTAAAATATGTAACTAGAGAATAGTCAGAGAAAGGATGAGACCTATTTAAAGTCTAAAGCCATTTAAATTGACCTGCCATCTAAAATTATGCTTGCATAATCACCGAGCTAATTCTGAACTCACTATGCATTAGGCTAGTCAAAAGGATAGTAGATCGCCCATGTACATTCTTAAACCAATACCCACTTCTTATGGGCAGGCGGTGCCTAGAAAATTAGCCAGTATGCACTAGTATATATTTTACCATCTACTTTATATGCATTCCCAGAAATAGTGGAACCTCATCTGAGACAGGGCTATGCTCTAAGCCATATTGCTCTGTTGGGCCCCGGGGTTCACATGTGCCCATTGCTTGCCATGCAGTCCATTTGCAAATCCTGGACTGCCATCCCAAAAAAATCTCTAAATATATAGTGATAGACCCTCGCAGACCACTGTGGAGTGGGGCCGGCCTGCGACATCTTCATTCACTTGATTTTGGACATATGTGGACTGCTAATGGAATCACCACCCTATGTCACCTCTATGCAGATAACATACTCAAAATGTGTGAACAGTTACAAGTAGAATTTAGGATCCCCAATAGATGCTTCTTTTCCTATCCCATATTATGGCATGCGCTCTCTGATGTGTGTACCAACTAACCACCAGACAGTCCCACTGTTCCTGGCAGCAGGGGGTCACCTTTTCAAACCAATATCCCTGTTATATAGTTACATAGTAACATAATAAATTAGGTTGAAAAAAAGACACAAGTTCATCAAATTCATCCCTTGCCTCATAAACCAGAAAAATTAGAATTATTGAGCTTTCCTGCTGCCAATTCATTTAGTCTTTATCAGAACTTCCTGTTTTGCTTGCTAATGCACAGTATAACCCTGTATGTTCCCTTTTGAAAGAATTGTATAGAATCTTCTCTTAAATGTATCCATTGTATTTGCCATAACCACATCCTTTGGCAAGGAATTCCACAATTTACAGACCTTATTGTAAAAAACCTTTCCTCTGCTGAAGTCGACACCTCCTTTTCTCTAATCTCAAGGGGTGGTCCCTGGTTATTTGATCAGGCTTTGGAATGAACAACTGACCAGAGAAATCCCTGTATTGACCTCTCATATACTTGTACGTTATGATAAGATCTCCTTTTAGTCATCATTTCTCTAGAGTAAATAAGCCAAATTGTCTAGTCATTCTTCATTCGTCAAGTCCTCCATTCCCTTTGCTTTCTTCAGTTCTAGAATATCCTTTTTCAGAACAGGTGCCCAAAACTGCACTGCATATTCAAGGTGAGGTCTTACCAACAATCTGTACAATGACAAAATGATGTTATCCACTCTTGCTTCAATACCCCTTTTTATGCAAGACAAGATTTTGTTTGCTTTTTGGTACTGCTATTTGACACTGGTGATTGTTTCCAAGTTTGTAGTTTACAAGGATTCCCATGTCTCTCTTTAGCAACTAGTCTCCTAAAATTATTTAATTAAGTTCATAAGAAACATTGGAGTTTTTTTCTTCCCAAATGCATGACTTTACACTTTCCCACATTAAAATTCATATTCCATTTGTTTGCCCAATCTGCTATTTTATGTAAATCCATATGTAGAGAACAAATATCCTGTTCTGAATTTATTACCCTGCATAATTTAGTGTCATCTGCAAATGTTGATATTTTGCTTTCTATTTATCTATTAAAAAGCAGTATCCCAAGTACTCAACCCTGAGGTACTCCAGTTTCAACTTTAACTGTATTGGAGAATTATCCATTTACAACCATACGTTGTTCCCTATCCTTCAACGAGTTTGCTATCCAATTACAAAGGTTATCCCTCAGTCTCAATTTGCTTATTTTATACCACAGCCTCCTATGTGGAACTGTATCAAATGCCTTTGCAAAATCTGGATATACTGAATCAAACGCCTTACCATTATCTAGGTTACCCTATTTCTTCATAAAAGCTGAAAAGATTAGTTTGGCACTGAAAAGATTACTAGAGAGGGTTACTTTTTCTGACACTACCTCACTATGAGCTAAATGGGACACTGATGTAGGGAAACTGGAGGACTGGGAGTGGGCAACCTCTAGAAAAAGGCCCCAAAATGGTGGCTGCAATGATCAGACACCAATTTCTACAATTAAAAATGTTTAACTGAACATACCACACCCCAGTTAGGCTGTACAAGATGGGTAAATTGGACAGTGACAAATGTAAAAGATGTGGTGAGGATGGAGCTATATACATCTTATATAGTCCTGCCCACAGTACAGTGTTTCTGGGAGAAAGTAACTGGGTAGATCTCTCTAGTCTAGTCCCCCTTGATCCCAAAGTATTCTTATTGTCTATCTTACCTGATCAGTTGCATCCCACGACGGACTATATTTTAATTAGGGAGCTGCTTGTGAAGGCGCTGAAGGTGGTGGCAAAAGTATGATTGTTGGAAAGACCACATGCCTGTGCCAGCTGGGTTATACTAATCAACAGCAACCTTTCACAAGGGATCTATAACCAAAAAGCAATCCCTGGAAAATTTCACAATGTCTGAGCTGATTGAATATATTATATCTCTGCTTAAACTAACGAGGAAGAAAAACATATTTATGTACATACATATATGTACCTGTGTCTGTATATACAACTCAGATGCTTTCATGCAGTTTTTGGTACACGCTTGGGTTTGGCTCCTGGATGCAGGGAGATTGGGGAGAGTGGCTGCTCTGCCTGCAGGGGTATTGGATATAGTTGGAGTTTCTGTTGGGATGGTTTCCTGCACAGTTTCGGATGTTTGAGTTGTCTAATGTAAATTCAAATTGGGCAGAGATATACTTTGTATTTTTACAGTATACTGTTTCTTTGCAAAATTCATTCATGTACGCCATGCTATTGTCTCCACTTTGCTTGTGTCTATGTATACCAAACCCTGTCCTTATAATAAAAATATTAAAAAAGGCCAGTGGCTGTATGGAATAGTTTAGGATAAATTTAAGCTTGATACATTTCCCCAAATCATTACCAACACACCCCATCAACATCAGCTCAATACAATATGCAGATTAAATACTGAGCTGAGCAAGTGGTAGGAAAGCAAACACTTCCACATCTAGGTTCATCAAGGAATTCCCTATATGGGAATTGTTGGTCTCACTTATTCTTTGACCAAAGTTACCATGTTGTTAGGGTTACAGTTAGCTCTATTATCATGGTCCGTATAAGGGCAACAGGAAAAGTGTGAGACTTCAGCAGGGATCATGACACAGAAATCTCAATGGGACAAATGTATCAATGAAAATTCCTTTTAAATCCACAGCAAAAAAATACATATATCAAAGAAAACTTCACTGAATTCAATAAAAGTTCTTCTTTCTTGCATAAGATGCAATTGTTTTGCTCCTAGAAGTACTAAATGGGGCATACATATCAATACAAAAATTGTATTTGTTTATTTATTTATCTAAAACATGTTTTACCATGTTTTACGCCTCAAGTATTTCTTGAAGTGGTTTTAGTCAATGACAATCAAAACAATTGTACTCTATATATGAATAATAACATTAACACTGATTTCAATTAGAGTTTTTCTTTGATACATATGGTGTAATTGTTTTGTTCCTCATTTAATAAACTTTTTAGTGGATACATAAGCTCCAAAAGCTCTGTAAGGCAGTTATACATTATGACATATTGGGATGAATGTACCAATATGCCAGTGCAGTTTTGCTGGCTTCAGCCTCCAATTGCATTTGAGGTTATGTAGTAGTACATACTGGTGCAAACAGTCTGTGTTGATAACACTTTCATGCTAGCAAGCCTCAAACACCTCCTGTATATCATGCACAGGGAAATGGAATAGTTATGCCATTTTTTCTGTGCATTGTTATATGCATAATAATAAGTTGCAGAAGAAAGGAGTTTCTCGAAACCAATAAATTCCCATGCTACCCTCCCCTAGGTAAAGGGGGAGTATTTTAGAAAGAAATAGCATAGTAAATTGGCTTTATGCAGACTCAGGGCTAAGAAATCTGTCTGTCCCCTGGTTTAGTATGGAATCATATTGAGTTTCAGATTTGTATCCCACTCAGATTTTATATGGTGATGAAAAAGATCATTGACTATAACATGTATAAATATAACAAAGATTTGTATGAGCCCTGTTCCTTTTATGCATGTGTATTCACCTTTGGGGGCAGAAGGTTGTGCTCTATAACTGACATCAGTAATGGCTGTCTGATTCTTTACCAAACGTCTTGACAAAGGGCTGCTAAGACACAAAATAGCTGTCAGCTTTATGGAGGAGTGCCATCTACTCCCCCCACCTGTGTTGTGCAGTTGCAGTATGAACGCTGAATAAATGAACTTTTTATCCCAGGTGAGTGACAGCCTTTTCTTCACTTCATTGTTGGATATTAGTAGAACACCCACCTCATGCAGATGTAGTTACCCACAGCATTGACTGTTGCATAATGTAATTGGAGGAAAGGAGGTGGTTAGAGACAACTAACATTGTGTACTAGGCAAATCTTTGGGGATGTTGCTACAAGCAGAAACATATTTACCCCTTAAGGATCTAAGGGGATTCCAATGGGTGTTCTGCACTGCATTGTCCTCTCCTTTAGTCATTAAGGGGTTAAGGTACAAATGTCCATTTTTTACATTTGTTTGTAAAACAGCTAGCATGACATAAAGCTAGAATATGTTTGAATCTTCAACCAGAAATTATATGTGAGGCCAGGCTCACTTTACAATTTTGGAGTCTAAAGATGACTCAGATGTATTGATTTTGCAATGCACTGTAGAGTTCTCTAGTATGCAAGGGGTTACTCAACATTGGAAGCATTTCTAGGTCACTTTTAAAATATATAGAAACTCTACATTTTACACACAAAATAAAGTGTGAATCCTTAAAATTTAATCATAAAAGTAATCAAAAACTTTTAAATCACAGTGCAAAATTTGCATGTTGGCATTTGAACACCAGCTTATCAATTGTTGGAAATATCAATTAAAATGACAGTTATCCTTTGTTTTCTAGTTTTAATTTAATAGTTAGATATTTCTTTTGTCTCTCTCTGCTATACGCTTCTTCCATATTTCACAAAAGTGATGTTTCTCCAGAGACAAGGGGCAGACCGGCCTGGCTTTGTCTTCTCAAGGTGCTCTGAGGGAATTGAGGCTCGTGTCGCATAGATAAGGGGTGTCAGTTGTTGTGGTTGGGGAGAAAAAGAATAGAAAGATTATACAGCAGTACAATGGATCCATCTCTCCCACTGCTGTGTGGTTATCATTAGCTGCTGTATTGCTGTGATAACGATGCTTATATCGCTTTTCAGTCATTGGCCAGCACTGGGAATATGTTCAGATTTTAACACATATAATGTCCTGTTATACACTGGCAGACCACAGGTTAGAGCTTGTGTATAAATATAAATAATTCAGTGGTTAGAACAAGAATATTTTAATACAGTGAGGCTCGTGTACCTTGATGCTGATCCAGAACAAACCAACTGCACCGTATGGGGGACAATAAAATAACCTCATTGGCAACTAGCTTAAGGGATCACTGTCATAGTTTTGTTTTAGACAAGTTAAAACTGTTGAGGGGCAATTTTGTAACAGGGAAGGGAAGGAAGGAGTCATTTTAAAGTAATTGCAACAAAAGATGATCCATTAGTGCTCACCAACTTCTTGGAAAAAAGAGGCAAAATATCTATACAATGGTCCAAATGTTCATTTCAAGTATTCCAGCAATCTCTCAATCTTTTATCACAGAATGGTTCTAATGATAACCTTGCAGCTGTCATGTTACATGAACCCCTCGACTGATATATGTATGTGTGTATAAATTTATATATATATGTATATAGTACTGTGTGAAAGTCTTAGGCAGGTGTGAAACAATGTTGTATAGTGAGAATGCTTTAAAAAATAGACATGTTAATAGTTTATTTTTATTAATTAACAAAATGCATTGTGAGTGAACAGAAGAAAAATCTAAATCAAATCAATATTTTTGTGTGCCCACCCTTTGCCTTCAAAACAGCATGAATTCTTCTAGGTACACACTTTGTTAAGGAACTCGGCATATAGGTTGCTCCAGACAACTAACCACAGTTCTTTTGTGGATTTAGTTAGCCTCATTTGCTTCCCGCTCTTCATTTAATCCCACACAGACTCACTGATGTTGATAACAGGGCTCTGTGGGGTCCATACAATTACTTCCAGGACTCCTTGTTCTTCTTTACACTGAAGACAGTTGTCATGCTGCAGAATATATTTGGGGCCAATCAGATGCCTCCCTGATGGTATTGCATGATGGATAAGTATCTGCCTGTACTTCTCAGATTTGAGGAGGCCATTCATTCTGACCAAATCCCCAAATCCATTTCAGAAATGCAGCCCCAAACTTGCACAAAACCTCCACCATGCTTCACTGTTGTCTGCAGACACTCATTATTGTACCCGTCTCCCATCCTCCGTCCAGTTCCTGTGTTTCTGTGCATAGTTCAGTCATTTGGCCTCGTTTCCACGTCAGAGGTATGGCTTTTTGGCCACAAGTCTTCCATGAAGACAGGATAGTAGATGGGTGTACCAAAATCCCACTATTTTCTGCCAGTTCTGAGTTTATGGCAATGCTGGACATCTTCTGATTGTGAAGGTGATGATGTGTCTTTCCTCTGCTGTACTAAGTTTTCTTGGCTGACCACTGTGTCTATGGTCCTCCAAATTGCCTGTTTTTTTTTATGCGACTTCAAAAGAGCTAGGATAGCACATATGAAAACCACTGTCTGCCTTGAAATTTCTGCCTGGGCGAGACCTTGCTAATGCAGTATGACTACCTTGTGTTTTGTTGGTGTGCTCAGTCTTGCCATGTGCTCAAACAGTTTATGGACAGGCACAGTGCTCCGTAAAAGTGTCAGAAGATACAGACTTTGAATCTCTGCTAACCTTATAGCCCTGTCATCAACCTCACTCTCAACTTCATCTGTATCTGAACAAGAGAAGGATGCTTGAGGGATATATTCTAGATCTGCATCATCATCAGTCATCATTAGGTCATCCTCAGCAGCATCAGCATCACCTGACAGTTCTTGCCCACTACTACCCTTATATTCCTCTAAGCTTTTGGAGTTCTCACACAATTTCTTTTTACTTTTACCATAACAAAATTCACTACTACTTTGAGGACAGGTGTTTTTGTGTCTCACTGTCTGATGCAGCAGACGGTTCAGCTGCTACACCTTCCTCTATTATGCTTTTGACGGCATCATCAATACTTGAATGTGATGCGTTGTTGTCTTCACTGTTCTTCTTATATGGTTCTATATATCTACTTGCACTGGTGGTGCTGGACCTAGTTTTGCTGGGACCTTGACAAACTGCACCCTCCCTTGGAGTAAAGGATCATCATTGATTGCACATGCTGCAACAACCATTGCTGCAGTAGGTTTTTGGACTACTACTTTACTCTCACGTCCCTACACTGCTCCGCCCCTCCCCCTTCCCCTTGTGCTTTTTCTGGACATTCTCCAACTACACTGTGTTTTTTCACTGTACAGTGCACAACACAACTGATGGAGCTGTATGATGACTTGCCTAAGCCTAAGATATTTTGTTTTTTATTTTTTTTTCATTCTTTTTATTTTTATTTTATTTTTTTAAGTCCACCCTCTTGTCTTATCACAGTCTGTCAAAAAAAAAAATTATAACTGAAAAAGAAAATCAACTTTGTATTTCCCCAGACTTCCCCACCCAGCACAGGGACAATAACAGCAAGATCAGCAAGCAAATAGGTTGCCTGTGTCTTACCTATCAGTCCCATGCAATTTTGGAGTATTTGGGGGACAACCTCCTCCCTCCCTTCTTATCCCCTAGAGTGCCCCCAGACTCCACTAATACAGAGAACAAATGTCCTACTTAAATAACGTCCTAAACTAAGCTTCAATTCCACTTTATTTGCCTATCTCCATTAGCTAAAAAAACATGCTGCTCTCTCCTCTCACAAACACAGAATGGCTGCTGTGAGAGCCTGACAGACTTTTATATGGCTGTAGAAATCTTTTGTGTGGTGTAGAAATATTTCTTCCTATTGATTTCAATGTGCAGAAAAGTTGGAAGAAAAGAGAAAAAAAAAAGCACTTTTCGCGGGAAATTTTTCGCCAAGCGCAAAGTGCCATTATTTGCCGATTTCAGTTTGAGGTGAAAATTTTCGCCCATCCCTAGTCCTAATGTCAATAAGGGCACAAAATCTCAAAAAGCAAAGAAGGATTGGGAGCTAAGAATAGATTCCATTCCCTTGGGTTTTGCACTTAAAGTGTTAACTCTTGGGGTGATTGCTCATTTGTTTTTGCACTTACTGGATACCTTCTTATGTACTTGTGTAAAAAATCTTGAGTCTGTAATGCCCCAATAGGAACTCCCATGTTGCTCTGTAGGTCACGGTCTTCTTCCAAACCCCACAAGCACACAAACAATTCCAGTGTAATCGTATCCTCCTCTGGTACTCTCACCGGACCTCTCATCTCTTCCTATTCATCACAGTCATGCACTCAATCAGTTATAATGGTACTTGGCAAAATATAGTGCTCACCATGCATAAGTGTATGCACAATTTATTATAAAACAAAAATATTTAAAAAATGTGGAAAGTAGTAGAAGATAACTAAAGTTTACAATTAACAGCAAATAAGTAAGTCACTGTGACTGTAAACTACGTCGTGGGTATTGATTACCTATCTGTTTTGGTTATAGTTATTAACCAGTACAGCGAGTTTGAGGAGTATCATACATTTATCAACAGCTCAGGTTAAAGCGAAACCTTTAATTCTTGTTATTTAAAACCTTGTATATTTTTGTGCAAATTAAAAGAACAATATTGATTGTGTGGATACACCCTTTCTTCACCACAATCTTATTAAAACCATATGAATTAGAAATGCAGTTTCTCCAGTTCTGCTTGCTTACTATTTGGACATTCATGCACTTTTTCTTATTAGTTACTGTCTGTTGGATCGATTGGCATTAAACCATGCAATCTTGCATAATATCTAAAAACAATACTTAGAAAAGATAAAGATAGTACAAAGCCCCTAGAGCTCATTTATGAAGAATGACACTACATTATATTCATTTTCTGATCTGAGGTTTTAAAATGGACATTATGGTGTTTGTTACAAATTGGGTAACAATGTTGCATTTACATATATTCTCAAGAGAGAGAAAAATGAATTTTCATTGATCTTGATGAGCCTTTACTTATTGGTTTACAATAATAGGAAAAAAAATATTTTGTTTAGTGCGGTTGGTTTCATACGATTCTGCTAGAAGAAACAATATAATCATAACCAATGAAATCCTGTCAGTATGAAGTGAAATGACCTAAAGACAAGCCTCCATCTTTAACCAATCAAATGACTGAAGGAAGAGTCTATTTACAAACAACGGAGCCACCCTTATTTTGAGGCCTTAAATACTGATACGTCAGGCAGCTCAGTAACTTAATATCCAGACAAATCTGCCGGTGAGAGTGGCAAAACATGTAGGGTAGTGTAAAGAGTTAACACAGATAGCACCTAGCATGCAATAGTTGACATTCTGAGTGCATGATTCCCATTTAATGTGTTATCTTTTCTATTGAATCAGAGCGTATCTGCTCCATCTATCATACTTCTGATATGACTTAGTGAGTGGTTACTATACTGGGTTGGGTGATGCCTATACAGGAGATATTACAAGGCTCATTCCTTATAAATGAGCTCTAGGGGCTTTTTCTATCTCTATCTTTACTAAGTATTCTTTTTGGATATTATTCCAGATTGTATGGTGAAATAACAAGTGATCCAACAAATAATTGCCATTAATCTGCAGTACATCACACTGAGTTTCTAATTTACTAATTGTATCAAGAGTTAGTAATAAAATATATAATAAACACAGTTTGGTGCCAGTGATGCCTCATCATCAGGATTAGATATAGACTTTAAGAAAGCCAAACATAGCGGGACTGGTAACTGAAAGATACATGGCCATCGTAGGCCTTGTTTTTGTCAGATGTTACACAGTATAATCTTATTCTGTTTATTCTCAAATATAAAGTTATTGTGATTAATGGTAAAAGATATTCATTCTAGACTGAAGTTCCTCTTCTTTTACAAAAAAGGACTTGTCTTTTATTAAATAGTGTTGGACCACTTTAATCCCAGTATTATGCTCAATGATGGTATATATAGCAGCGTCACCCAAATATATTGTCAGTGAATCATTGCCAGATATTATTGGTCTTCCCCGGGGGATCAGTTAGACTCATCTACTTTTGCTATATGGTAGTAGATGGCTGTGGTAGGATATTTCACAAAAAGGCATGCAAATTATTTTTTGCTTAGGATGTCTTCATTTTGAGCATTTGAAATCAACATGGCATACTCTGTTTTTTATAGCTAGCTCTTGGATTATCCATTAGTTGTTCGTAAAATTTAGTATCTGTTAAAGTTCTCTCTGCCTCTTTATGTAATCAGCCCAATTTTGGATTACTATCCCTCTTCCTTTATCCGCTTCTCTTATAATTGTAGCTTAACTTTTCAGAAGAGACTGTAAACTGTTTTTTTCTTTTGTGGATACATTTTTATGAACGATTATTGGCTTTTGAACCATACTGTATGGTATGTCTTATTTTTCATATATTCTCTTGGTGACACGTGTTTTGACATGTTTTCATTTATTTTTAGAGCAATGCAGGTTCTAACATACTGCTGATAGCCTATCTCCTGTATGTTGTGTAGGAGATATGATTATTTTGTTAATCCTTAACAATTCTACAAATCAAGATATGATAAGTAATTTAACTTTAATGAGTAGAAAGTTATAGGATCGAAATAGGATTTTGTGTGTATATTATAGGGTTTGGGAAAGGGGGTGTATTTGAATCATTAATACAACTTGATGAATGGGATTATACTGTGCAACACCTGATAAAAACAAAGCCTATGATTGGCCAAGTATCTTTCAAATTCCGTTCCTGCCATGTTTGTCGTTCTTAAAGACATTATCTAATCCTGATGAAGGGGCATCAATGGCCCCAAAACGTGTTGATTATATATTTTAGTCTTCTTGTACTATTTTGCAAGTGTTTTAATATTTTTGTTTTAGAATAAATTGTGCTTACACATATCTAGTGAGCAATATATTTTTTCCAAGCACCAGTATAGTGGTTTCAGCTTATGATTGTGAGGAATAGGAAGATACAAGATGGCCGGTGAGAATAACAAAGGGAAATATGATGACACCGGAATTATTTGAATGGTGGTGAGATGTGGAGGAAGACTGTGACCTACAGTGCAACACGGGAGGTCCGATGGGTACTACTGACTCAAGGCTTTTACACAAGAAGGTATCTGGTAAGGGCAATTAAGTGTGTATGATGGATAGATGAGCAATCGCAGAAGAGTTAACACTGTAAATGCAAAACCCATTCTGTTTGTTCCTGTCTCCCCAATCCTTCTTTGCTTTTTGACATTTTATTGTCTTTGCTAGTAGTATCCTATGTCTTCTGCCTACTTCCCCGTCGGCACCACACAATTCCCTGGTCTGTTCCTCTTTGACAATTCATGCTGCAACACTTCCTGCTATCTACATATAATAACATCCTTTAGGATCCCACACTAGTTTATTGATAGCTTTTTTGTTTCATTTATGCCTTATGCACATAATATATAATTGTATTGCATCTAGTATAATATACTTAGATACCTTTGTGTAATGTCTTTTTTTAACTAATTGGTTGGCCACACTTGGTCTTTCTAAGGGTACTAGGACCCGGGGAAGATGATGAGAGTTGTAGGTCTTATGTTTACCAACTGTTCTGGTATGAAGAGGCAGTTAGTAGAGATGTAATTTGTGCAGTGGTGGTAATTAAAGTAAATCAAAAGGAAATGGAGCATGGAAACTGGGCCAAGGATTCTAATAATATAATTGGTTAAGTCAGGGTTAGCATACATGTAGGCAGTGATAAGTCTTTAATGCAATATTTTGCATTAAAAATGTTTAAACATGTTTTCCTAAATCAATACATCATTTTCTCAATGTCACTGATTCTGTCTATCAGTATTTGTTTAGGTGAAGGGTGAGGGGAGGTGCTTACTGGTTGCTAGTGAGTCTATGAACTCAAAGTTGTTGCCATGAATGTTGTGATTCTCTGGCCTATCATTTGGTTTTATGGCATCATGGAAAGTGCAGAATTCTCAATGTAATTATGGTTGTCTCCTAGGGCCCCTCTGGCAGCTGAAATGGTTTGATATCAGGGTCAAAGTACAAACAAGAGAGAAAAGTTAGGAAAGCTACTGTTAAGGTTAGTAGATTGCTTACACTATCTCCATGTAAGGCATTATTGATCTTTGATTGGCATACGAAGATTGTATAAAATACATATTTCTAAGTGAGCATAAAAACTGTTAAAAAAAACTACCCAGAATAATGACAAGTATGAGTCAGAAAGATGGGGTGTTAGATTTCTAAGCAGTATCCAACAAATGGGTCATAATATACAAACTTTCTTGTGCAGGTGGCCGGTAAGTACCAGGGTAAAAACTAGGTTAAAGCAACATGGAATTCCCCACCCTTCAGATTGTGGAACTGTGCAAAAATAAAGAATTAGTGTCATATTTATAAAGTGTTTTTGAAAAAAATATATATATTTGATATAAAATATGTCTTTTTATATACATATTTATATTGTATTTGATGTTTTATTTGCTTTTTGATTTTATTTAGCATGTATATATTATATATTAATCAGATAGTGGCAGGTCTTTTAAATGGAGCTGGATAAAGCATGACACTTTGTTTAAGACCTCCTAAAAACTCATAGAAGTATTTTATTGTTCTTAATTGTCATGTTACAAAGTCAAACCAGGAGAGGATATTGGCCTTTGTGTAGTGTTGTTACCAGTGTTCCTCATAGACAATGAGAGATCCCTGTAAGTCCCTCTAACATTTAAGCCTAAAGGGATAGTACTACTTAAAATGTAAAAAAATATGTTGTAGGGTTTATCCCCTTGAGTAAAACAAGAGTACTCCCACTGCTGAAAGGTATTTTATTCAAAAGTTATTACAGCTCGAAGTTGAATTTTTTAGATGCAATATCACAGTGGCCTGAAATTGTACAGTGGCACTGTTGCTACACCATCCTATGGACAGCTCTGGTTCCGAGACCATAATTCTCCATAGGATGGTGTAGCAACAGCACCACTGTACAATTTCAGGCCACTGTGATATTGCACCTAAACAATTCAACTTTGAGCTGTAATAACTTTTGAATAAAACACCTTTCAGCGGTGGGAGTACCCTTGTTTTACTCAGGGGATAAACCCTACAACGTATTTTTTTACATTTTAAGTATTACTCTCCCTTTAAAGGGATAGTCATGCTTAATATGATAAAAGTATGCATTTTAGTGTTTAGCGTGTTGAGTAAAACATGGATACTCCCACTGCTGAGAAAAATTGTATTCAAATTTTACTAGCAAAACTTTTTTTGCTCTGCAATTTAATGGTGGCACCGTTGCTAAAGTGGTCTCTTAAAACCTATGGTCAATTAACCAAAAACCTCTATAGGACGCTGTAGTAACTATGCCAATGTAAATTTCCAGCCATGTAGTTACTGAACCCAAAAAATACAAGTTTGAACTGAAATAATGTTTGCATAAAATCTCTCAGCTGTGGGAGTTCCTTGTTTTACCCAGCAGGATATATTTTTTGAATATTAAGCATTAATATGCCTTTAACACATTGCATATTTAATATCAGTTCTTTACCATTTGTCTTTGTTTCTTTCTTTTGTTTTTTTATGATAAATAGCAATAGACACTGGCCTCAATTATATGTTGTCCTACTGAGTACTTTCATTACTAGATAACTGAATATATATGCGCATCACAAAAAGGCAGCCATTAGTCCAAGTTTCCCCACGGTGCTAAGCATCCAACACACACTCCATGGTACATAAAGACAAGCAAGAAACACCACAGGAAAACAGTCATCCTCCACCAGGCCCCCTGGATACTGGAGTGAGCTCATCAGTACAGAACATAATTACAATTCATATATAATTTCATAAGGGTACATGCTGCCTAAACTCTTCTGTACAACAATAGTATAATATGTTGTTATAATAAATATAAATAAAATATACAAAGAAATAACAACTCTTGTATCATATATACAGTGATACCAAACAGATACCATATAAATATGATGCCCTTCCAATGCCAATGTTATATTCCATATGTAATAAATGTGATATGCATCATTTCATTAATAAAGTGCCCTGTGCAAAAATACTAATATATATATATATATATATATATATATATATATATAGACAAAAGGGGCAGCACCCATGGGTCTTATTAATGATCTACAAATTTATAATGCAAAAATCAACCGTCAATGTTTCGGTCCACACAGGGACCTTTTCTATTTATGGGATTGTGCACCTGGGCAAGAGATGTTTCTGTAGGAGTGAGTGCTTTCCACCCATGGGATTTGCTTATATATATATACATATATATATATATATATATATATACATATAAATGTTTTCTAATGTGCCTAAACATATATTACCTAATGTTTGTTTTAATATACTCATATATAACTATTATACTGAAAGTGTTATAGTGCTCAGACTGTCATGCGTTAATCAAACCTGATATTTTTTTTGTTAATATACAAAAACTCTTCAAATGCAAAATGCACTAGTACTATAAAATGACAAAAATAAATTGACGAGACTGATTAGATATAATCATTCAAGCACTCCATTCACATGATGTGCAGACTTAAATTCCCGGTTGTTCAGATGGCACATTATATTGTAGTGCACAGAGAGAATAATACATTAGAATTGAGTAAAACAGTGGCGAGACAACCTATAATTAAGGAATCCCTGTTCAACATTCCTTCAGTGTCTGTCAAGCCTACAATGAAGAGTCTGTATAGTAAGTCCAGTTTACTGGGCTCCACATATACAGGTAATTCAATATGCCACACATCCTATTTAATAATTCACTAAGATGTTTGTCAGAAGCCATCATGTGCAGTAGAGACTGCCCAAATGCACAGAATGCTGGGAGTTCTGTGCTGGGAGCATTCTGTGCTTTCAGGAAGTCTCTACAGTGCATGACTGCATTGGCGGTAGAACGCAGAGCAGGACCGGCCTCTTATCCCTTTGAGTGTCAGAGGGGTATGCAACACATTGCAAAGCAATGCACTGTGTACCCCTCTGGCACTCAAAGGCTTAACATCACTTGGACCTTGGCCCGTGTACACGGGCTTTTACGCTAGTAGAGTTATAATGCAGGCAACTGGTCAGAGGCAATTCTTACCCTATAACTTTCAACTTAGCTATTTTGGTAGAGTGAATATTCAATTTGCAGGTTACAAATAGATTAACCTCACACCTATATCTCCATTTCATTGTGAGGAATGTGTGATGACTCTAAAGGTGGTTAGGACTGGAGCCCCCAGTCTAGTAGGAGCAATACTTTTTTGGCAGATTTGGCCGATCTAAAAATCATCATAGGTTTTTCTTCTATTGCATTTATAAGTAAAAGATCTAACAATAACAAAGACCAGTATCTCTCAAAAATATTCCTACTATGACCATGAGAGCCACTAAACTGTGTAATAACAGTGATGAATAAGAAATATTTAATGTCACTCACTACCTAAACATTTCTATTGTTTGAGCGATTTGACTAACAGAGCTATTCATTGAAACAACATTGACAATAGGTGGTTAGTTTGTAAGGTGATGTCATCACATACAAGTGATACCTTCAAATGCTTCCTCATTACATATCATTCCCCTTCTGCAGTCAGAGGGCATCAGATTGAATCTTAAAACCCAAGGACCCTGGGATCAATATAATGACACTGAGCTTTGTTATCACTTACCTATTATTTACTTGTATTTCTACTGAATACACTCACCTTTTCTCCTGAAACCATAAGGCTTTGTGGTACAATTTAGTGGGACAGATTAGAATATTGCTGTGTGCTGTGCCCCCTTATAAGGGAGCTAGTGTCTATAAATAAATGAAATAATCCACAAAAATTGTTTTACATATCCTATGATATTATCTAATGTAGACCTGGAGACATACAATGCTTGTTTCAACCCTTGACATTGGGTGATGTTCCCTATCACTAGGTGCGATCAGGTTCTGCGGAGTCCCCTGCACCCCCCCCCCCAGACTCTTCTCTCTCTTCTTCTTGTCTTGTATTTCTTTGTAACCCTCTGTAACCCCATCCCTCTTTCTCTAATTTATTCATCACTCTTCATTTCTTTTGTCCTCGCTTCTTCTTCTTTTTCTTAATACTCCTGTTTCCATCTAGATATTCATATGATCACACACAATACTTAATCCCACTTACACAAACACTTTTTTCACCGCACACTGTTGACACTCTTGGGTTTCTGATAGTTAGCATGTACAGATACACTAATGTATCATCTTGCTGACAAGCAGAATGTTATAGAGGTTTGTCCACTTCTCAATGCAAGCTGACCTGCTACTTCCCTGATGGGTTCCAGATATTGAATTTCAGAATGGGTTGGCTGCTACAATTGACCTCAGACAGCAATATCATCACTCCGTTCTCACCATGATATGTTTTGCTTGCTGGAAGAATTTGAATTATATCTTGTGCTTCTCCTCCCTTATTATTTTTCTTTTCTTTTTTCCTTTCCTTTTTCTTCTATTTTTTTTTCTTCTCATCATTTCATTTTGCTTTTAATGTTTCTTTTTTTATACACATATGTTTTATCTCATGCATGTATCAATTTACTGAATTATATACTGCTAATTTTCAACTTTGTATCTGTATTTTTGATTCCTTCAATAAAACTTAAAAAAAAAATGTCTTATATAACGATATAAACTAGAGGATGCAAGTTAAAAGGTGCTGTTTTCACTATTTACAATGTACTTTTGATGGAAAAAGTATTATCAAAATGTTACTGAAATTGAATTTTTTTTATAGGAACATTTATACAGAGCATTTGGTATTTGTATATAGGCAAAACTGGATTTGCATAAAGTTGGCTAATCTTGTCTCTAAGCTATCAATTGGTGTTGTTGAGGCCTTTGAGTATTTCTGCAATCTGAGCCATCGTTTTTGTGATTATGAACAAAACTGAATAGAACTTATCTCAGCTGAAGATCAAGCAGGTGTCACTTTAGAGTTGCAACTTAGCTATTCAATCTGGTTCTCTGAAAATGCCCTCAGATGACCTGTTAGATAATGGGGCATTAACTCATTGGGTCTTAGGTATGTCTTTAAGAAATTGCTTTGTAATGTCTGAGACACTTCGGCATCCATTGAACTAATATTTTAAGGACCAGAGGGATGTGTAAAGTATTGCAAAGCATTTTTTGCACTCCTCTTTGGTCCATAACCCTTTGAGTGCCAGATATATATTAAATGTATTAATTTCCAATGTGATGGACACCCTTCTGTTATCCAAAGTGTTCAACACCATAGTACCTGGGACAGAAACCATCCCTAAAAACTTAAACTTTGAGACTTATTTATATACCACTCACTGATCCCAAAATTGCTGCCCATCAGATACAATAGTGATGTAAATATGGGTCTATTGTTGCTGTTATGTGTATTGGAGTTTATGGGCTGAAAATATCCCCAAACTTGCAGTCCTTACTACTCCTTGGAACGTCTCATCCAGTTCTCACCATATAATGTGGAGTTAAATAACTTAAAGGGATAGTAATGTTTCATAATAAAAGCAGCTCTAATTAATCATCATAGTATTTGTACTTTGGAGAGTGTTATTTCAATTCTGTCAGAGTTGTAGTTCAAGAGTAATTCAATGACAAAGTGTCCCCTTTCCTCTCCTTTTACTGATGTAACACTGCTCAGCCAGAACAGAAGGGAGGTGCCCAAGTAAATTACAGAGAGGGACAATCTTCAATTAAGATAAGGGGGAAAAAACTGGAAAACTTGTCAAGGGGGGCAGGGCTTTCATTGTTCTCATAGGAAGAAGATTGTCCCCTGCTGTTATCTGTCTGGTCTATGGACTGCATTCCACATCTGAGAAGAGATGGCTTACACTAGGTAAAAGGGGTGGGAGGGGAAAATTTGCTTGTGAATATCTCTCAAACTATAAAGGTTTGAGAGATAAGACTTATATCATTCTTCATGTTTTTTTAATGCCTACAAAATAAAATAAAGATAAAACAAAGTATTACTATCCATTTAATGATATTGGGATAGTGAAAGAAGTGGTGTCATGCAGGTTTTGAGCAGCAGGCTCCTTTGATCACTGCTTGTGATTTTGCTTCACAGAAGAAAATCAATATTCATAGTAAGCATCTCCTTAAAAGGTTGGTTATCTCTAGGGATGTATAAAAAGCCCCTTTTTAGTGGTAATTTGTGTGGAAAAAAGCATAATTGTCCTATTTTACATGAAAACTCCAGCAGATAAAAAAGCAAAAAAATATTTCTTTCTTTCACTTTCTCCAATGAAAAACCCATGAGAAATTTGCCAATTTTTTGCAAAATTTCTGCCTATGCTTTCTATGGAAGTAAGAATTCCCTCAATAATTCAATACTACTGTGGCTGAATACTGAAGTGGTGACATCCGCTGTTGTTAACAGGCCTATAGCAACATGAATCTTGAAAACATTTTTAGCAGTCTGAGGCCTATGGAAACATGCATACATTTTGAATTTTTTTAGCAGGCTGAGACTAACAGCAACATAATAAACCTTGATTAAATAATTAGCAGACTGATAGGGACCTCCATTGTAAGCTGGTGATTGGGCAGGTGGTCCTACACAAACATAATCCCTGAAAATTGTATTAGCAGGCTGGTAGGAAGTGGGACCTCAATTTTAAGGCTGATCATGCGGCAGGTGGTTATTCTCTTTCAAGGAATCTAATGTATTGTTAGAAGGTTGAGTCCTCTGGTATGGTAACATAAGTCTTGAAAATTTTTTTAGCAGGCTGATAAAGACTATAGATAAAAGAAATGTTTAGGTCCAAAACAGAAGTATATGAAAAACAACACTTCCCACCTTGTGTTGGAACGTCCTCAAAACATAATTTTTCCAATTTTTTGCATTTCCCTGAAATCAATGATTTAATGTATTTCCTCCCTACTGCTGAAATTTTAATGATAGATAGTATAGACAGGAGGCAAATATAGTTTTTGATACCTTTTATTGGCTAACTAAGCAGATTTAGAATGCAAGCTTTCAAGACCTTAGGTCTCTTCTTCAAGCATGTTATACAGATAAATATGAAAACATCTCTCTTAAATACGGGTACACATTGCATTGTTTAGCATGGAAATCAGATAAGAGAACTCAATCCAGATCCAGATACTTTGATCAGTCAGTGGTAAATTGCACTCTTCCTCTGAGGCTTTAGAGGTATTTACGATGCTCTTGGGTCTGTTGGACAGGTCAACCAACTAAGTGATAATGTGACAAAAACTCTCTGTCTTTATTTAAACCACTACAAATTGCATTAAATTTTAACATTTAATTTTACCTCCCATACCTTTCTGTTCCTCTGAGTGCGGAACCGTCCCATCAATACAGTTAACTTAATGTCCCTGTGTCACGTTTTTTTAGGACTCTCAGACCAAATAAGTGAAAATAAAACACACTTTATTAAAGTGAATAAGGCACAAGTACGCCCTCTAGGGGCGGTAGGTAATACACAGGTAAGTAAACTGAGATATTTACAGTGGTAATAGCACAAAAGACATAAATGCAAAACAGTATGCACTAGGATGATATTGACCCCCAAGGGGTTAATGTCCATATAACAGTCTGTCTCAGATGTGGAGGTTTGACACGCCCTGGATGTTAAAAGGGCTGTGCTGTATAGACAAAGTTCATCAAGTGCTGAGGATAGAGCTGCCTTGCCAAGGTGTTGGATAGTAAGCAGAAAGGGAAACAACTTAGCCCCCATGGGCGTAGTTACAGGAACTGCTTTCGTTTGTGCAAGTGCCAATAGCCCCCACGGGCGTAACGGAAACCGGCTGGCGGTGCAAGAGCTAACAGCCTCCTGAAGTGTAATCGAATGCTGGAATAAGAGAGCAAGAGCCACTAGCCCCCTCGGGCGTAGTACCGGATAAGCCAACACTGAAGCCTTTCTGCCAACACTCTGTGTCAAATGATATCGTCGGTAGCCAATACCGGAGAGCCTTAAGCGCCCAAACGGCCCAACTATGTGAACACTCTGCAATGGTGGACTAGAGTTGCCGACGGAGAGCAGCCAACTCAGCAGCAGTATCACGGGTAACGAGGCTCGTACAGGAGATAGCGAGAGTGAATTCGAGGCAGCACTGCAAGAGTTAAAATGCACGTTTACTCGAGGCTTCAGTGCTACTGCAAGGCTCTGCACTGGGAGGAAGGCCCACAGCATACACACAACTCTGCACAAAGAACGAGGCACAGCACAAAATCGAGGGAAGCACCAGGCAAGGCAGTCACTCTGACGCGGGCAGCAGAGACTGGAAATGTCGCGGCGGCGACAACTGAAGCGCAGGTCACTGGAACAAGCTGGAAGTCGATCTTCGGAGCAGGAAGTCAGCCAGGCCGGGTCGGAGCACGTAGGAGGCAGTCATACAAGCCGGGTCATACACGAGCAGGAACGTCAGTCTAGCCGGGTCAGGATCCAAGGGTGGTACGCAGACGAGCCGGGTCATACACAAGCAGGTACACTGGAGAATGGTCAGGACAAGCCGAATCGGTACACAGGAACTCAGAATACAGGAACACAGCAACAGCACTACTGGCTCAGGAACCCCACGAAAGGGCATCTGACAGATGTGATAGCCCGGTATAAAAAGGTCATCAGGAGGCGGGTCAAACTCAGTTAGCAAATCAGTGCCAGCCACAACTGAGAGTGACAGGAATCACAGGCACTGTGATAGTACCCCCCTCTCAAAGACCCCCTCTCCCAGCCTGAGGTCTGGGTTTCAAAGGATATTTAGAGTGAAAGCTGCGTACTAATCTCGGAGCATGGAGATCCCCCTGATCAACCCAAGAACGTTCCTCAGGGCCATAGCCCTTCCAATGAACCATATATTGCAGCTTTCCTCTAAATCTCCTGGAATCAATAATACTCTGGACTTCATATTCTTCTTGGCCCTGGACATCCACCGGCCCAGGAATCACTGGCGTAGTAGTATAACGATTGCACACCAAGGGTTTCAGGAGTGACACGTGGAACACATTATGAATGTGCATAGAGGGTGGAAGCTCCAGAGCATAAGAAACCGGATTAATCTTGCGGATAATCTTAAAAGGACCAATGAACCAGTTTATTGGATGGCACTTGTAAATTGAGGTTTCTGGATGACAGCCATACCCTGTCCCCAACCTGAAATGAGACCGCTGGAAGGCGTCTGCGATTAGCGTGCCTTTGCTGCGGCCTGAAAGACTGACTGAGGGACCTTTGAACCTGTGCCCAAGTGGAACGGAGTCGTGCCAAATGCTCGTCTAGAGCAGGAATCTGCTGTGCCTGAAAGGAGTCCGGGAGCAGACAAGGCTGGAAACCATAATTCACAAGAAACGGGGAGCTCCCGGACGATGAGTTAACCGTACAGTTTCTGGCAAACTCTGCCCATGGCAACAGGTCAGCCCAATTATCATGATGATCGGTGACAAAGCAGCGCAGGAACTGTTCCAGTCCCTGATTGGCATGCTCAGCGGCCCCATTCGTCTGGGGATGGTAGGCAGAGGAAAATGACAATTGGATGCCCATCTGACCACAAAATGCCCTCCAGAACCTAGACACGAACTGGCTCCCACGGTCTGAGACAATCACTCTGGGCACTCCGTGCAGACGGAACATCTCTCTGGCAAAAACCATAGCCAATTCCTGAGCCGATGGAAGGCCAGTCAGAGGCACAAAATGTGCCATCTTAGAGAATCTATCGACCACCATAAGAATGAACGTGTAACCTCTAGATGCCGGTAGTTCTCCCAAGAAGTCAATGGATATATGAGACCACGGACGGTCTCCGTTAGGGACCGGTTGCAATAAGCCCACGGGGAGATGCCTAGGGGTCTTGGCACGGGCACAAGTGGTACAAGCTGCCGTAAAAGCGGCGCAGTCAGCTCTCAACGTAGGCCACCAAAATAACTGCGAGAGAGACCATACTAGTTGGTCCCTACCAATATGCCCAGCCGCTTTAGAGGCGTGATAAGTCTCCAACAGACGGACACGGAATGACTCATCTACAAAACACTTCCCCACTGGGGTTTCAGGAGGTGCCCGTGATTGTGATGCCAGTATCTCTTCCCCTAGTGGCGAGGTTATGGTGGTACGAATAGTGGCCAGGATCTGATCTGGCTGAATGATGGGTACCGGTACTTCCTCCCTCTCAGTGTCAGAGGCGAACTAACGTGACAACGCATCAGCCTTGATATTCTTTGAACCAGGAAGATAGGATACTAGGAAATTGAACCAGGACAAAAACAGCGCCCACCTGGCCTGTCTAGACGACAGCCTTTTGGCCTCAGAGAGATAGGTTAAATTCTTATGGTCAGTAAGAATTAGTACTGGAGTCTGAGTGCCCTCCAAGAGGTGTCGCCATTCCTTAAGTGCAAGTATGATGGCCAAAAGTTCTCTGTCGCCAATCTCGTAATGACTCTGGGCGCTGGACAATTTCTTAGAGAAGAACCCACAAGGCATTAAAGTGCCACCTCCCACAGGACGTTGGGAGAGCACTGCCCCAACCCCAACCTCTGAAGCGTCCACCTCCAAAGTAAACGGCAGGGAGGGATTAGGGTGGGACAGTATAGGAGCAGATGCAAAGGCAGATTTCAGGGTAACAAATGCGTCTTCAGCTGCCTCAGACCACTGAGAGGGAGAAGCGCCCTTATGAGTCAAATCTGACAGTGGTTTTACAATCGTAGAAAAGTTCTTTATGAACTTCCTATAATAGTTCGCAAAACCTAGGAATCGATGAATGGCCTTTAACCCCTTAGGCCGAGGCCAATGCAGAACCGCTGCCAACTTTTCCTGATCCATGGCAATGCCACTTTTGGATATTACGAACCCCAGGAATGGTACTTGAGATGTATGGAATTCGCATTTTTCTAGTTTACAGAATAACTTGTGCTTACGAAGTCGGAGCAGGGCTTCAGAGACATCTTTAATATGTTGAGCAAGGTTAGCAGAGTGAATCAGTATATCGTCTAGATATATTACCACACAGGACTGGAGCAAGTCACGTAAAATATCGTTAATCAATTCCTGAAATACTGCAGGCGCATTGCATAAGCCGAATGGCATCACCAGATATTCATAATGCCCTGTTCTGGTATTAAACGTCGTTTTCCACTCGTCACCCTCTTTAATTCTGACTAGATTATAGGCGGCTCGCAAATCAAGTTTAGTAAAGATCGAAGAGCCCTTTAATCTGTCGAATAATTCTGTAATAAGTGGAATGGGATAGGCGTTCTTGGGCATCAGCTTATTCAGCCCACGGTAGTCAATGCAAGGCCTGAGTTCCCCATTCTTCTTTTTGACAAAAAAAAATCCGGCACCAGCCGGAGATGTAGATTTACGAATGATTCCCCTTTCCAGGGCATCTGTGATATACTCCTCCATTGCCTTATTTTCCTCACATGACAGGGGGTAAGTACGTCCCCTGGGGGGCACAGCACCTGGAGGCAAATCAATGGCGCAATCGTATGGCCTATGGTCAGGTAATGCACTGGCCTCTCCTTTGCTAAACACGTCACTGAATTGCCCATATTCTGTTGGCACAGCTGGAGAGGTACACATAATCTTAACAGGAAGGGAGAGACAATTCTTATTACAGTACTCAGACCAAGAGTTAACTTCACACCTTTGCCAGTCGAATTGGGGATTGTGTGTTTGCAACCATGGGAACCCCAAAATAACTGAATGATGCGGGGAACGAATGATCTGAAATTGTATCCTCTAGCAGCCAGGGGAACAGTCCTCCTTCCAGGCTAGATGGGATGCAGAGCAGGCAGAAACCAAGGCAGGTGGTGGTAATAGGGGACTCTATTATTAGGAGGGTAGATAGGGTAATCTGCCACCAGGAACGTGAATGCCGAACAGTATGCTGTCTCCCGGGTGCTCGGGTTCGGCATGTTGTGGACAGGGCTGACAGATTATTGGGAGGGGCTGGAAGTGATCCAGCTGTCTTGGTACGTATTGGAACCAATGACAAAATAGGAGGAAGATGGAGGTTCCTAAAGAATGATTTCAGGGATTTAGGGTGCAAGCTTAAGGCAAGGACCTCTAAGGCAGTATTTTCTGAAATACTACCTGTGCCATGCGCCAGTGCAGGTAGGCAGAGGGAGCTCAGGGAGCTTAATGCATGGCTCAAGCAATGGTGTAGGAAGGAGGGTTTTGGGTTTTTAGAACACTGGGCAGACTTTGCTCTTGGGTACAATCTATATGGAAGAGATGGATTGCACCTAAATGGTAGAGGAGCCTCTGTGTTAGGGGAGAGAATGCTAGGAAGCTTGGAGGAGCTTTTAAACTAGGAAAGGGGGGGGTATAGATAGCAAAAATGGGGTAGATAGAGCAGATAGGAACTGGGTCCAAGTAAATGACCAGGGGGGGTGGAGAAAGGGTGGGGAGAAATTTAGTCAGTAGGGAGGAACTCCTAGTAAATGAAGGTGAAGAAAAAAGGCATGTAGGGATTAATATATGTAAAGACTTCAAAATCAATTGTATGCTAGCAAATGCAAGAAGTATGGTAGATAAAATAGGAGAACTAGAATTGCTGGCGGTTAATGAGCAATTGGACATAATTGGAATAACAGAAACATGGTGGAACGATGCACATGACTGGACTGTAAATATAGAGGGCTATTCCCTGTTTAGAAGAGACAGAATTAATAGAAAAGGTGGAGGCGTGTGTTTATATTTGAAAACAGAGCTAAATCCAGTTTTGCGAGGTGATATTAGTGAGGAAACTGGCCAAACTGTGGAGTCCATGTGGGTAGAAATCGAGACTAAATGTGGTGTGAAAGGTAAAAAAAAGTTGTTGGTGGGCATATGCTACAAACCACCAAATATCGATGACAATGATGAGGCCCAACTGCTATTGCAAATGAGGAAAGCTTCCCAGTTTGGGCATACTATAATTATGGGAGATTTTAATTATCCAGATATCAACTGGAAAAATGAGACCTGTCAGAATGCTAAGGGTAGCAGGTTTTTGAACACGCTTCGTGAAAGCTACATGTCACAAATGGTGGGAGCGCTGACAAAAAATAACAATGTATTGGACCTAGTGATCACTAATAACACAGAAATGGTATCCAATATTAAGGTAAGAGAACATTTGGGAAACAGTGATCACAACATGGTTACATTTGAGATCTGTCTGGCAAAGCAAAAATGTATAGGTTCAACCAAAACTCTTAATTTTAAAAAAGCAAACTTCAAATTGTTAAGGGCCTCAATGCAACACATAGACTGGGATATTTTATTTAAAGGCAAAAATACTGAGGAAAAATGGTCAGAATTCAAATTTAGGTTGCAGAAATGTACCCAACTGTATATACCAGTGGGGAATAAGTGCAAAAGAAGTAAGTCACAGCCAATGTGGTTAACTGCACATGTAAAGAAGGAAATGGCAAGGAAAAAAAAAAGCATTCAAATTATTAAAGTCAGAAGGAACTGAACAATCTTTCTTAAAATACAGGGAGTGCAACAAAGATTGCAAAAAGGCAATTAGGGTAGCAAAAATAGATAATGAAACTCGAATTGCAAGGGAAAGCAAGACTAATCCTAAAAAGTTTTTTAAATATATAAATAGCAAATAACTTAAGAGGGAGTGCATTGGACCATTCAAAAATGAGATGGGTGAGTTGGTTAGTGAGGATAAGGAAAAGGCCGATGTTTTAAACACTTTCTTTGCATCAGTATATACAAGGGAGCAAGGAATGGTAGAAGAGCCTCCGCAAGTAACAAATAAAACAATACAATTAATAGATATTGGGTTAACTCAAGGAGATGTCATGGGAAGACTGAACAAAATTAAGACTGACAAAGCACCGGGTCCTGATGGTATACATCCAAGGGTTCTTCAGGAACTCAGTGCAGTGTTAGCAAAACCCCTATATTTACTCTTTAAAGATTCTATTACCACAGGCTCAGTGCCACAGGATTGGCGAAGAGCTAACATAGTTCCTCTATTTAAGAAGGGAACTAAAACAGAACCTGGGAATTATAGACCAGTGAGTTTGACCTCTGTAGTGGGAAAACTATTAGAAGGGATAATAAGGGACTATATTCAGGATTACAACACAAAAAATAAGATCATTAGCACGAATCAACATGGTTTTATGAAGAATAGATCATGCCAAACTAATCTTTTCAGCTTCTATGAGGAGGTAAGCAGCAACCTTGACAATGGCAAGGCAGTAGATGTAGTATATCTAGACTTTGCAAAGGCATTTGATACAGTACCACACAGAAGGCTGGTGTATAAAATAAGGAAATTGGGGCTAGGAGATAACCTTTGCAATTGGATACAAAACTGGTTGAAGGATAGGGAACAGTGTGTGGTTGTAAATGGAAAATTCTCCAGTATAGTTAAAGTGGAGAGTGGAGTACCTCAGGGTTCAGTATTGGGTCCGCTGCTTTTTAACATGTTTATAAATGACCTGGAAATAGATATAGAAAGCAAAATATCAATATTTGCAGATGATACTAAATTATGCAAAGTCATTAATTCAGAACAGGATATTTTCTCTCTACAGATGGACTTACATACAATGTCAGATTGGGCAAACATGTGGAATATGAAGTTTAATGTGGGGAAGTGTAAAGTCATGCATTTGGGAGGAAACAATCCCAAGGCTACTTATAAACTTAATGGAATAATTTTAGGTGACTCGTTGCTAGAAAAAGACCTGGGTATCCTTGTCAACTACAAACTTGGAAACAGTGACCAGTGTCAAACAGCAGTAGCAAAGGCAAACAAAGTCCTGTCTTGCATAAAAAGAGGTATTGAAGCAAGAGTGGATAACATTATTTTGCCATTATACAAATCATTGGTAAGACCTCACCTTGAGTATGCAGTGCAATTTTGGGCACCGGTTCTGAAAAAGGATATACTAGAACTAGAGAGGGTACAGCGGAGAGCAGCAAAATTAATTAAGGGAATAGAGGACTTAACATATGAGGAACGACTAAACAAACTTGGTTTATTTACTCTAGAGAAAAGACGACTAAGAGGAGACCTTATCACATTGTACAAGTATATGAGAGGTCAATACAAGGATCTCTGCGGTGAGCTATTTATTCCAAGGCCTGATCAGGTGACTAGGGGACACCCCTTGAGATTAGAGGAAAGGAGGTTTAAACTTCAGCAGAGGAAGGGTTTTTTTACGGTAAGGTCTGTCAAATTGTGGAATTCATTGCCCAGGGAGGTAGTTATGGCAGATACAATGGATACATTTAAGAGAAGATTAGATACATTTCTTTCAAAAGGGAACATACAGAGTTATACTGTTCATCAGTAGGCTGATCAGGAAAGTCTGATAAAGACTAATTTAATTGGTAACAGGAAAGCTATAAAATTCTCAGTTACTGAGGTATGAAGCGAAGGTTGAACTTGATGGACTTGTGTCTTTTTTCAACCTAATTTACTATGTTACTATGTTACTATGTTACTATGTATCTGCTCCCTGTGACAAGCCCCCACGGTCATTGTCACTGGGATTGTCTCGAACGTAATGAAAGCAGGATCCAGGGGTCTGCCATCAATGGCCTCTATAGCCACAGGAGAGTCCTTTTTACATAACGGAATGCCCTGCAACTCAGCAAAGGACTGATCCATGAAGTATCCGGCTGCCCCGGAGTCCACCAATGCTAGGACTTCTATGACCTTATCAGTCCAAGCAAATGCCACCTGGATGGTGGGTTTAGTGGTGCAAGTATCTAGGGACTGTTCAACACCACCTAGGGCCTGTCCCCCAAGGTAACCTTCGTTTCCCGGCCTTACAGGACAATTGCGTAATACATGACCCAGTTTGCCACAGTATAGGCATAAGCCTTGCCTTCTACAATACAGCTTCTCCTCCTTCGTGAGCTTAGCAAAACCTACTTGCATAGGTTCAGTGCTGTCAGCTGTTTGCTCAGGTAGAACGGGTGGTGTGGGTGGGTTAAGGAACTGGTTCTGGCCATAACTCTTTGCTTTGGCCCTCTTAGCCAAGCGTCTCTCCCGGATGCGAGAGTCTATCAACATGACATAGTCAATGTACTCATCCAGGGCGTGTCAACTCCAAAAATATCTCCAACTGGTTAATAAAACCTCTGCATAGGGAGGGTTCGCCATCATATCTTAGGGGTAATGGTACCGCTGCCGTTAACCCTCTAGTGTTAGCACTGGGAGATACAGAGGGATTCCCCGGTGTCACGACTGGGGGGACCACCGGATTAGGACCAGACTTGTCCAACTGTACTGTACGTTCAAGTAACGTTTGTAGAGCCAGTGCCAATTGGTCCAGGCGCTGCTCATGGACATCCATTCTCCAGTGGATGTTCTGAGTATTACTTTCACCCTTACCGTCTGAGGTCATGGCCCTTTCGTACTGTCACGGTTTTTTAGGACTCTCAGACCAAATAAGTGAAAATAAAACACACTTTATTAAAGTGAATAAGGCACAAGTATGCCCTCTAGGGATGGTAGGTAATACACAGGTAAGTAAACTGAGATATTTACAATGGTAATAGCACAAAAGACATAAATGCAAAACAGTATGCACTAGGATGATATTGACCCCCAAGGGGTTAATGTCCATATAACAGTCTGTCTCAGATGTGGAGGTTTGACACGCCCTGGATGTTAAAAGGGCTGTGCTGTATAGACAAAGTTCATCAAGTGCTGAGGATAGAGCTGCCTTGCCAAGGTGTTGGATAGTAAGCAGAAAGGGAAACAACTTAGCCCCCACGGGCGTAGTTACAGGAACTGCTTTCGTTTGTGCAAGTGCCAATAGCCCCCACGGGCGTAACGGAAACCGGCCGGCGGTGCAAGAGCTAACAGCCTCCTGAAGTGTAATCGAATGCTGGAATAAGAGAGCAAGAGCCACTAGCCCCCTCGGGCGTAGTACCGGATAAGCCAACACTGAAGCCTTTCTGCCAACACTCTGTGTTAAATGATATCGTCGGTAGCCAATACCGGAGAGCCTTAAGCGCCCAAACGGCCCAACTATGTGAACACTCTGCAATGGTGGACTAGAGTTGCCGACGGAGAGCGGCCAACTCAGCAGCAGTATCACGGGTAACGAGGCTCGTACAGGAGATAGCGAGAGTGAATTCGAGGCAGCACTGCAAGAGTTAAAATGCACGTTTACTCGAGGCTTCAGCGCTACTGCAAGGCTCTGCACTGGGAGGAAGGCCCACAGCATACACACAACTCTGCACAAAGAACGAGGCACAGCACAAAATCGAGGGAAGCACCAGGCAAGGCAGTCACTCTGACGCGGGCAGCAGAGACTGGAAATATCGCGGCGGCGACAACTGAAACGCAGGTCACTGGAACAAGCTGGAAGTCGATCTTCGGAGCAGGAAGTCAGCCGGGTCGGAGCACGTAGGAGGCAGTCATACAAGCCGGGTCATACACGAGCAGGAACGTCAGTCTAGCCGGGTCAGGATCCAAGGGTGGTACGCAGACGAGCCGGGTCATACACAAGCAGGTACACTGGAGAATGGTCAGGACAAGCCAAATCGGTACACAGGAACTCAGAATACAGGAACACAGCAACAGCACTACTGGCTCAGGAACACCACGAAAGGGCATCTGACAGATGTGATAGCCCGGTATAAAAAGGTCATCAGGAGGCGGGTCAAACTCAGTTAGCAAATCAGTGCCAGCCACAACTGAGAGTGACAGGAATCACAGGCACTGTGATACCCTGACACTGTGCCCATTTTTACACAAATGTTCTCCCACTGGTGTCTCTGTCTTTTTTTGTTATTAACACTGGATCTGTGGGAATTAAATCTCTTATGTAGTGCTTGTCTATTTTCTCCCACATACAGAGATGATGGGTATTTTGCACACATGATAAGGTATATTACATTGGATGATTTACAGGTGAAGGTACCATTGATCTTATGATATAACTGGGTGTTTGGAATTGGTATCTTGTCCGTGGTGTAAATGTATGCACAGGTTTCACATCTCTTTTGTAGGCAGGGAGATGTACCATTTTTTGTATTTTTATTCAGGACACTCCTCACCATCAGTTGTTTAAAATTGGGAGGCTGTCTGAAGGAGAGTAAGGGAGGCTGTGGGAATATGTTCTTAAGTCTTTCATCCGTATGTAATTTCATTTGAAGTTCTCTTGATATTTTGCGTAACACTTCAACCTGGGGGTGGTAAGTGACCACCAGTGACACCTGGTTTCCCTTATGTTGTTCTTTGTAGCGCAACAGATTTTTTCTTGGTATTTGGGTAGCCTTCTGTATCTGACTGTCAATAATAGTTGTGCTGTAACCGTGTTTTATAAAGTCTCCTCTGAGTTTCTGTAGGTGCTTGTCACGGTCCATCATGTCAGAACAGATGCTGTGGTATCTGATGGCCTGGCTGTATATGATGGAGTTCTTTGTGTGTTTTGGGTGGAAGCTATTGTTTTTCAAGTAGGTTGGTCTGTCTGTTGGTTTGCGGTATAGAGATGTGTGGATGGAGTTGTTCTGAATACTGATAGTTGTGTCAAGGAAGTTAATGTTTGTGCGTGAGTGACTGAGTGTTAGGTTGATATTGGGGTGGAATGTATTGTGATGCTCATGGAATTTGAGACGTTTCTCTTCACTGGCGGTCCAGATGATAAGAAAATCATCTATGTAGCATAGATAGACCAGGGGTTTTATCTGGCAGGTGGACAGGAAGTCCTCTTCCAATTTTGCCATAAACAGGTTGGCATATTGTGGTGCCATTCAGGTACCAATTGCAGTCCCCATTTTCTGAAGGTAGAGGTCCTGTCTAAACTTGAAGTAATTGTGGGTGAGAATAAACTGTATGAGTTTTGTTACCGGTTCCATGGGTGTGTTATTTTGTTCCAGATATCCCTGGCATGCTGCTATGCCATCTGTGTGTGGAATGTTGGTGTAAAGGGATTCTACATCCATAGTGGCCAGGATGGGGTAGTATAGACAGACATGGAAAGAGATGGAACAGTAGTTGCTTGATAGGAGTATTGTTGGCAGCCACTGCCATTTGTTGTCCGGGGGAATGTGTGTACTAAGAAAGATGAGCTGAAATAAATAAATAAATTTAAAACCATTTTGACAGAAAGCGACAGTATCAGACAGGCAGGTGATCCAAGTTTTACCTGAGTATGTGAAAGATAATAGAAAGATATAATCCATCATAAATTCAAAACAAGCAGGCAGGCACAACTTGAGATATTGTGTACTTACACACATACTGATTCCTACATCAGATTTTTAGGCAAATGCTGATGTGTCTTGACTGTGTCATGCATTTTACGTCATTATGTCCACAACACATGCTAGGGACAGGGGAAAGGAGTAGAAATACATGGATATATTGGTGGTAGTGAAGTCACACTACAAAAAGTTATTGTTGTTCTGGTTGCAGTGACATTGGAAGAAAGAGAAAGTAGTTGCTGAAATATTCCTGGCACTAGCTACAGGCAGATAGATAGGCAAAGAGGGAAAGAAGCAGTTACATTGGCAGAGATTATGAATGTTATTTTTATACTTGTAGACAGTGACAGATAGGGACAATTTATTTAAAAATATGGATTGATAGGTGATAAACAGGTAGGGACAGATACTAGAGACAGAGATGTGTATGATACAGTTTTGTGAAAAGCACACACACAAACAGTTGCGTTGCGTACTTTACTGTTAAAATCCACATAACCTGGATGATATCAAGGAAATATACTGGAGTTGGGGTTCTGTGAAATAACTAAAAAAAGTGCAGTGAGTTGAAAATTTTTGTAAAGTGGTAGTTTAAAAACTGACTGAAGCCATGGTTGCTGCAGTGTGTGCAATATATGGTGATGATTCTTCTTCTGCTGAGAAGGCAGTTTGTGAAAGTGCCATAAAAATATCCATGACTACAAGTAGCATTTATAAACCATTTAAGAACAATGACATAGAGGAGGAGGTCGTAGCAGTGCAACATACTGTTGCATCTGACAGTGAGAGTATAACTAATAAGTACAACATTCATACTGAAAATAGAAGCAAACATTCTTAAAATCATTCTAAGGGGAAAAGTAAAAATAAATTGTTTGAGAATTAAAAAGACATAGAAGAATATGAAAGTAGTGTGGAAGAAGGGGAAGGGCAATGCTGATGATGACCTAATCAGGGCTTATAAATTTATATCCTTTGCTACTAGCCAGACCTGAAAAGTTACTCGCCACTGCAAGCCAAAACATACCCACCAGGGCTGAATTTCTACTCACCAGGGCTAAATTTTCACTCGCCATTGGCTAGTGGAGAGTGGAAATTTTGAGCCCTGACCTAATTACTGATGATTATGTTGACTTAGAACATATCTACCCACCTTCCTCCCCTTATTTGATACAGATTAAGTTGAGAGAGAGATGATGACATGGCCAGAAAATTAGCTAAAGGAAAAGTCTCAGTCTTCCATCACTGAAAAGGAACATTATGCATGTTTATAAACTGAGGAATCAACTGGAAAGTTTGACTCTGGACATGTAAAGATGTGTAACGGTTTTCAAGACACTCAGACCAGCAGGTTAGAATAAAACACAGTTTTAGTAAACAAAAATAATAAGAAAAGATCGCCCTCTATAGGCAACACAGAATAACAGCAAGATAAGGCTTATAGGTGTCCAGTATACTGATTGATGAACTTTACATATACTGTCACATGACAGGCACAAATAGACAGAACCAGACAAAACAGGCCAAGTCGGTACACGGGAGTCAGGAACACTGGAGCACAGCACAGCAATACTGGCTCAGGAACACCACGAAAGGGCAACTGACAGATGCCAAAGTCCAGGCATAAAAAGGTCACAATGGGCGGGCCAAGCAGGCTCAGCCAATAGGAGCGCAACACAAGTGAGAGTGACAGAAGGATCATGGGCACCGTGAAAAGATGACTAAATATATACAAACATCATGTAGTATTCACTTCCAAGTTCAACCCCCACCCAGCCACATACAATATTGTTGAGAAGTCACCAACATCCACAACCCTACCTATGATGAGTGCGTCTGCTGCTGTTGGATATGCAGCATTACTGACTAGGGATGGGAGAAAACTTTAGCCTCAAAACAAAATTGCGAATAATGGCACTTCCCGCTTGGTGAATAATTTCCAGAGAAAAGTGATTTTACCTGCTTTTTTCACCTAGCTCATTGCATTGAAATCAATGGGAAGAAAAATTTTTCCCCACCACATAAAAGTTTTCTTTACTTTTCTACAGCCATATAAAAGGGGTGTCAGGCTCTCACAGAATGAATTTCTGTGTTTGTGAGAGGAGAAAGCAGCACATTTTTTAGCTAGAAGATAGGCAAATAAAGGGGGATTGAAGCTTAATATAGGGAGTCTTTTAGTTAGGACATTTGTTCTCTGTATTAGGAAAGTCTGGGGGAACTCTGGGGGAGAAGAAGGGAAGAAGGCGGTTCACTCCAAATACCCCAAAATTCAGTATTACTGACAAGACACAGGCAGCTGGGGTCCAATTTGCTTGCTGATCTTGCTGTTATTTTCTCTGTGCTGTCACAGTTCCCAGAAAAGTTCAGGAGTCAGTACGGTATAGTTAAATGCAATTTACTGATAGTAGTAGGTAGGCAAATGTATACAGTAATAACAAGCAGAGGGTTACAAGACAGAGAGCACAGGTATCAGAAATAATAGGCTGCCAGGCTTGACCACAATGCTAGAGACCAGGCCTCAGCCACTGGTAGTCTCTACCGGAACCAGGAACAGAACAGGAGCAGGAACTAGGTCAGGAACAGGAACACAGGATCTTGATCCAAAGTGGAAGATGTACCAATGCACACCTGCCATCAGAAAGGAGAGGACTATGACTCAGCCTGCAGTCAGAGAGGAAGTAGATAGCTTAGCAAGACTGCAGTCAGTATCAGAGCTAGTCTACCAGAGCCCCAGGTCCGCACTACATTGGACGTCTGCTAGATAAAGGAGCAAACTTAAGAGTAGTCAGACAGAGCCACAAGTCAACACCAGAGGGGGACGTCAGACAAGCCAGGTCATGCACAGTTCAGGTAGTCAGCCAGAGCCACAGGTCTGCACCAGGTTGGATGTCCACTAATAGGAATACACAAAAGAATAGTCAGACAGAGCCACAGGTCAACACCAGGTTGGATGAAAGACTAGCCAAGTCATACACAGAGCCCAAGTTAAGAGAACTGCTAAGCACAACGCAAGGGCAACTGAGTCAGGACTCAGTCTGCCTTTTAAACCCCTCCACAGGAAGTAGGTAGGAGACTACAGGAAGCAAACACATAAAACAGAGGCCTGCTTCATGCTTGAAGCCTCACACCTGTAGATGATGCTGCAACTAAGGTAAGCTGTAACAGTTGTGCTTAATGAAAACATATGTGTAATTTGTGATCCCAGTCCTTCCACTCTTTCACATACTGTGCACACTGTAGTTAGTAATAAGTGCACAGTCCTTGCCTGCTCCCAAGAAAAGTAGACTAGACAACTTTTTTTCCCAGAAGTACTGAGAGGCCTGAGGAAGCTTCTGTTTAAAACAATGTATGGATCTGTTTTTCTGTATTTGCCTGCTGCACTGTGCAGAAAGCCAGCTTTATATTTTCAGCCATCCTTAATTGATGACCCATTAACACATTTAGTAAATACAACTGGTCTCAACATAATAAATAATACAGAATATTAATATAATATTAATAATAATACAGAATATATAATACAAAACAAATAATAAAGACTGTAGTAAAAATATATATATAAATAAAAACATTTACACCATAGCCATTAATCCTTATAAAACCATCATGGTAAATTTGTTCATAAAAGCATGATGGATCAACAAGTCGGCTGTTTTGATGGTGCCTTTGATTGGACAATGAATTTTCAAACTGATTGGTTTAGAAAGCCGGTATTTGGCCTGTAAACTGACAGGCTTATTATTGTTTCAAACACCCTGATGAAAGGGACTTTTGATCCTGAAACACACTGGTGACTTTTATACTCGTGTTTAAAGATTGTTCTTGTTTACATCATCCTGGAAGTTTGATTGCAGTTGTGCCCGGAGTACATGTACACGGGCAGGTTAACCGCTGCTGAGTTATTACCAGACGGTAGACAGATAAGTGTAAGTACGCAATCCTATATTCAACACTGATACATATATTTCCAAAAGTGCCCTCTTTTTTATTTTCTTTCTTCTGGATGTGTGTAAGAAAGAGTGCGATGAGAGGTCACACAATCTGGGATAAAGAGGGAAAGTATACACCACGGACATAGGTATATATATCTTTAATGCTAGAGAAGTTTCCATCATGAAGACCTCTTTAGCAGTCAATAGGTTATATGTACCATTTGTTTCAATGGGAATATGGGGAGTATTTATGTATATTTTATAATGCAGATAGATTACTCCAGGATTATTCTACTTTTACTTTATGCATATTGTCCTTTGTTTCTTTACAGGTCAAGTTCACCATAGTTATTACATGAAATATGGACTACATTTTGAATCATGAGACAGTGTAGTAAATGTACAAATACAATTTTGAGTATAAGCAAGCAGTGGAATTGATTTTAAAGAACTATGTCATTCTATCATTAATTTACTAAGTGACTTATGACAAAATTCTCCCCTTAATAATACTTGTGCCAAAAGGATGGCAATTGCACAGTCTATGGGTGTTTCAGTGAGTTCTTAAACAAAACATAGAGGAAATTTTATGATTTTATGTCCTTTCTCTACAAATGCTATGGGGCAGGACGTGATTAAGTGGTTTGCTTAATACTTTTGTATTAAGGGTGGTGAGTATATCCACTGGTGTGTACCACATTAATCACATGCTGTAGTTCTAACTGTAAGGTGCCGTCACTAGCATAACAGGCTAACACTAGTGGATCTGTACTTGCATATTTGAGCATTAGCCCCAGTAGGTGATGTCATAAAAAGAAACAAATTTTGTGTCATAGAATTTCTCTCCTATAAAATACATTATGAAGTACATAGCTAAAATGATTTTATTTTAATAATATTTTAATATATTCTGTGTCTTCTGAGTACATCAAAGCCATATATGTATAGTATTACATATATGCAGGGTCTACAAAACACCCCTAGTTGACAGGTTGAATTGGTTCTTTTCCAAGATTATAAAATCAAAATGCATTTCCTTTTGTTTACAAAGCAGATCTATCCTATATCTAGGAGTAACCAGAAACTGGAATCTGATAGAAGTGTGGGGTCTTTTATGAGGTGTATCTAGAGGGACATCTCAGGCAAGAAGGGAGGGGTTATAAGCAGTGATGAAAACATAATTCATTTTTTTTTTTTTTTTTTCTGTGCATACATCATGATTTGGTTCTAAGTCCTTAAAGATTTCTGTTTTTTCAGCAAGACAAAAGTTAAACAAATAGGAAAACAATGTTTTTATCCAAGATGCTAAGGTAGTGATTATTCCTACACCATTAATGATACTTATGGACATATACAAAAACAAAACACACTATTGTCCTTAAAAATAGACAGGGAGACATGTTTAGAGAAACCATGGGTGCTATGTAGTAAGCTACAAATGAGCAATTCTGGAGCAAACCGGGGTGGCAGTTATTTAAAGGGAGCTTTTAACTCATTGATTGCTAAAGAGGTCTCCAATTAATAATGAAGAAGGCCATTTGAAGTCAGTGGGAATTTTGTGGAATTTTTATCTGTCATCAATGCTGAAGATGGTTTGCTCCAAAATTCTCCCTTTAGCTTAAATTATGTAGTGCATGTTAGAGGTCAAATAATCTTCACCGAGATCAAAGAGAATATCCTACCCTATCATATTACTTGTCTATTGGAAGTAATGCAGGTTTTCAACTGGAAATCCGGTAAGATCAGTTCCAGATTTAAGAAAACAAAGACTGTCTCTTTTAAATACCTTTTTATTTAAGTAGAACAAATGAATATGTTTTAAAATTGTTATTTTACTTTCAAGTTTGGTTTTATGCCAATCAACTTGTTTCCTTAAGCAACTCATTCTGTGTTCCCTTTTGATATTATCAAAGGCAATTTGTGGCCCCACCTAGAAATTCACTAACCTACTGAAACATGTGGAAAATAAATAGGATTTTAACAGTAATTAAATGGACCAGACATGATCGTTAATATTTTAAGAACAAAATGTTAAATGCACAGGTGTTGGTCTGTACTAGCTGAGGGGGATAAAGCACCAGGACTGAAGTAACTTTTCTTGAAAAGTGCACACTTTGTCTCTTTTCCATGAAAATTGCAGCAAATTGAATGTCAATAAAATGTCTGTATTTTCACAATAACCAATGGATTTATAATAAAAGTGTTGCCATTTTGCACTTGTGCTTTCTATTGCCGTGATTTCCACCCCACTACAAAAATAATCCAGAACTTACTCACATGCTGTGAGATATAGTTGAGACAGAGATAGTTGTAGAGGCAAAGAAAGCTATAGAGAGAAAATAAGGAGTAGTTATACAGGCAGAGAGAATTAGCACAATTGAGAGAATTGACCTCTTGCTACTGTTGTCTGCTGCCCTTCATTGACAGTGTGTGTGTGTGTGTGTGTGTGTGTGTGTGTGTGTGTGTGTGTGTGTGTGTGTATGAAAAATTAGTAAGAGGAGTTGAAGGAGGAATCCAGTAGCAGAAGCAGTAGCTGTAGTATTGTAGTACTGTCACTGACCTACCACATCACTGATGTAGAACCTGCAGAGCTCATCAGAAATAGATAGTGCTCACATTCCATTGTTTCTAGAGGCATGACAGTGTTGTAGGGGCAAACCTAACCAGTGCAGAGATTTCCTGAACCAGGTCGGTATCTGTCTGGAGATGGTACCACAGTCCTTCCAGTCTGATAGGAGTAAGGTGGGACTTGTGATTTCCTTACTCTCTGGCATGGGCTACTTCCCTTTGGGAGACTCAGAAACCTAGAGTATAGAATAGAGTATAGAATATAGACGTCTTGAGGAAGGCCTCTAGGGGGTCGAAACGTTGATCATTTTATTACCTGAATAAAAGTTAATTTTTATTTTTAAAAGACCCTAACGTGCGCCTGCTGTTTGATGTTCCTTTCATCTGCAAATTCTCTCTCTCTCTCTCTCTCAATCTCTCTCTCTCTCTATATATATATATATATATATATATATATATATAAAAGAATAAGCCTCATTGCATAATTTATGGTACCTCACACACAGAACATAATTTATGTCTCCTCAGAAAACAAACACACATTGAACAGAATGCCTCATTACATAATTTATGTCTCATTAGGAGACACAACTCCCATTGGGTGATTCAATGGGGACATTACTGCTCCCATTGGGAGATTCAACGGAGGCGTGTTTATCATACAGGGAATTGGCCCGCCCCCTCCAGCCCTCCCACCACTATCCAACTGACAAAAAAAAATATAGCTGCCACTTGCTTCTGAAGTAGAGGATATCAATAACTTCTCCTGGTCCACACACACACTGTCACTCGGGATCATGACCCCACAAACACACTGTTTCACTTCCCTCAGATAACTGTAACTCTCCATACACTCTGTGTCACCTCCCACAGATAACTGTAACCCTCCATACACTCTGTGCCACCTCCCACAGATAATTGTAACCCTCCATACACTCTGTTTCAGTACGAGGGTGTAATGTTTCCATAAAATACAAACTCAGGAATAAACTTAATTGCAACTCTTTTATTTAACCCTTTCAGTGCCAGAGGGGTATGCAACACATTGCTTTGCAATGTGTTGTGTACCCCTCTGGCACTCAAAGGGTTAACTCTTTTCATCTCTTCAGTCACCTCACTAACTGTCTGTTTTCAACTGTCACTCCTCCACTTCCTGCTTCCTGATTCCCGCCCTTTCTCCTTAAAGGGAGAGAGATGCTTTGCTGTATGTTACAGAGGGCAAGCCTCAAACACCACTTTCTATTTGATCCCTCAGCATATTGCTATGTTGCCTCAACTGAAGAGCCACTGTGTGTTATATTGCTATGTTATCTCAGCTTAAGTAAGGAGTTACTGTTCCCATTGGATGATTCAATGGAGGAGTGATTTAAATCATTCAGGGAGCTGGCCTGCCCCCACTATCCAGCCCGCCCACCACTATCCAAGTGACTAAAAAAACAAAACGACTGCCACTTGCTCCTACATCACAGACTCACACACAAGCCACACACACACAAGTCAAACACACACACACACACACACACAAAAGTCACACACACACACAAACAAGCCACATACACACAAGCCACACACACACACACACAGAGTCCCCAGGCGTCCTTCCACCAACCTGAGGCATACAATGAGCTGATCCAACAAAGAGAGGGCAGGATCGGCTCCAGTGTACCTTCATTTCTGGTATCCGCAACACAACAATGCTTTCGGCTCCTGGTGTACAATGTGCTTCTGCTGCAGGAAGCCCAGCTGCTTCATGTAGCTCGGAGGCAGTCAGGCCCAGTACCAAATCCTTCATGTTCCCCCTTCATGAAGCACAACACTCCACCCCGCAACAGCCCGGTCATGCGGCCCTTCAAGGAGCTCTCTATAAGCAGCAGCTGGATGCGGCTATTACCTGTGGCTGAGGGGCTGGAGACAGACCATGCTGGGGCCACTCTGTAGTACACACTCTTACACACAAGCTTCTTCACCACCGCTCTCTGCCCGCTGTCACACATCTGCATTGTGTAAGTACCCTGGCACAAAAAATATACATACCGCACTATAGCTGCTCCAACAACACACACCATCCCTGCTCCAACCACACACACCATCCCTCCTCAGTTCCTGCTCTCGGTGCCCGGGCTGCGTCCCTAGTAACGCTCTTGGCTGAGGCCTGGGGCAGGATGTGTCTTCCTGGCCAGGGAGCCGGGCCGGCGGATGTCTGGCAGCCTCTGAGTGTGCATGTACAGAGTCCACTTCAGGGACTGTGGACTCCATGACTCTCGCTACATACTGGGACAGCTGGTTAACCCTTTCAGTGCCAGAGGATTAAGAAACACAATGAGCAATGCCTTGCCTACCCCTCTGGCACTTACAGGACCGTGATAATATCTGTGTGTGTGTGTGTGTGTACGCATGTATGTACGTGTGTATGTATGAACAATGTCTGTATATGTCACTGTATCTGTGTGTGTCTATGTATGTGTGCAATATGATTCTTTCTGCTTCACACAGTACACAAAAAACATCATCAGTCAATACAGCTAAATGAAATGTACAATACAAACAGACACAAAAAATTCTTACAAAATACCTTCAACATGCCACCTACAACATTTCAAACAAAAAATGCTACATAACACATACCCTACTACAATGACGGGCAACGCCGTCACATATTGCTAGTATATATATAAAAGAATAAGCCTCATTGAATAATTTATGGTTCCTCACACACAGAACATAATTTATGTCTCCTCAGAAAACACACACATTGCACAGAATGTCTCATTACATAATTTATGTCTCATCAGGAGACACAACTCCCATTGGGTGATTCAATCGGGACATTACTGCTCCCATTGGGTGATTCAATGGGGGCATGTTTATCATACAGGGAGTTGGCCTGCCCCCTCCAGATCGCCCACCACTATCCAACCGACAAAAAAAAATATAGCTGCCTCTCACTCCTGAAGTAGGGGATATCAATAACTTCTCCCGGTCCACACACACTCTCACTCAGGATCATGACCACACAAACATACTGTTTCACCTACCACAGATAATTGTAACCCTCCATACACTCTGTTTCAGTACGAGGGTGTAATGTTTCAATAAAATAATAAAATATTGCTACGTTGCCTCAACTCAAGAGCCACCGTGTCTTATATTGATATGTTAACTCTGCTTAAAGGGGAACTTTCACCCCGCAATAACTAAATCTCCACTTACTGCTCACCTGGCGACTAGCTGCTTAGTAGCGCTAGTCACCAGAAATCTTACCCGGTTCTCAAGATTTCGGCGTTTTACAGGAGCAGGAAGCACGGACGTCTCTTCACAGTGACGTCCGTGCGCCTGCGCTGTCAGTCCCTTGTCAGTCTCTTGTGCACGTACGGTGCACAAGGGACTGACAGCGCAGGCGCACGGACGTCACTGTGAAGAGACGTCCGTGCTTCCTGCTCCTGTAAAACGCCGAAATCTTGAGAACCGGGTAAGATTTCTGGCGACTAGCGCTACTAAGCAGCTAGTCGCCAGGTGAGCAGTAAGTGGAGATTTAGTTATTGCGGGGTGAAAGTTCCCCTTTAAGTAAAGAGGAGTTACTGCTCCCACTGGGTGATTCAAAGGGGGAGTGATTTAAATCATGCAGGGAGTTGGCCTGCCCCCACTATCCAGCCCGCTCACCACTATCCAAGTGACTGAAAAAACAAAATGGCTTTCACTCGCTCCTACACCATAGACACAAACAAACACACTCACACACACACTCACACTCGATCACACACACTCTCACTCACTCACACTCTCACTCACACTCACACACTCACACTCTCACTCACACACTCAATCATACACACACACACTCTCTCACTCACACTCACTCACACTCTCACTCACTCACTCTCACACACACTCAATCACACACTCACAGTCATACACACTTTCACTCACTCACACTCTCTCACTCTCACACTGTCACACACACACTCTCACTCACACACTCACACTCAAACACACTCTCACTCACACACACTGCCACTCACACTCTCACTCACACTCTCTCATTCACACTCTCTCACTCACATTCACACACACTCTCACACACACTCTCACTCACTCACACACTCACACTCTCACTCACACACACTCAAACTCAATCACACACACTCACACTCAATCACATACACACTCACACTCTCACTCACACTCTCTAATTCACACTCTCTCACTCACACTCTCTCACTCACACACACTAACATACTCACACTATCACTCACACTCACACACTCACACACACTCAATCACACACACTCACACTTAATCACACTCACTCACGCACTCTCACTCACACTCTCATTCACACTCTCTCACTCACACTCTCACTCACACACACTCAATCACACACATTCTCATTCACACACTCTCACTCACACTCTCACTCACACATACACTCACACTCTCATTCACACTCATACACCCTCTCACTCACACATTCTCACTCACACTATATCACTCAATCACAAACACTCACACACACTCATGCACACTCACGTAATCACTCACATGCAATCACTCACATTCACACACTCACTCTCACACTCACATGAACTCATTTACACTTACTCACACTCACTCACACTCACACCCCAGGAGCCAGCACAATCCACCTTCCACCATAGTCTCACTCACACTCACACCCCAGGAGCCAGTACGATCCACCTTCCACTATAGTATGTGCAATTACCACATGCATTTCAACTGCATGAATGAATGCCACTCACTCACACTCACTCACACCCCGGGAGCCAGCACGATCCACCTTCCACCATAGTATGTGCAATTAACACATGCATTTCAACTACATGAATTAATGCCACAGTGGAGGCATAAGTACAAACACAAACTCATTACAATGACACATAAGTCACCCCCTTATGACCTTCTGTGTGTGTGTGCCTGTGTGTGCCTGTATGTTTCTCACTGTGTGTGTTGCATGTCTGTATCACACTCTATGTGTCTGCATGTTGTGCATTGCATGTATGTGTGTATGACTGTGTAGCTCTTTATGCATCTCAGTGCATGCGTGTGCCTTTGCGTGTGTGTCTCTGTGTGTGTGTATGCCTTGCATCCGTGTGTGTGCATTAATTCCCTATATAGTCTGACGGGCAGCGCCATCCCATATTGCTAGTATATATATATATATATATATATATATATATATATATATATATATATATATATATATATATACATATATATATTCTTCTGGTTCCCAATAACCCTTTGGTGTTGCACATGGAGGAAAAATCACATTGTTGCTTGAGCAGGGACAAGCCAATAAAAACTTACTGCAAGTGATTACTTATGCTGGTGTATTGTGGATACCAGTGAGGCCAGCTCTGTGAGTACTATCATTTGATGTAACGGATATGTGATAACAGCACTCTACACTGTAGCATTCCTGCTTGCACTGTATCTTTCATGCCTTGCTTAAGTTTTCTTCATATCTGTAATGGTTATAACTATTTTAGTTCTGGCATCCAAATAAAAGAAAAGTAGGTGTCAACCCATGTCAATACTATTTTTCTCAGGCTGTAAATTGGTACTGCACACTGAAGACATTCCATGGTGTTGAATGATTTTAGTATCTTTGAAGTGACTGAAGTGTAAAAAAGTATTTTTTCCTATAGCACCACATTCTAGAAATAAGTATGCACACTAGCCATGATGTAGAAATTCAAATTACCTCTCATTTGATGTGCCTGGTTGTCTGATTTCCAAAACGTATGCTTTGCCTACCTTTCCTTCATTTCTATAGTTGTTAAAACGATTTTAGTATGAGAAATTGTAGTTGATGTCATTTTGTGCAGTATATCAACTCATATCAATAGAATGCTGCTTTTCTCCAATAGCTGTAGATAATCAATACAGTAGGAAATGTCACGGATTTATATGATTTCAGTACATAACAAGGGGTGGAAATGAAAAAACTGCCTATTTTTTGTGCCATTTTCTAGAAACATATGTGCACACCTGACACTAGGCAATGATCAGAAAGCCAACAGACCACTCATTTGATGCAGTGATATATTTACATTCAGGACATTTATGCTTTAAGAGGTTATTTTGGTGTTGTGGGATAATTATGCATTCAGGCTATGCTTAATACATTTTGGTAATCTCAATAAAAATGTCAATCAAAGTTCTAATATGCCTTGTTACCAATTTATGGCCCGATGTAAGGTCATCAATGGAGATATGTAGAATTAATTTATCATACTTTTTAGCGTCTTTCACTAAGCTTGCTTAAGATGTTATACAGTAAATTGCAAACTTAGTATATTATTTAAAAACCGTATTGAACCCCATATTTTAACGACATTTCCTTGCTTTATCATTATGTATAAAAATAAATATCCACCATTTTCAGATTTGTATGTTAGCTTACATTCAGAAAATTCATGTTTTTATATAGAAATTGAGCTCCTTCATGTAATCAAATGTATGTGCATTTTAGTTCATAAAGTAAAAAAAAAACTCTTTTCCTCTCCTGTTAATTAGGGGTCTATGCAGGCCATGCATGTAGGTAAAACTGAGTTTATTTGTTATCAGCACACTTGGGGGTAGGGATGGGTGTAAAATGGCACTAGCTCATTGCATTAAAATCAGTAGTAAGACTTAATTTCCCTTCTTTTCCCACAGGGATAGTATAAAAAGTGTGTCAGGTTCCTGTAGCATGCCATCCTGTGTTTGTAATAGAGTGTGAAAGCAGCACAATGTTCAGTTAATGAAGACAGGCAAATACAGCAAAGTTGGAGTGTAGTTTAGATGTGGGAAGGCAATTTGTAATCTGTGTTAGGCGAATGTGAAGGGAGAAAGGAGGTTTACCCAAAATATGCCAAAATCTTGGATGACTGATACAAGCAGCTGTGATTCAATTTAATTCCTGATCTGGTTGTTATCTTTATGTTAGGGGCGTCTGGTGGTGTGTAAAGGGAACAAAGGGTATTTACTCCAAACATCCCAACATTTTGTGTGACTAAGAGGATTCAGGCAGCTCTGATCCAATTTCCTTACAGATCTGGCTGTTATCTCTGTAGTAGAGTGCGGAGGTATCAGAAATGATTTACCCCAAATACTATAACATTTTGTGTGACTGAGAAGACGCAGGCAGTTGTGATCCAAGTTACTTACTGTTCTCTGTGTTAGGGGAATATGTGTGTGTCTAAAAAGTTACACAAGGAATGGGAATCTTTTCAACGGTGATAGGTAGAGCATCCATGATTTCTCAGCGTGCTCAATAAATTATGATAATCCTTCTCCTTCTGAGAAGGCTGGTTGTCAAAAGTCAGAATCACATAAAATGTTCCACCAGTAGCAATAGCAGCAAACCATGTTAGAATACTGAAGACAATGAGTTGCATTCTAGTGTTGATGGCAAAATGGAGGAAAGTGTGGCAGTTGAACCAGCTGCTGTGCCTGATATTTAAAGTAAAAACACTTGTCCTCAAAGTAGTGTATAATGCACTGAAAGTAAAAATAAATGGTTTGAAACTTCCAAAAGCCTAGAGGAATATAACAGTAGTAGGGAAAAAGCAGTGTGTGATGTGGCGGATTACCTAATTTCTTATGAATGATGATATTGATCTAGAATATATCCCTCCAGCATCCTCCTCTTCAGACAGAGATGAAGCTGAGAGTGACAGAGATGATGAAATGGCCATAAAATTAGCTGAAAGGCAAATGCTCAATCTTTCAACACTGAAAAGGAGCATTATGACTGTTTATAAACTATTTGAGATATCAATGGAAAAGTCTGATTTTGGACAAGTAATGATGTAAAAAAATAATCAATCATCTTGTCAGTGATAATCAGCATCATCAGCATTTCCAAGTCCAACCCTCCACTCAGCCACAGACTAGCGCTGAGTAGCCAGCAGAGACACAGGTTATCAACATCCACAAACCTAGCTATGATGAATGCCTCTGCTGCTGTTGAAAGTGCAGCACTTTTGACACCTAGTAGTAGTAGTATAATTTCAGCAACATCTAGCCCCAGTTTTAATAGTACCCCCTCAGGAACCCCTCAATCTATGAACTGCACAGTATTCTTTGCTCACAATCCAAAAGCTAATCATGTTGATATTTGTTGCCTGTGTAAGGAGCATGTGAGCAGGGGAAAAGTAAGATCACACAAATGCACCTCCTCACTGAGATCCCACCTGAAGCTAAATCACAGGTCTGACTGTGAGACACATCATCAACATATCAGAGATGCCACAAATAGCAGGAGCATAATCACTACTAAAAGTTCCCGGGGCTCAGTGGCACATAATAGAAGTGATGTTGATGTATTTGATGGTGTGCCTGAATTTCTTTTCTTTGAAATAACACCTATGGCTCCTGCTGCAGAGGAGTTTGATGTAGGAGATGGCAAGAGTCATAGACTGCACACACATTCTGCCTCCACACCCAACACCACCTGAAGTCATGTTGTAAAAGCAATAAAGTTATTCAGTTCTCCTGCCATGTACTGCCAACAAACTAATGCCATGTGTTGCACCATATTAAAAGCCACAGTTAGTTTTCAAAGACAGCTATGCCAGAATTGCACAAGCAGGTGGTTAGAGTAGCGGGTAAAGGGCTGGATACCTTATAAGGAGAGAAAATCCACCTGACATCATATATGTGGGCAAGTAGGAATGACAGACTATATGGGCTTTCTCTCACCCCACCAGTGAGCAACAATAGCTTGCAGCATCAGGTCACAACCCGTAATCTTGCCTCTGGTTCTGGCAGTATAATTAAAAGACAGCAACAGGATAGTCCATACCATTGGAACACCCCTTTGTGCCTGAAAGATTGTAAAAATAATAATTATTATAGCAAAAAAATTGATAAAAAATTAATATAAAGACAAAAAAACATGTCAGTCACACTCACTAAACTACAAACTTCACTAACCTTCACACAATCAGACTGAACCTCACTGCCCTAATAATAACTTACAATACTAACCCACTCTCACTGCCCTGACACAATCTGAGTGACCCTCACTGCCCTAACACTAACCTATTTTATTGAATTTCCCTCACTAAGAAAAACACGATTTGATTGACCCTCACTAACCCAACACTAGTTCACGTGCACTTCACAAACTTCAGTAATCGCACATTTTTTTTTAATTAACAGTTTTATTCTATGGCAACACCTCTACTCTGCTCTCTCTACTAACAAAACCCATACTGAACTGTTTGAAATTCTTGTATTTTATAGTACAGATTGGTGGGAAATTAAGGAGTGTTTTTCTATCTGGTGGGATATTCCTGCTTCCAAAAATCAGTAGTATAGGGAGGCAGAAAATTCTATGTTGCAAGAAATTCCCACTTGAAAGAACTAATAAGGAGGAAATTTGCAAGAATTTTCTGCAAGAAAAACTGCTAATTTGCAATACAGATGTGAATTTAAAGAAAATGTTTTACATCTGCCAGTCACATTCTTTAATTATGAAAAACAAATTTAAATAATGTTATATTCAAGCATTAAAAAAAGCTTTAAATTAAACAAGGACCGTTTGCATATTTCAAATTCTACAAATATATGCAACCAGCAAAACAAGTTACTATTACTGTACTGCACAGTATTTACGATTTAATTTCAATATTATTTCTGATGATTTTGTATAATTTTCTGTTTTTATTATTTATCATTTTTGATCGTTTACTATTAATGTTTTTTTACTTAATGGGTTCCCGATTTTCCAAATTGTAGCCAGGTTGCTTGGCCTTGTTACCCTGAATAATGAAGAAATAGTAAGATGTCCTGATCTTAATGTAACAGTCAGAAACAGGAGGAAATACAAAAGGGATTCATTTTTATTTTGACATCCCAGCATTGTTAATTTGTTATTATTGAATTATAAATTATTGAAAAAGTAGCATGAGGTTTACAACTAACACAGTTGTAGTCAGCATACCAAGAACCGCACAGGTACATTTTCATCCTTTTTATTTAGAGGTTCTTTTTATATACATTTGTGAATATGAAACTGAAAGTTATAAAATTTAACATTTGCCCTTTGGTAGCATTATATTATACCTCGAAGCATTACTGACATTTAACAATCAACAAATAACAATTTGTAATGATAGAACATGTTATAAAGCTTTCCATTTCTATTGAGAATGAGGGGATTCAAGTGACTCTTTTATGGCTCTTGGGAGCTTGTGATTTCCTGGTGACATCTATGAATCTAGTTCCAATGGTTTCTGGGATACTAAACTTCATAAAACAAATAAATAGGATTGTCTTAAACAAAGATATTGTGGCATCATGATTTAATTGCTTTGCTATTAAATTTAGTCTCAGAAGAACAATGAGTAGGAGATAAATTACATTTTAATGTTTGTTTTCTTGTTCATTATATTGACTTGTGAGTTAAAGAAGCCACAAAGCTTTAAGCATAATGGGATTAGTCATCTTAAAATATTCATTAGGAATGGCTCAAAGGTTTTGTATTTTAAGGTTTGGGCATTTGAGATGCATCTTATTAAGAAATCAAGATACTTTCTTACTCTTCTTATATTGTAGGAATAACAAGACAAACATTGTAAATTCTTAGCTGTAAAACTGTTATTTCATTAAACAATAATGAGATATCAAGGAGAATTGTTGATGTAGCAAAAAATTAAAATGATTTCAACATTGAAAAGTTTTCAGGAAAACAGGGATGGTGTATCATATACTACAGAAACACAAAAAGCAGCTACATTGTGATTAGACCACACATGTACACCTAAGGAGTCATTATAAGGGGTAGAGAAACAACAAAATGTATATCACATATAGGAAAAAGAGAACAGTGTACAAGTCAGGATATCCCTAATGATCCATGAAATCAACACCATAAGACAAAACAAAAAGTTACACACCACTGTCTCAAAAAACTTCCTTAAACACCACCCACCGACGATAGATTCTTCTATAAAAACATCTTCTTTAATTCTCCAATCATAAAAAAACAGATATGACATACCTTGTGGACATATACATATAAACACAGGGGCTCATTCACAGAATGGAAATCCAGCTGATTTAGTCATCCCATTCAACGCGTTTCGCACCTACATGGCACTTAGTTATGATCAACGGCCGGCGAGAGCACCCGTCTTTTAAAAAAACCCAATAGACCAATTTAATGCGCTATCAATTAATTCTAACTAATCAGATCTATGAATACAAATTGCAATAAATGGACAAATTAGTGTTTATTCTATATAAATAACTGACACGCAAAGATAACAATTCACTTACAGGATATTCAAGAAAATCTGCATTTATCTCCTTCCCAGCTCCAAATACCCTTGGTGCTGTAAATTACCGCCTCTCAGCTGTTAAGTACCCATTCATCACAATCATCCGTTCTGACTCCAGCCGATCACCTTCTGTGTATCCCCGGTATTTGTATCCAGCAACCTTCAGCAATGAAGCGATGGTACGCTATTCCCAAAATAGGCACACAGTCTCTAGCGGCTGGATAATCCAGAAAGCAGAGTGATCTCCAGTGAATCAGGGTTTCGCAGGGAAGGATCAAATCTCTGAATAATAAAAGACACAATCTTATAACCCAACGCGTATCGCGGGTCTCTCTGCCCGCTTCATCAGGAGTTACGGAGAGCCGGCCCGCCAGCATTTAAATACACTCGTGTATCTAACGAGTATGCTTGTGGAAAACTTTTCAAAGCTGACCGGTCTGGAGACCCTTTGGATAGAAGAGGGGGAGATCATTTGCTTTGTTTGAGAAAAAGGGAGACCTTTTGGATATATGAGCTAAAAACCTTAAATCCTTGGGGTCTTAATATAGATTTAGATTTAGCTGCTTTCATTTGAGATTTTTTATTATATATTTATTTTTTTGGTTCTTAAGGATAGAAAATGTCCCTCTGGTGTTTTTATATATGGAGAATATTTCACATTTTTTTATATTTAAAGAACGCTTCACTTTTTTTATTTTTATATTTAAAGAACGTTTCACTTTTTTTATTTTTATTTTTATACTTAGTTTTATTCTGTTTTTTACAATATTTTAAATAATAACAATCTTTTGGTACAGATATAAAAATATTCTGTATTAAGTATGGGAAGGGGTTAGATGGATTCGCTCATTTAATTTGTAAGACCAGACAGATAACAGCAGGGGACAATCTTCTTTGTATGAAAACAATGAAAGCCCTGCCCCCCTTGACAAGTTTTTCAGCTTTTTCCCTTATCTTAATTGAAGATTGTCCCTCTCTGCAGTCTACCTGGGCACCTCCCATCTGATCTGGCTGAACAGGGGGGGGGATACTTTGCTTGTGAATATCTCTTAAACCATAAAGGTTTGAGAGATAAGACTTATATCATTCTTCATGTTTTTTTAATGCCTACAAAACAAAATAAAGATAAAACGAAGTATTACTATCCCTTTAAGTATAATGTTTTGAGTATAGCCTTTTGTGAATGGTGTATTCCGTATAGTGTTGTGATTATAATTGTTTATTGCATTTGGAAAATTGTATTTTGCTTTCAGCATATGGTTTTTGTCTTATGGTGTTTGGTGTATTACATATTCAGTGTAGCATTTATCATCTAATGATGAGCATGGCATTTTGCATTTGGAAAATTACATTTTGCTTTTCGCGTAAGATTTTTGTTTTATGGTGTTTGGCATATTGCTAATTCCATATATTGCCTTTGCATATAATGTTTTGATTATTGCTCTTGGTGTATTGAGCTTTGCATATTGCGTTTGATGTATAGCATTTGGTATATATAATATTGTGTATATTGTTTTGCATATGTGAGTCAGTGCAGAAAGTGTGTGAGCACGCAGAGCATGCATGTGTACCGTGTGTGTGAGCAATGTGCGGGTAGTGTGCGTGTAGTGTGTGTGTGCAAGTGTAGTATTTGCTCATGTGTAGTGTGTGTGTGTACAGTGTGTTCTCATGTATTATTCGTGCTCGTAGTGTGTATGTGCATGTGTGTAGTGTGTGTGTACAGTGTGTTTCGTGGTGTGTGTTTTCATTGTAGCCCCTTCATTCCCTTGCAGAGATTTTGACAGGATTGACCTGAGTGCCTACAATCACTCCTCCATGCATGCACTAATAGGACAGGCAGTATAAAGGAGATTTGCATAACTATATATATATAGATATAGGAAATACCTGTTTCCTTCTCTAAGGAAATGCAGTCAAGAAATGTATAATGAACTATTATATTATTGTATTATTGAAATATTGTACATTACTGTGCAAAAGAGCTTTGTTTTGTAGGAAAACAAAAATGTCCTCTTCATAACAAGATTTTTTTAGGAACAAGCAAATGTACTGCAGGAAACAAATAACAATTACAAAAACTATAAATTATATAAGTCAGCTTTTAACTCTTTAAATGCTTGATAGTAGGGGGTGGGATGAAAGTCCCCAGCGTGTACCCATGAAAAAAATCTGTGGTGAATCAGGCACCACTGTTGTTGTACCCCATGACTCTCCCCAAAGTCAATAAGAGGTGAGGCAAAGATCAGCCAGAGGCTGAAAGTTTGATGGTGAGAGAAACACCTGGTTCGCCATCACCAGCGTGCTCTAGGGTAACTACACTTTATGATAATCCACCTCATTCATCTTTACCTCCTCAACTGATTAACAGATATTCAGTCGATATCAGGCTGTAGAAGATTGTGTCCGACCATTGCACACTCTGTGGTGCACTGACCACACATAGAAGTGTGGTGTAGGATAATCGCAAGCATGGCATAAAGCGGCATCTGAGGCTATTCCATCCCGCAGAATATGCTAAGCTGGTGGCAGGGAGGGTACATCATCATTATTATCATTATTATTAAACCATCTTCAAGTTGTCACATGCCCTTAGTGGGGAGTGGACAAGGGGCATAGTTACAGCAGCAGTACTTGGTTTATGGTGGGAGGATTTAACATGGGGACCCTAAGCTTCATGGTGTTTGTTTACAGTTATGCCAGGTGTTCGATGTGCCCATTGTTCACAGTCCTTCCCTTATTTATCACAAACACTGTGCACATTGCAGTTGCTGATGAGAGGCAGAGTTCCTGCTCTCAAGGGAAACATTTATATTCCAGTAACAGCACACCCATGATTTTGGAGGAGGGGCAGGTGGAGAAGAATTATTGGCGAACTTCTTCTTTTCTCCACATATATCTGAATTGGTGGGGGCTAGTTATGGTGCTGCTACTACCTCAGGCGCATCACTGGAGATAGACCTGGCAAGTGGAACATTTATCATCCATTACCCATGTTACTGCTGTTGTTGATACTATTCCCTTTGAGCTACCTAATCATCCCTCTGTTTAAACAACTCAGAGGCGCCTACAAAAAAAAAAAAAACAATTTGGGGGGCTTGTTTCTAAAAAGCGTAAGTCCTACAAATCAGTGTTTTCTTAGACTTGTTTGGCACAAGCCCTAAGTCCTTCAAATCAATGTTTCCTCAAGGCTTGGGCCTATACAAGTCGAATTTCCTACAACTAATCTATGTTTCCTTAGGGCTTGTGCCAAACAAGTCTAAGTCCTACAAAGCAATGTTTCCTCAGGGCCTGGACCTCTATCAACACATTTTACAAATCATCCTCTACAAAATACTCTATCTCATCAAGTATCAGTCTACCCCTGTGGCAGCTTACTTCAGGGGTTCCCTGTCTCTATCATGTTACGTACAAATTTCTTATTTTATTTATTTTTTTAATTAACTATCACCCCATTACTAGTCAACATACACCCCGCCAAAAAAAATCCCTGTTCTACTGATTCTTCAACCATACACTACCCAACAACACAGGCACCCTCCTCAGACCCATTTTATACTATGCCTTATTTTTTTTGAATTGTATTTATTTCTTTTTTTATTAACTGTACCCCCCAATCCAAGTCAACAACCCCCCCCCCGTTCAACTGATTCAAGTTTATAAACTACCATTTTAATCAATTGGCTATATACATTTATATATCCTGCACGCCAAGCTAGTTAGTTAAATATATTTATTTAGTTCTATATCCTTAAAATGTTATCTCAAATGTTCTTTTCTTAGCATGAGTGCACTGTTTGGCTACTTTCGCTTATGCAGCTTTTTATGAGCTACAAGAAGGGATGAGTGAAAGGTTCATGTTTTATTCCATGTAAGTTTTGTAGAATAGGAGACATGTTTCTCTATTCCATGAACATTCTTGCAGAAAATGTTAGCCTCATTGACTTGCAGTGTTTTGGTAATTTCCAAGAGGTTAAAGGAACCCTATGCAGAAAAAATAAAGCTTACAAACTATGTACTTACCATATGTAAAACAAACAGTTGTTAATGTTATATCCTTAAAATATATACGTAAACCTGCTTTTTCCATGCATGTTTAAATTGTCCCATTCAGAAAGTGCATGTTTAATGTTATTGTGTTTTTCACAATGAGAGGTAAGAGCTAAAATCAGTTAATTTATTGGGATTAGTGCCACTCCCTCTCTTGTATTCAAAAACAGTTATCATATTTACAGCCAATTCTGGCCAATCACTTCAGAGACATTATCAAAGCTCCTGTGGCACTTGGAGTCCTTTTAAAAGCATGAATACTGCTCCCACAGAGCATTTATTAAACTAGATTTTAGGCTTCAGAAAGCAAACGGAGAATTTTTATAAAGGCTCTCCTGAAGTACAAGATATTTAAGTGTGTGTAGCCCCAGTTAATTTTTAGGTATTAATCTTCTTTTAATAATAAATAATAATTGAGAAGTAGTAAGGTATTATTTATTGTACATTTCTGAATATTACTATAGCTTTGTCTTTTTCTTTTATGAAAGCTGTTTTGTGTTTTTCTGTGTATAACTGATAGTTTGTATTTGGACTACTTTATATTTTATCTTAAATTCGGTTCTTCATTGTACATTTTTTTAGGGGTTTCTGAGGAAGTGAAATGTCTGTTGAACTACAGAGTCCTAAATGTTCACAGGACAATGCTGCAGTATAAATAAATTTGCAGTTTTGTATGCAAGCCAGCTGTTTTAGACACAGCTGGTCTCAGTGCTCTTACTGAAAACACATAATGACAGAGCACTGGTGCTGCCAGGAGACTGGTAACCATCTGTGTTTCTACATAAGGAGCTCTCATTGGATATACTGTACAGAGTATCGGTCTGAAAATGCAATGAGACAGCTAGTTTGCATCTTATGGATCATTCCCATCAAAGCAGCAACCAGGGAGCCATTGTATTAACATAAGGTACAAGTCCAAATTTAAATGCAACTTATGATCCTTGTTAACCACCATCACCCCCTACCCCTACATACATATTCACGCATATTTACCTTCATATGTATTTCTATAGCTGGTATCACTGTTATCCATTGCATTTTCAGTTGGAGCTGTATGTTAAAATGGTCCACGGTTTTCTGTTCAGCCATATCAGGATCTAGTTCTGATCTGTAACTGCTTGGCTGAGCCTGGCCAACATGCAGAATCTCTGATCAAGCTCATATGAGCGATAAGCAGGCCCTTCCTACCATTTGATCAAATTCTGTATGTTATTATTTATCCTTCTCCCCTAATTTTTTACTGGGTTTCAGAATATGGTTGAGCTCAAAAAAGAAGCATATGAAATAAAGTGCTGCACTGGTTCCTGTGAAGCCAGGAAAAATACAGTTTTATAAGCAAACAATACAGGGAAGGTCAAGTCATCCGCACTTACTTGCCTCTAATATCCTGCATTCCAGTGGTAATTTTCTCACATGGGGGATGGTGGAGGTATTTCACAAGGCCACTCTATGTGGATCGACTAGTCCCTTTTGGTCCTTGGGTCTCCCCGATTCACTACCCTGTGTTACAGGGGTGCTCTTGTGTCTTGTGTTGAGCCGAGGATGTTGTGTCTGACTGGTGCCCAGCCTGCCTCTTTCAGGCCTCTACAGCATTGCAGCTCCTGTGTGCACTCCTGGGGTTCCCGACTCTGGTGCAGCCGTCGGAATTATACACATCGCTTACATAACCTGCACTACCCTACATTGGAGGGACCTTTGGCTGGATGGATCAAGGGGAATGGCAGAGTCCTGAGTCCTACTATGTGGACTACATGAGTCTGTCCTCCCATTGTGTCAATACTGAACCCTGTTCTGCTTCTGCAACTGGTCTACTGCGAGTTGCCTTCTCCAGAGGCCTAAAGTGGAACCACAATGTGCACAATCAGGCCTTGTAGTGCTCCACTACCCTTAGCTCGCCATTCCTCTTTTTATTTTTTTTCTCCAGTAGCCTATGCTCCCATTAGGCCTCTCTGTACTCCATCCTGCAAGTTGCAACCCTCTCTTACTCAATAATGGCACACTGGATGGTATGAAAAACTACATGGACACCATTTCTAGAGGGGAACCTCGATGTGATGCTATCATGGATGTTTGACACCCTATGACTATGACTAAACAAGCCCAGGCCCTATGAGTAGGGATGGGTGAAAATTTACACCTCAAACTGAAATCAGCAAAAAATGGCACTTTCTGCTTGGCAAAAAATTTCCCGCAAAAAGTGCAGATTTTCTGCTTTTTCACGCATTTTTCGTCTAGCTCATTCTATTGAAATCAGTGTGAACATTGACGTTACACACAACACATAACAAATATTATTTTATTTCCTAAAGGCAAAGTATAAAAGAGGAATGTGTTGGTTGGTTGTGGAGAAAGCATAAGATGAACAGGGAATTTGTTTTTGGGGGGTTTCTTGACTGGTATTGGGGGAATAGTTAATAAAAAAAATCAATAAAATAAAATGAGAAATTTGTATGTAAAGTGATAGAGACATAAGCTGCCACTGGGCTGGACTGATACTTGTCTTGATAGGGTATTTTGTAGAGAATGATTTGTAAGATTTGTTGTTAGAGGACCAAGCCCTGAGGAAACATGGATTTGTAGGACTTAGACTTATTAGAGGCACAAGCCCTGAAGAAACATTGATTTGTAGGGCTTAAACTTGTTTGGCAAAAGCCCTAAGGAAACACTGATTTGTAGGACTTAGGTTTGTTAGAAACAAACCCCCAACAATTGTTCATTTTTTTGTAGGACTATGGGTTTTTATTTGGTTCTTATATTATTTTATTTTTTTTTTTTTTTTAAAGTACAAGCCCTGAGAAAAAAATGCCCTACTGACCTAGTCCCAGCAGATCATGTTAGCCAGTGGCCACTGGCCATTGTCAGATGTCCCCCTCCTGAGTCTGAGTTCATAGTTGCGGAATTTTCAGCTGCTGCTCTGACATGTTTAAGCAGCAGAATGATTAGACAGGTTCCACTTACCACAACCATCTCCAGTGATGTGCCTGAGGCAGTAGCAGCACAATAAGTAGTCTTCAGTCTATGTGAAGAAAATAAGAAGTTGGCCAATAATTCTTCTCCACCTGCCCCTCCTCCAAAATCATGGGCATGTTATTAGAATAGACATTTTTCCCTTGAGAGCAGGAACTATGCCTCTCATCAGCAACTACAATGTGCACAGCTTGTGTGTGGTAAATAACATCTGGGAGCACAACTGTATCCAAACATCTTGACACCAGATCCCAAATACTGCCGCTTTCACTATACCTATTGTCCAGATCCAGCTAAGGACACATGACAACTTGCTGACAGTTTAATAGTAATGATGCACCCTCCTTGCAACCATCTTAGCATATTCTGCAGGATGGAATCTCCTCAGATGCCGCTTGACGGCAATTCTCCTCCATCGTGCTGGCATGTGTGATCAGTGCACCACACAGTGTGCAATGGATAGAGACAAAGCACCACATCCTAACATCAACAGAGTGGCTATCATTTAGCAGATGAGGTAATGATGAACGAGGAGGATTGGCAGAAGATGTAGTTACCCTAGAAGGTGATGGTGAACTTGTTTTTTCACGCATCTCTGCCTGAGTTGCTCTATTCTTCCTCCTCATTGATTTCCTCCTCACCTCTTGTTGCCTTTTAATGTCTCTTCCACCCCAGCTTCTCCAGCATCATCATCCCCACCACCACTAGTCTCTACATGCTGCTGCTGCTGTACTACATACATCTCACTGTTGCTTTGAGGAGGTGACGATGACAAGCAATGTGACATAGGGTCCCCTAATGTCAAACTTGGCAATTCTTTTTGACCTGAAGAAGGAAGACTGGTAGCAGTAGCAGCAGACACAGGCAGCTGATCTGTGCTCCTGTTGGTGGTGGTATAAATTATGCACCTGCTCTCCCCAACAACAGTTATGGACTCTTAGTCTTCAGGATCCTGTTCCACTTGAACACTTTAGCGAACTGAAGGGGAGGACTACCGGGGTCAGAGGAATGGTGTGGGCTCCTTTGACTGCTAGTCTGGATGCTCTCAAATGTTTCCCCTACCACTCCGGCTGCTTCACCATTATTGCTACTACTACTAACACCAACCACATTAGGTTCTCCTCAAAGTCACTAGTAATATGAGGATATTGTTGATTATCCCCTCCTTTACTCCTAAAGCTAACAAGCAGCTGGACCTTAGTAGTAGTAGTACTAGCACTGGCAGAACTGTTTGGGGATGGCCAGTGTGACTTACGGTCCCTTGCTGTCACACTTGGCATCATCTTCTCCTCCCCCCTCCTGAGTATTACAAGACAAACTTGCAGCAGGTTCAGGTCTGGGGGAAGCAGGCAGCAGGCACAACATTGGTGGCAGCAGGGGCAGTACATCTGGCAGCAAGTACAGCACTAGTGGCAGCAGGGGCAGGAAGTCTGGCACCAGATACAGCATTAGTGGCAGAATGGGCAGCACGTCTGGCAGCAGGTACAGCAGCACTAGTGTCAGCAGGTACAGTAATGGTGGAAGTAGGGACAGCACATCTTGCAGCAGGCACAAGCAGGTGACCTGTCCTGCTCTCACTACTTTTCTTCCTCCCTTTCCATTAAAGTCCCCAAGATTTAGGGGGACTGGACAACATTGGTTCATTTGTGCTCACTTCCTCCTCAGACTCAGTGGACACATAAGGTTCCTTCCAGTTTTTCCTTTTACTGCTCATATTGATAGCAGTCACTATGAGCCTCTCCTGCCTCAATTTTCAAAATAAATAACAGCAGAACAACACAGCATGTCTACCTCGCTCTGTAGCTGCTTCTATTGTGTTTTACTTCTGCAAATACGTCATGTTTTTATATAGAGAAAAGGCGAAAATAACGTAAATCAATGGGTGGAAGCTTTCTAGCCACTGAAAAATTGGCTGGGAATTTTGGCCAATGGGCCAAAATGGACAGAAATTTTAATAGCTGTTTTTCACAAAAAAGCAGGCAATAACGTGGTTTTCATGGAATTTCTCTTGGGAACACGGCGACAACTTTCGTCCACCACTACCTATGAACCCTACCAGCTGCATAGAAATTAATTTGCCCTGATACATAGGCTACTCATTCTACTGCCACATCCTGCCTTTGCAGTGAACGTCAGGATGTTGCAGTGAAAGGCTCTGCAGCCTTTGATTCTACCCTGCCAGATAGTCTGCTATATTGCTTGCTGCCTGCTCTGTGCCCGGTGCTAAGGGGCAGACACTTGCACTCGCAAACCTCATCCTATATCTGGTTCCACTGTGGAGAACCCTACTCACCACCTTTGCTGTCTCAGCGGCTTTATGTCTGGCTGCCTCGCTACCCCTATACCCACTAGTATTCCTCACTGTTTGTTATTTTACTCCCAGTACCCCCTCCCCTTCCATTAGGCCATACTTAACCCTCCTCAGAGGGGTAACTTCACCATGATGATGGTGTAGCTCTCCTGCTGGTCTTGCCTTGGGGCCATGGCTACCACTGTTCCTATGGTCTAGAGATTACCTGTGACATGCTGCTCTCTGATTGCTTACCCTGCATCTCTCCATCTCCCACTCTCTACACTTCATACACACCCACTCTGTCACATTGGGCAGAAAGCCAGGGGAAATTAGAAAGAAACTGAGTAAATATGCCTGGTGTTAGGTGCAGGAGGATGAGATGGAGGCCATTATGGAGAGCCCATCTGAACCAGCCTCTCCAATGCCCTCATCAGGATCAGAGGACACCTCCAAGACATATTTCAACAAATTGAACGCAGCTATAGCCAACTGCCAATCTGTTCTAACTTCGAAAATTGATAAGCTTCAGCTTGACCTCAACTTGCTCTGTGCTGACAAGCAGACCATGAGGGAAATATGGGGGAGATGCAACAGAGATTGACAACAGTGGAAGATGCTGTGCCTCTCACTTCAGCTCCAGGTTCAGTCACTGCTCCGCAAAACGGATGATCTAGAGAACCGGCTCAGAAGATGTAATATCAGAGTGGTTGGCCTTCCAAAGAATTGTGAAGGCCGCTCTCCTGAAAATTTCCTTGAGTTATGCCTTAAGGAGGTACTGGGCCCTGAGAATTTATCTGCAACCTTCATTATTGGGAGAGCACATAGGGTCCCTGCTGAACGATCCCCCCCAGGGTCACCCACTTGGCCGCTGATCTTGAAACTCCTCAACTACAGAGCCATCATCCTCCACCTCTCTCGCTTGAAAGGGCAGATCACCTATGAGAATCACTGGGTGTCCATTTACCCAGACTTCTCGGCGGAGGTTAAGAAGTAGAGACCGAGATTCAAGGAGGTGAAGAGGAGGCTGTGGGAGCGTACTATCCCATATTCCCAGTGAAGCTCAGAGTGTCCCATGATGGCAGAGTGCATTTATTTACGTAAGAGGCAGTGGTCCAGGAAAGGCTGGACCGCACTTGAGGAATTCTGATGTCCGTTTAGATGTTCATATATATGGACCCTGTGGAGACTCTTGCTGACTGCTCTTCACCTCTCTTTTTTTCTCCTCCCTCCTTCTATAGAATTCATCAGTCAGCAGAGCTCTGAGAGATCCGGAGAAACTTTCTGTTGTGGCTCCTGCCTGTGGACCTGATAGAATTAGAACTTGGTGTAGACTCTCCTGTTGGGGTGGCCATCATTTGGCCTCCTTTTCTACACCCCCACCCCCCTTTTTTTCTTTCTCCCTGCATAATAACCCTGAATTTACAGTTATTACATGTTCTTATGTTTTCTTGCTTGCTTCTCCCTCCTTTCTACCTCTTTTTCCCTGTGACTGGGTATTTGGGATGGAGATGCTTGTTGTCTGATTACATCCTGAGCCCGTGAGTGGGTATTGGGGATGGAGACACTTCATATTCTATTTTCTGGGGCTAAGGAGGGCTTTTATTTTCTGTGCCTGGCATTGCCCACAGCCGTGGCACTTCCTTACATGCAGTTTAACTGCTATTGCATGTCCTACTGTCTTCCCAGTTTTCTCTCCGTCCCTTCTTCCCTTTTGGTCCTTGAGATTGGGTATTTGAGATGGAGACCTTTACTGTTGTATTCACTGATGCTGAGTCAGACCTTCACTTTGGTGGTCTGGCGGGGCCTTGTTTCCTTCACTGCCTCCCTCTCCTTGTTGCCCATTGGTGCCTGTCAGTGAGCACTGGGAATGGAGATGCTTAACTTTATGCTACTGACTCTGACAGTGGGCCTTTTGTCTCACAATATATTGCAGCCTTCTGCGGTAGTGCCTGTTGCATGTGCCAGGGGTTAGAGTTCAACATCAGTTCAACTCTTTATTTGCCAAAAATGATGCAGTCAATATAACCCTCTGGTAGCCAGAGGGGTGTCCAACACATTGGTTTGCAATATGTTGGACAACCCTTTGTCACTAAGAGGGTTGAACCAGAATAGTGCAGTTTGTATTAATTTATTAGCCTTATATTTTCTCTTACAAATCACACCTTTTTTTACCAGAAACCACCGGAGCGGGGTGGTGCCAGCCAGATGCGGCACATGTGCAAATGTCATCTTTCATTGTGAATACCTTTGACATAATTGCCGTATCTAGAAACTTTCAGAATTGGGTTACCCTGAGATATTTTAAATATTAACCTCTAATGTTCCCAAAAATGAGTCTTGGCAATATGCTCACTGAGACAAGGAACCCTTAACATGCTGCAACTACTAGATCTCACTGTTTAACCATGCACTAGATGAGCAGGACTTTTACCACTGCCTCTCTGATAGAAATGGATCTGAATAAGCAGTTTATTGGTTCAAATCATATAGTAGGTAACAAAGGACTCTCTCACCCTGAGATTTTGACCCTTCACCCTGAGACCCTGAGATATGGGTCAAAACCCGTTGTCTCAGGATCAAACCCAGAGAGTTCCCAGGTATGATAATTTCCCAACTGACATGTGAGGACATGCATGAAGGAATAGCTGCTACACTTTGAAAAACCAACTTTTTTGTGCATCTTGTTGCAGAGATTTTTAGGGTGAATCCAAGAATCCACCAGATCAGTTCTACTTAACCTCCAAAGTCAGTGGATGCACTCCAGGGTATGCAAATAGCATGGGAGCACTGTAGTGCATTCTGGCATACACTCTGCCATCAGTAGGTCTTTAATGCCAGCAAGCCCCTTATACTTGACCAATTACATGAGAAACAAAATTGAGGACAATCACTCCATATCATCTTTGCCCTATTTAGTACAGAGTGTTAAACCAAGCACAGAGGAAAATAATGCTGTAAAATGCCCATAGGCTGCCCCAAAGCCCTCCCCCTGGAGCAAGCAGCATTAAGAGAAGAATATGTGGAGTCAGTCAAATGCAGAAAAAACAAGCAGAAGGCGCCCTATAGTGCAATACAGACATATAAACAATAAATTAAATAAGTTCATATGGGTACACACATAAATAGTGATCAGCAAGAGGAACAGCTGACAAATACACTTGAGGAGAGTTTGCCCCGTCTCAGTTCAGTGATACAAGAGTTCTGACTCCACAGAAAAAACTAAATTCAGACAGCCCCAGATTTTAAAAAACAAATATTTTAAAATAACACTATAAAAGTATATGAATATCAATATATGCCTATGGTAGAACAGCCAATATCTTTGTGAGTATAACTCAATGTGGTGCAACAGTGGAGGTTATATTACCATTTGATTCAACACAGGGCGCACCTTGTCTATTTTCTAATTTTCTATGTGGAGTCTGTAGCTTAGTAAAGTGGTGTTAGGCAGCCATAGGGCATATAATAGAGAACAGTGCCTTATTTAGCATGGAATCATATTTGTATGTTCGTTCATGTTATCCAAGTGGCTAGGAATATAACTCCATGAAAGTCTTTCTGAAAAATTAACTGTGAGTGCCAGGGAGGTATGCAGCTAATTGCAACGGAATGCACTGGATACCTCTCTGGTACTCAAAGGGTTAAACTTTTTTTTCATGTATTTATTTTTTTCATTTTAAAATTAATCTTTATTGATATGAAAATTCAAGAGAAATACAAAGAATAAGAGATGATAACCAACCAAGATGGATGGATACAATACTTTGAAATTATACAAAATCACATAAGTAACAAGTGTATAAAGCATAACAAGTGCAACAGGTCATACATAACTAAATACATTTACAACTGCAATTGATCAATTACCAGTTATCTGTATTCTGAACTCTATACCTCTAGTGTTGGCTATGATATCACACAGATCGAGAAACAGGTAGAAATAAATAGGAAGAGAGTTCAAGAGATTTCGTGAGATAGGGAAAAAGAAAGAGGGTAAGATGAGGGGGAGTAGTTGCTGTGCTAGGTAGGACCTAGAGAGTGGTATGCCATCCCATGCTACATTAGAGGAGATCAAACACTGAAGAGTCTAAACTGCCTGGGGACTATGTAAAGAGGAGGCCTTATAATCCGGCCAACAAGCTTGGAATTTAAGCAATGTAAGGGAAAATCTTTTGCTTCTGCAAGGCCTACAGATGCGCATTGGCTATGCTCTGCTCAAATATAATATTTCTAGCTATGTTTTGCTCTAACAGTTATAGTTTGATAAGAGCTAATTAAGAAAATGATATCAACCTTGTGACACTGAAATTAGTTGAACAACATGTCCAGAACAAATCTTTTTATAACTTGTTTTGTCCTTGCTGCGGTAAGGGGCATTCTGCCAAATGATGAAGTAATTTGCAGGTGTAATGTGTCCGAAGCTTTTTAACTAGTGATCTCCCTCTGTCTTCCCATTGGTTAACTGACCGACAATGTCCATATCTGTTCATGTATCCTGGGAGGGGAAATCTCTCCCCTTAATTAACATGCCTACCACCCACTGATTTTGCATTATATAAACTGGTGAATTTCGCTTAATAAATTGGATAAGAAGTTATAGCACAAGATTTGTGTCTGCGTGTTTTAATTTCTTATCCCCAGGCCTGCGACTTCGGATATCTCGGAGGAACAGTGTGGGAGTCCAAGGTCCCCGGGGAATAACAGCAAACAGAGTATACAGACGATAGAGAGAGTTATTTACAAGCAACAAATTGGTATTAATAGCATGGCGTTTCTAAAGGGAGAGGGTTAAACTTTTAATTGATTATAATACACTGTCACATTCCCAGAGATGTAAAAAGGCTAGAATGGGTGTGAGTAGTCAATTATAAAGGCAAATTTACATTTTTTAACAACTTTACTGATTAATATTCAGTTTTTATCGCTGTCAAAATAAAAACCAAAATAAAAAAAAATAGTTCTGTAGTTGTGCTTGGTTTGTGTTTCTTATGTTTCTTACAGTAAATGGTATATTTCTAAAGTAGTAAAAGCTTGAAAATACAAGTTTATGAATTATTGTCTTTCCTGCTCCAATAAATCCCCAAGAGTTACACAATGGCTAGTTTGTTACAATGCTACTGTAATTGGTTCTCGAGACCTTTAAGATGGAGCAACTTGTGGTATGGTAAATAGGACAACTTTTGTGTTTTACTCTTTGTACAATGTAATGTTCCTTTTCTAAACAGCTCCTGACATCCAGTGCCAAGTATCTGCTCTAAAAGGTATTGTACAGGTGTATGCACTCCAATGAAAAATTCATAAGCTCTGTTGAATACTCTGCATACTTTTTAGAGGGGAGGGAATGAGCTGGGTGACAGGTATCACTTTTACTTCTTTGTTCTGTAGCTCTTACAATGAGAAGTTATTTGTGTGTGAGATTGCAAGTCAGGAAGAAATGCAAAAGCTGTTGAATTAGCTGATTCTATAATGTACATTCAGCTTTGCAAAACTTGTGTCTCTAATTGTGTGTTTCTGAAAGCTCTTAAAGGGCAATTAACATGAAAAAAAATTAAATATATACATGGTAAAGTTCAGTTTTATTAACTAATTTGTGTTACACCAATCACGATTGTAAACTCACAGCTCTCAGGGTACAGGTCTCCCTGAACTTCATCTCCACATTGCTGGTGTTTTTCAGATCCAGAGTCAGCTGGTTATGCATATTAGTCACGTTGATGTTATACCCACCGTTCTTTGGCAGCGTTGCCTATTGCAGCAAGAGGCACAAGGAGATTAGACAGATATGTTTAATTGGTGCTGTCAGTTTTTACTACTGCTTCTCTCGGAGGTGGGAGTAGAAGCAATCTCTTAGTAACATGGGCCTCCGCAGGGGGTGCAAGAGGGGGTACTTTTTCCCCCTAGAAGGACACCAGTCAGAATGAGGCAGGAGAGTTGGTGGGGTGAAAAGCAGGTCACACAACCTGTTTCTAGGTGGGACCTCCCACAACCATGTCATCACGTGGGGAACAAAGCTGGAGTGAGGACTCCCTGAAGCAGAGCAGAGGAGGAGCAAAACAATTCCACTGGACTGGATAGATCACAGAGAGATAGAGAGAGACAGACAGACAGAGAGGTACTAGTATGCTGCTGTATGTGCATTAGTAGAACATTTGCTCCAGCAGCTCCCTACTCAGTGATTCTATACTTGATAGCATTGAAGCATTTAGTGGAGAGCTGCCTGCAGAGTGAGCAGGACACGTTCTAAAAAAAATTTAAGTGAATGAACAATGGGGAAATGGCTGAGTGCTGAGTGCAGGTAATGAAAGGAGAGGAGAAGAAAGAAAAAAGATAACCCTGCTAAATAGCACTCAGAACGGGATCTGATGCTCTAAATGTGTTTGTGATCTGGACAGTTAAAACTTAACTTTTATTAAAATTAATTTTCCGGTATAATTTTTATACTCATTTAATAAAAGTTACGTTTTAACTGGATCTGATAGGAGGATCCCCCTGCTGTGAGTCAGGTGACCTGGTGAGGACCTGACATCACACATGCTTCCTTCATATCCTACCAGCCACTACTTCTGTAAGTGTTAACTCTCAGAACAGGTAGTGTGATTATTATGGCACCGTCTTCCTTTCTCCATCTCCCCTCTGCTTTTTACCCTTCATTTGCTTCTTTGGACTCTTTTTTACCCTACATTTAACTTTCTGATCTCCCATTGGGATTTTTGTGTCTCTTGTTTCTCCTGTTTTGCGAGCCAGTAGCCCCATATGCCACTCTGTCGTCCATCTTTGCTCCCTTATGCCTTTTCCACATTGTACCTTTTCTTCTTCCATATGCACATATCATAGTTGTGTATAAAGGCAAAGTGGAGTAAAACACCTCTCTAGCATTCTAGGGGTTAAAAGCCCTATTTATATAATTGTGAAAATATAAATCTGCCCCCATGGCTCAAATGCTTTGCTCCAGAATTGCATAACACTGTATTTAACCCTTTGTGTGTCAGAGGGGTGCATGCTGCACAACACATTGGTTTGTGACCTTGTTGCAGGCAGCATAGATCAAATGGCCAAAATATAAACAAAAGGTAGAGCAAAACTGGACTGTGGAGGAAAAAATGCTCCTCAGCTCCTCAGTCTCAGCTGTTAGAAATAATAATCCTTTGTTCTAGACTATAAATAATACATAAAATATATCAAAACATATTCTGTGTTTGAGATTGAAACATATTGATTTACATGAATGAACCAAAAGGCAAATCTAAAAGAAAACACCACAGGAAAATCTCGCAAAGCAAATGAAGAATGCAGTTTATTTAACTTTTTCAACACAGTGAATCATGTGTCCATCTGTAATCTGTATACTGATGTACTAGGCATATTCCGTTGAACTGCATGAATATAAAAAATGTACAAATTACAATATTATAAGATATATAATAAAAAGTGCTATTCCTTAATACTCAGAATGATAGAATAATTCTGGACTCCCAACATCAAATGTATCAATTGACGTAAGACGTTATGGTCCTGTCCTAAACAATACTTTTAATGAGTAATACTATAAGTGGATATATACCACCCTGGTTGACTACAATAAATGTAAGAAAAATCATAAAAATATAAAAAAACATAAAAAATCACGTGGACGTTGGTGTACTGTATATGTTTGTCGCTCGTCGCCCCACCTACTCCTACTCAAATGACCTTAACACTTTGAGTGCCAGAGGGATGCGCAATGCACGCAAAGCAATACGTTTTGTTCCCCTCTGGCAATCAAAGGGTTAAAACTAAAGTTGTCCAATTATGAAACAACCATCTGCATTATTTATAATTTAATACACAAATATTTGGAGACCCCTCTAGCATTCAAGGGGTTAAAAGACCCATTTAAATATGGAGAGGGTGAGCAGGACATTGCACCTATTTTGGAGTCCCTGCTACTTCCACTTGTCGCAGGCTCTAAGGTTTCTGATGGCGGCCCTGATTGAAGACACAAAAAATTGGAGGACTGATAGAATAAACCAAGAGACGTTCTTCCTATTAGGGATGAGGTATCACCCAGTGTCCTGTGTAGTCATGGGCCAGTTGGGGAGATCAGAGAATTTCCCCTGAACAGCCCATAATGCTTTGCTCACCCACAGCAATAATGGCCAAGTCTCATCCCACTCTAGCTCTTAGCCAAATCTGTCTCATTCCTCCCTAGCTCCCACTCAGTGAAGGGTTAGCCCTAAGTATTGGCCAAGTCTATCTCATCTTTAATTTGTTGTTGCTAACACCAAACATGGTTTCTAGAGTCTGGTGTGTATTTGTGTCTGTGTGTATGGGAGGGACATGTTAGCCAAGTCTCAACCTATGCTTAGTAACAGACTGACTTTTAAACCTTTGAGTGCCAGAAGGATATGCAACCATTGCAAAGCAATGCATTGTGTACCCATCTGGCACTCAAAGGGTTAACGTTATTTTATTTTTTTTTCTTGTTAGTTGACTTGATGCCACATGCTTCTCCACAGTTTACTCTCACAGAAAAAACCTTTACTAGTGTGTACATTCAGGAGGTCCATGTTCATTAATGACACAGTGAGACCGTTCCTGTTAATCTACCATTGGGAAGGCAAGTTATTTTAACCCCTTGGATCCCAGAGACAAATGCAATGCAAAGTAATTGGTATGTGATAGACCTAACATCCAAGTGATTAAATCAGATTGGGCACTGTCTGCCCTGATAATCTGCAGTTCACCTACCAAAACATGACACAGCCTCTACTTCAGGTAAAGACATCCAATAGCTGGAACTGCAGATCTTCTACTCCATGGGTTAATCCAAAGGTTTAAAACCCAGAAGGATGTTCACAGGAATATATAATGTAAGCAAATAGCAGACAAGAGATTACCTTACCTCAAGAAGAGATTACCTTACCTAATCTTACTATGGCCAGGAAATCCTGAGGGTCCCTATAAATGTTGCCCATCTTCATTTGTTGAAGACATAACATAACATTTTAATCAGTTCTGGTTATCATCTCCATGGAGTCAGCCATTAAGAGCTTGATTTAAAGGACTGCACTAAAACCGATCGCTAATAATACGTGATGTACGTTGTATTCGAGAGATAGTCTTCAAGAATAACTAACAAGCGTAGGCCTAACAAATATACATAACATAAAACCTGTTTAGCCCCTTTTTGAGCATCACCGTGCGTCCCAATCAGCCGATAAAACACGTTGAAAGTCAAGTTAAAACATAACGGTCAATGTTAACTAGCAACCCTGATTGCTGACCAAACAGATTCAAATTACAAGACCCCGAAGTATCAAATATGTTCAAATACACCTATCTATACTCAAAAATAATGGACACACCTTGTCTGTGTTTTGAGTTATGGCGAGCTAGAGCACAGAACCCAGGACTTGAAGCTAGTGATAGAGCGGGAGAGAGAGAGGCGCGTATACTTGAGGTAGAGGAGTTTGGAGTGGAGAGAGTTGGAGAAAGTTGGCACACTATAGCGACATATAATACACCTTTTGCACACATTCCATACATTCATACAAACACACACACATAGCTTTTTTTGTTTATAACATATTACATGTTTTATACCCTTTATTTTGACAGTATGAATCAGTGAGTGACAGAGTGATTGGGATCGAGTGTGTCTGTGAGGGCCTGTTTGAGTGCCTGGGTGTGAGTGGGTGCATGATGGCGAGGAGAGGAGGGCAGAAGAGAGGGATGGGGAGAGTAGCAGGAGAGGACGAAGGAGAGCAGGGCATTCCTGTCAGGATAGGAGTGGGAGAGGGAGATCAGGTGTTGTTGGGCAGAGGGGGACCCTGCCTAGACTAGACACACAGAGGGCAAGAACAGGAATGTCAGTGGGACGAGGGGTACTTGTCCTGTGCAGGCAGAACATTCCGGCCACAGCTCTGACTCCTAGTAGGCTAGAGCTGCGGAGAGACTGAGGGATCCTTGTTATACCTATGAGGAGAACAGGGCCCTCATCCAGTCTATCTTGGAGAGTGAGAAAATTATTTTCAAGAGGGAAAGGGTCCCTGGCCTGGCTGCTAGGAGGAAGGCTGCCTGGAGTTTGCAGTAGAGTCAGTGCAGTGACCACCTGCAGCCAGACCATGGAGTCCATATAAAAAGCGATGGGGAAACTGCAAGATAGTGGTAAAGAAAAAGATGGGGGACGTTGCCCTGCTTGCCAGAGTGTCATGGGCACCCAGGAATGCTCAGAACATAGTACGGTAGTATAATGCAAAATATTTATTAGAATAAATCACAGCAATAAATAAGTAGACAACAAGCAAAGGGTTACTAGTTGGCAACTCTACTACCAGAAATAGTAGGCCTCTCGTTCGACCACAATGCTACAGACTGGGCCGAAGCTCCTGTTAGTCTCAGCAGGAAACAGGAATGCCAGCTCTTGATCCGTCGACTGGAACAGGCGACCACTGTGAACACTGGCACAGCAATCTTCATCCGATGAACAGGAACACAGGGATTGCTAGACTGGAGAACTAACCCACTCCTGCAATCAGTCAAATCAGCAACACCACACCTTGCAGCAACCCGGTGACCCACACCTGCAGTCACCGCTAAGAGACCCTGTGACTCTGCCTGCAGTCACTATATTGGACCCTGTGGCTCATACCTGCAGCCACCACACCAGACCCTGTGACTCACGCCTGCAGTCACTACACCAGACCCTGTGACTCTGCCTGCAGTCACTATATCGAGACCCTGTGACTTACGCCTGCAGCCACCAATCAGACCCTCTGTCCACAACAGTGGTCTGTCTTAAGCCAATAGACCAAATTGATCACGGTAAGGGGTACTTGTAATCACTGGGTCATACACAGAGAGGCTTCTCGTACTTATCTGGGTCATACACAGAAATGGTTCTCTTACTTAGCCGGGTCATACACAGTGTGGGTTCTCATAAATAGCCAGGTCATACACAGAGTGGGTTTTCATAGATAGCCAGGTCACACACAGCGCCCAAGTAACTCCACCTAATAACAACAACGCAAGGGCGACTGAGTCAGGACTCAGTCTGTCTTTTAAACCCCTCCACAGGAAGTAGGAGGAGCAGCTCAGAGGTAGGAAGTGGGAAGTAGGTAGGAGGAGACTACAGGAAACAAACAGATAAAACAGAGGACTGCGGCATGCTAGAAGCCTTGTGCCTGTAGATGATGCTGCAAACAAGGTAAGCTGTAAACTGTAACACAGAGGCACCGGAGGTTGTCCCCCTGCCCACATCACCTTCAATACCTGTGAGGAGATGCTGAGACAGGACCAATTCAATAACATGTTTCAGGTTATTGAGATCTCAGTGCATAGACTCCCTAGAAAAACATGGGAAATGGAGAAATCATATCACTGGAAAAGTCATCATTTCCACTTCAACTCCACTTCATCAACCCTTCATCACCACTCAGTGAATCTCAATAAAGATGGATCACATTGCATATCACAGTGCCACTGAGACAAACTGAGTGTATGTGCAACACACAGGCCTCAAAAGAACCAACACTGTTGAATGAAATGATAACCAAGTAGATTCAAAATACTGTTAAGCAAATATATACTGGGAATGGCAAGGAGGGGGATTGGTGTGGGTCGAGGACATAGTGTTGTTGTTCAGTAGGCCTATGTGTTGTGTATGCAATCATTTGCTCTCACTTGAACTGTCATATCATACATTTGGTTGTCACATGGATCCTCAAGAGTGGTGATGGCAAGGATAGATGTTTGACCATCCACTATTGTCAGGACCCATATGGAAACCAAACATTAACTACTGTAGGTTGCTCACCGTGATTGAGGGATATCTCTGATTAAGCACAACTGGGTCATTAAAAAAGATGGAGCTACCGATCAATACAACAGGGCTTAATCAGAGAAATATTTCACTACTGACCTGTTTGGTGGCCTTGGGGACTGAACTTGGACAGTCCTCATGTACAGGATCCTATCAAGTTCATCAATCTATGATTGCCAGGGTGGTATCCCAAACATCGCAACGCAATTCATTGCATACCATCATGGCACTCAGAGATTCACATGTCAGTGACATCATCATGCATTCATTCTGTCATTGCTTACATTACTAATCACACCTTGTCATTTCCCCACACAGCACACAGGCCTGCAGCACAGCAGGAGGACATGGAGGAGGAGGAGGAAGCAGAACTTTCACCCAGTGAGTTCCCACTTGTGAATCAAAATGAGTGGACCAGCAGGTGGTCACCATCCACTCCATTTCCACTATCCCCACCAGCTCCACTGGCTGCATCAGCTGCCCCAGCAGCACCTGAATACAGGCATCCACCCACCCCCAATAGCGAGTGGATACATCAGGAGAGGTGGATGCAGCTGTCCACCTCTGGGCATTATAACACGGCACCACCAGGAAGGCAATCGATGCCAGGAACAGTGCCCACACCTCAATAGACAGGACAAACAGATACCTCTGTATGAGAAGGTTTGGGTTTACTGATTAAGTGTTAAGTGACAAAGACGTCTTCAATGCTTTGCAAAGCAATGCAGTGAACACAACTCATGCCTGGGTTACTTGATTGTAAAATGTTTTAACATGGGTTAGCATACACACCACACACAACATTGTCCAATTCCAACTCGCAATCCACCACTGGAGCCAAACTACATGACAGTGTTGTATGCCCATGATGTGGGTTAAATTTGAACAACTGACACCTACACCTTAGCATAACAACAGATGCCACACTGAATATTCAGTAGCATCAATTGTTGTGGTTTATAAGGGTTATCCAAATAGTTATTTGATTAGCTAAGTAACAGACAAGATAGAACATCCAGACAAATAGGCTGTGATTCACACTCTGATCGTGAAACAGCACACACATTGAAATGTTGGGTTGATCATTGGGTTCAATGTTGTGTTTGGGTAGAAGTAAGACATGCCATAGCCTCTATTGTGGTCAATTGATAAGAGCAGGCATGAACACCATTGTGAGATATCCAGTAAGTTAATGTGTTGATAAGGTTGAAACTGACTTCTCCAGTGATATAACTTCTCTGGTTTGTCAATGTAGCCTATATACTGAGATATGTCAAACCAGAGCAATCACAGAACATTGGTTACATTGAGCAACATGGGAACTGTGGACATGAGATCACTGGTGAAGTTATGACCCTTGTATCACCTCTTTATCACTCACAACACACCTTAGTATCACTGCCATGATTTCCATGCATGAATACATTACTAGGTCCACTCCAGGTAAAAAAAATAGTGGACTACTGTGATTAAGGACATGCCTTCCTATCTATTAGGGATACTCAAGCCATGGGTATGGTTCCACATTGAGATATGTCTAATAAACATTTAATTTAACAGACACATATTGAATAGTGATGGCTTTCCTTTAATGTGTCTAACACTACATTAAAACATGCATGAGTTTATATATTAGCAATATGCATTGAACACTTGTATGAACACCAAAAGGTACATACAAGCTAAAAAAAGGATACTGTATAAACACAACTGAACTGCTCATGTGTTGTCCAAAAGGTACTGTAACTCTGAGGATGAGGATTCTTACTCTACAGGTTTTATACCCGGATGTTAGGCAACACATATATTTGGGTCTTCTGTGGCTATGTGAATGTTCCAGTAGAGGTTGCTGTGAACATCAGGTAAAACATTGCATCAACAACACAAGCACTTGAAAGCATCAAGGTGTGAGCTTCACGGAAGTGTTGTCAAGGCTTCAATAGTGTCAGGTGGAAAATCCTCTGTTCCAGGATAGGTCGTGCTATGGATGCCTGTGGGACAGGATGATAGGATTTGTAACAGCACCCTCTAACTGATTGTCATGCAACCACTACACCATCATTTTCCCATTAAACTTTGGCATTACAGGGGCGTACACAAACCATTGTTTTTTTAAAGTGTTGTCTACTCGTCTGTAACCCATTATGATGGAAACAAGGGGATGTCAACCAACAATATGAATATGTGTCCGGGACATAAATCAACACATCACAGAATATGTAATTAGAGCTCCATGAAACACAGGATTTTTGGCTGACAATGTCAGAGTGCTGCGCACACACAAATACACACACACACACACACACGTCAGCTTGGTGGACCTTGAGACCTGATCCACATTTCATGACCTCTAAGCTGTGTAACACACTACCACTGTAGATCCATCCACTGCTGCTCCTTTCAGTTATACCAAACTACAGCTCCCATGTTCACTCTAATGGCCCTTTAACCTCTGATGTGACAAAGTGTTATCCGATGCATTGCACTGGATAACACTTTTTCTCTACAAGGTTTCCATGGTTGCTATGGTTATGATCATGGCAAATCATGTTAGTTGCTGTCAGTTGAAGCCTGGAATATGATGAACATGGGAAATGTGTTTTACCTTGGTTCACATGGGGGATGCGTGATATCCTTGAAGTATCAATGTCAACATGGATGAAAGGATGGCAGATGTTAGTAGATTCCCCAGCCACAATATGACAACTCAATGAAATGGATGATGCATGGGTTCCATACTGCCGCCATGGTCAGGGATGTGAGTGTCATTGATCCTGTGGGGTGAAACAAAACATCATGTGTGGTTAGTGTGTTTGGACAAATTCCCAGGGCTGATCATGGACATATATGGATTGTGTTAATGCCTGTGTTATACTCACAGCTGAAGTGGTCCCTGATCAGCCTGTCTCATAGGGTCTCCTCATCCTGGACTCTGTCCACAGGTACACCAACCATTTGTGAGTGCTGTATATCATCCAAGAGTCGTGTGTCCACAGCAATGTTATGTAGTATCGCACATACCAGGATGATGTTGCAAGCCCTGTCTGGGGCATATTGTAGTGCTCCCCTGAGTGATCCAGACATCTGAATCTTGCTTTTTAGGAGGCCGAATGTGCTCATTGGCATTCCTCGTTCTCGCATAAGCCTCATTGTAGTGCTCCTGGGCATCTGTTTGTGGATTTCTGACTGGTGTGAGTAGCCAATATTTACACCCATAGCCTGAATCACCTGTGGAAAGTGAGTGACATGGTGAGACAGGGAAGACATGTTGTGTGGATGATGTTGTATGAGGTAAACATACTACCTGTGAGTCATGAGCATGTTGAGCAATGTTGTGTGTACACCTGTGGATATGGTGTGATTTTGTATTATCTCACCCACAAGACATCCCCCTATATACGTTGCATTCTCGAAGTCTCTGTGTACAGATGAGTGTTGGAGGAGGTAGGAATCATGACAGCTCCTGAGATATTTTGCACAGACATTGGTGATCCTCATGTAGAAGTCACACACCATCTGCATGTCCATGGAGTGGAAGTTCTTCCTGTTGATAAAGAGATGTCCTTCACATATTGGAGCAATCTATAGCACCCATGATCCTGGGCATTCCTCCCATTGTGTAAAAGTCCTGTTTTACACGTGTCCACTCCATGTTGGTGGTGGGAAAGTGGATGTACCTGCTGGCCTTGCTTTAGAGGGCTGGCAACACCTGAGCCAGTACCTTGGAAAATGTGGGCTGTGACATGCCTGATGTGTAACCATCTGGTGACTGGAAGGCTCCACTTGCCATAAAATGTATTGCACACATGAGTTTCTGCAAGCCAGATAGGACATGGTTGTGGATGGATATAGGATCTACCTCATCTTTGATGACCTCATATAGGTCAATGATGCTGTCAACCTGTAGCAGTCTATCACCTCATCATCAGTCATTCCAAGGAGCATGACCCTTGTGCAGTATACTCTAGACCTTGGTGGTCGTCAGTGAACCCTGTGCTGTTTCACGGGTCCTTGTGGCAGCTGGGGAGCATCTTGTTGCAGCAGCTGGAGAGAATCCTGCTGCAGCAGTTGGGGAGCATCCTGTTGCAGCAGGTGGGGAGAATTATGTTGTGACAGCTGGGGAACATCCTGTTGAAGCAGCTGGGGAGCATTCTGTTGCAGCAGCTGGGGACCTGCAGTCAGGTGTTGTCTTCCAGGTGGGGATGGGCTCCTCACTTGCAATAGGTGAAGGCTGTTGAACAGATGTGCTTGGGAGTTGCTGGTATTCCCTAGCCCCCGCACGCCTTCTCCGCAGTCTTCACATCAATAAGTGTGCTAACATACTTACCTGCACTTCTCTATATAAAAATTAGATGTGTGCCCTGTAATGGGCATGTATAATATTTCTTAGTGAGATTTTTAGTTTTCACAAATTGGCCAAGTCGTGGGTAAGCTTGCCACAGCGCCAAGGTATCTCACTTGAGTGAAGTCCTACTCTAATACCTATAAAGCCCTATCTAAAATTAAAATAAAAGAATCCCTGAAGGGATGTTATAATGAATGCATAGGAGAGCGAGGGATCCTGAATTTGCTCTTTTTAATGTTTGTGGGTTCCAGTGTGGCGCAATTAAAAACAGAAGACATACATTATAATAAAAAAGATGTAAATGGAGGACTTACCTAATGCAAAAAAACAGATAGGTCTGCATAGTCAGAATATGAGAGGGCTATGGATCCAACAGTCTTCTCCATAAAGCAACCTTTTTATCAACCCCCACAACCCCTAGCCCTTGCATGCCTTGTCCTCAGTCTTTGCATCGAAAGGTATGTGAACATACTTGTTGTTCTCTCTGTCTCTCTCTTTCTCTCTCTCTTTCTCTCTCTCTGAGTGGTCTCAGTGTAAACACGACACATGTGAGTATGGTGAGCTGTCCCTTTAAAACAGTGGTGGGGTGTTGTTCAGGCGCGGTCAAGAGGTGATCAAAGGGAAGGTGTTTGCTGTCCAGGTAAGTATTTGCCGGTGTGTTTGTAGTATAAAATCTGTTGTTTTCTGATTGCTGTGTCTCTGTCAGGTGCAAGTGTGACATTGGGGTGTGCAGGTTGTGTCTCAATCTCCTGGTGATGTTGTACCGGCGAGCTTAGTTTTTTATTGACAGTTGTATGTGTTGTGCGTTAACCCCCGTTGTTCCATCTACCTTTTGAAGTCCTTGTCCCTGTGGTGTTTGTAGTTTTTTGTGTTGTGTCTGACAGTTATTTGTGGAGCATGGGAATTGTTTTTGTGTTATCTTGTCTTTGCAGGGGTTAATATTCCCATTGGCATACTTGTGCTATATGTTGTGTGGACTGCTTTTTCTCTGTCTTATTTTGTGCAACTTTTTTTTTTTTTTGCCGCTCTGTGTTTTACAAAACTGGGTCTTAACTTTTGAATCTTAAATGTATCAGTTTATTGTTTACTAGCCGTACTGCACTCCTTTAAATGTCTTTGGTGATCCTTGTTCCATAGGTCTTAATGGACGTAGGATTAACAACATCCATTATGATTTTAAAACTGTCATTAGCTGTTCATAAGACAGCTTTTTAAATGGCTTACTGTACTTACAAAATACCCGTCGGTTGCTTTTTTTTGTGTCGGCTGCCTTTAAATCCAGCCCTAAATCTGGTAGCAGTTTTTTTCAGATTGAAGCAGGCAGAGTGAGTGAGCCTACATAACCCTTTAAGAGCCAGAGTACCATGCAAAAAATTGTGAAGCAACTCATTGCACACCACATCCTATATAATAATTTGCTAGGATGTTTGTCAGAAGCCATCATGTGCAGTAGAGATTGCCCAAATGCACAGAATGCTGGGAGTTCTGTGCTGGGAGCATTCTGTGCTTTCGGGCAGTCTCTACAGTGAGTGACTGCATAGCTGGCAGGACGAAGAACAGGACCGGTCTCTTAACATCACCCGGACCTTTTACACTAATTAATCCATAAAGGCTTAAGTTTATCATGTGCAGTGATCTGACCCTAAGGTCCTGTGGCTCTCCCTGCAAACAACTATTATGTTCATTGTATGGAAATGAGATCCAAAACAGACTGAATCTGTCAACTTTTGAGCAAATCACAGGAGCAAAATTCACAGGGGTTTAGGATTTAGGATTTTGTGGGCATAGTAAGGTAAGTGGAGGCTTTCATTTTGACTTGTCAATGCTTTTAACAAGAACAAATGTTTGCACTATACAACCCTCCCAGTCTCCCTGTGCATTCAGTTTAGACAATGCACTACAGAACTGAGACAAAGAGCTAATTGAAATCAGAAGAATTTCTACAATTGGAGGACTTTTTCCTTTTTTTTTTTTTTTTTTTTTTACAAAACTGGATTAAATTAGGGTGGAATTGTGATGTGATGAGAAAATTATAATCATATATAGAAAAATGATGAGGCAAAGGGCAAGCAGTGGGAGGACTTGTCAGACGGAGCAGAGTACTGCTATAACATAACTCATCCTGATAGACATAAGGAAAAGAAACATGAACACACCTGTAGGTAGGAAATACATTATTAGGAGAAACTGCACAGCACTTCAAACCTTTCTTTAACCACCATGGTAGCACAAAACATCAAATGAATCAAGTATTTCCTCCAGCAAAATCACAGCTAGTGAGAAATGCTACAGACAAAGAACCACAATGGGTTCTCCAAAAGGATTTTTCCTTTATTTAACAGACTTTGAAATCTAGTGAACTGAATTATAAACTTTTCATTTATGATAGCGTATTCTTTTACTGTTACACAGCACAAGGGTAGTCAGCATTTGGAGTTTACACCTATCAATCATGATACCATTAAAGCCCTTAAATAACATCTCTATCCAAGTTCAGAGGAGGGCAAATATTGCCCTCCAACTGCACTACTACTCTCCTCATTCTCAGCATGGTATTGGCTAGAGGACAATTGAAATTATATTACAAAAAAAGGAAATACTTCCCCTCCAAGGTTTTCTGCTTTTTCCACCAAAATTTGTGTGCATTGAAAATCCATAACATTTCTGCATTTTCACTATCATTAAAATTCTACCAAGAAGTTTGCCATTTTCCACCAATGCTTTCTATGGCCATGATAATTGTCTCGTCATACATACATATATATTAAACTTATACAAGCCAGGAGTGGACAAGAGACGTGATGGGAATGGATCTCATCATCAACACTGATATAATGTTTGATGGAAATGGAGTTGCAGATTCCAGGGTCCCTGCTGATGAATTGTCTGACTCCCAGTCCCACCAGCATCATGAAATGTTAGTACAAGGAGTTAGGTCATGATCCTAGCAACAGACTATGGTGGTAGTGGAAGAACAAGCAGTATATGTGACAGGTGGGCTTCCACTTCCTACTATAATGCTGTTAATGATTAGGGATGAACAAAAAGGCCAGGTTTTTTCCCAAAGCAAGTTGCACAAAAATATGATTTTCCTCTTGTTTTCTTATATCCAGTATGGAACACTGGTACCATGGGATTGATTGCCTCCCTTTGGAGGGCAGGGCACATCTCAAAAGACACAGTCTTGTAGGTGCAGACTCCCAGACACTCCTGCAGCTTAAGCCTTCCTCCACCTTGCAACCCAGTGTGAATGGATCCTCTGTGGTGAAAGGATGGAGCAGAGACACTCTCTTAGTTTTTAGCTTTTTTATTATTTTTCTGATAGATATGGGGCTGTCAAAATTCTCCTATTAGGCGGGTTGCAATTACTGGGCTTCCCCTGGAGTGGACTGAACAGTGTACACGTGCTGTGTGGACCATTGCAACCCTGTGGAGGGAATCTTGCTGGCCAAGCTTACCCTCCCAATGCTAACCTGAAGACAGAAGACTGATGACCCCCCCTTGAGTTCCTTGGACCAGTTTTGTCCCTACCTGGTGCTTCTCCATAGAGATATTTTCTGAGCCTTTGGGCTCCTGCACTCATCTTGGTATCTTTATTAACTATGTACTGTTCATCCCCTAAACTATGGAACATGGATGGCTGCAGTTTTCCCTGCTGTTCTCACCGAGTTGGGGTTCTGTAGGTCTTCTTAGGCTTTTTCTCCTATCTTGGGCTGCCTTTTGGGTTCTCCTTACATGGTTCTTAGGGTCTTTTTGGTCCTTGGGTGCCTTTGTCACATTGACAGATTTAGTACTGTGTCCTTTAAGAATGGGTGTCCATGCTGCCGCCATTTTTTGCTCCACTGACTTATTTAGGAGAACTTCATTGGAACATATCTCTGCACCTGTTTGACATACAAAAGTCAGAGTGGGCTCTTTCTTTGTGTCTCTCTTGTCTCCTCATGCCGTTTCAGAAGGTTCATGTCCTGCGTGTCTTAGGGGCCCATGGAAATTCCATGGCCGGACTGTAGGTGTTGCTAGGCAACAGCAAAAGAGAAAACTAGGTTTCCTAAAATGCCCATTTTTCTGGCTTCCTTCCAATTTGCTCTCAGTTTTGCAGTTACCATTTTACTTCCCTTTTGCGTATCCTATGCAGAGGCAGACCTCTCTTTCTCCAGATTAACCCTTCGCCTGCCAGATAAGTGAATTTCTGTGCTTTCTAGGTTGAATTATTAGTCTAGGGAATTGTTACTGATAATTTATACTAGTGTGAGACAATTTTACTGTCAGGATGTCTGATTCTAAGGGACATGGGAGTAAATCCAAGACTAAGGACTCAGGGTCATCACTTATCCCCCTTGCTTACTGTTCCTCATGTCAAAAGGGGCTGCCTAGAGACTATTCTGGATCCCTTGTACTGTGGCCTCTACTACTCTACCGGGGCCCTTCAGCACTGACCAAGAGCTAGCTTGGGTAAAAACACTGCTCTCTTCAGTAGCCCAAATCCCTTTCTTCCTTCAGGGGGTCCTCCAAACTTGGAAGTCCTCCCACTACTTTTCAATATGTGGATCCTGTCTCTGAGTGTTCCTCAAGTTCTAGGTGCTTCCTCAGAGGAGAAATTATTAGAAGGGGAGGATGAGGAGGGGGAAAATGAGAATAGGGACTCTTATAAGACTGATCCCTTTCCCTTGGCTGTTTGGAAGCTGTTTTGGAATGTTTCATGTCTTCCACTACAGATGTCTTCCAGAGGTGTAAGAAATCTTCAATATTTTTCCCCTAATGCCACTCTTGACCAGATCCTTCTGGAGGGGTGGCAGACCCTAGACATGCTTCTTTCTATCACCAAGAGGTTCACTGAGCAGTACCCCTTTTATGAAGTTGCTATGGCTCAGCAGCCTCTCCTCTATCCATGGGTCCCACTGGTTCCAGGTTGGCTAAATCTACTGCCCTGTCTTTGTCATATTCGACAGGTTTGAAGGACCCAGTGGACAAGAAGCTGGACTCTATCATCGGGGCCAGTGGCATGGCACTGAGACCTATTTTTGCCTCTGCCTGTGTTAACAGGGCTGTTACCATGTGTGGTAAACAGTTAATGGAGGTCATCCTTGCAGACTTTTCCAAGGAGGATCTGTTGGTTCTTTTGGCCAACATAAAAGAGACTAACAAATATGTATCTGAAGCTTTTTTTTTAACCTGTCACGTTGTCCACTAAAAGCCTCAGCTTTCTCTGTTGCTGCGCAATGCACTTTGTGACTTAAGATTTGGTCTGTGGTCAATCTTCTAATAAGTTGCTGGTTTCCTTACTCTTTCAGAGCAAGTCCCTGTTTGGACCTGAATTGAAGCAGATCATTGGTGATGTTATTGGGGGCAAGATACCTTTGTTGTCCCAGGTGCCAACCAAATGCCACTTATGGTGAGGATACTGTGTCTATTTTGTTCCTCCTAGTAAACAAAGATGCAAAGGCCACAAGGTTCGCATGCCTCACACGTGCACTCCTCCACCAAGCACAGACAGCTGTGGCAGTTCAAATGAACTGCTCCAAGGGCAAAGTTAATCAAGCAATCTTCTGCATGACTTGTGGAATCCTGGTCTGCTGATCTTTGGTAGGGCGCATCTTTGCCTTTTTTGAGATGCCTGGAAGTCCTCATCATGGACCACTGGGTTTTGCGGGTAATCTCAAAAGGTTACAGCATAGATTTTGGATCCCGTCCATCCTATCATTTCTTTTTGTCAAGGGTACCAAAAGAGCCAGACAAGGCCCAGTTGTTTCAGGAGGCAATGGATTCACTGCTGACAAAGAAGGTTCTGATTCCAACACCTCCCCCAGAATGCGGTTCAGGTTTTTATTCCAACCTGTTTATGGTTCCAAAGAAGGATGGCAGCTGTCGTCCCATCTTGGACCTCAAATGTCTCAACAAATATGTGGTTGCTATGTGCTTCAAGATGGAATCTTTGTGTTCTGTCATCGCAGCGATGTGCCCAGGGGAGTATATGGCATCCCATGGCCTTTAGTATGCGTACCGTCACATCCCCATCCATCCATACAGCCAACGTTATCTATAATTTGCTTAAGGCTAGTATCATTACCAGTTCACCTTTTGGCCTAGCGTATGCTCCTTGAGTGTTCACCAAAGACATGGATGGCCTTAGTGGCCTTCATTCACACCTGGGCATCTCCATGAAAACCTATCTGGATAATATTTTGCTCAAGGCTCCCTCAAGGGAGCTCTTGGTCCAGTACGTCCAAGACTCTGGCCCACCACAGGTGGATTTTGAACATGCTAAATTCCTCTCCAGTACCTTCCCATAAGCTGGTGTTCCTGGGGATGAGTTTCAATGCCCATCAGGGGAAAGTTTTTCTGCCACAAGAGAAAATCCTTCATGCAGCGGTGTCGCAGGCCCTAGAGTGGACCTTGGTCTCGATCAGGGAGTATATGAGTTTGCTGGGTAAACTAGTGTCAATGCTAAAGGCTGTACCTTACTCTCAGGTGCACACGAGGGAACTTCAAATGCATGTCCTTCAGAGTTGGTTGGGCAATCCAGCACACCTGGATTGCCAGATCTCTCTCTCTCGCCAGAAGCCAGCTGGGACCTTCAGTGATGGATGTGCCAATGCAACCTGGAACAGGGAAACCCTTTGTGATACCAAAATGGACTCTAGTCACTACAGACACCAGTGTGAGCAGTTGGGGTGCAGTTCTGGGTCACCTCGGGGTCCAAGGAAGGTGGACTGTGAAGTAGTCTCTTCAGTCCATCAGTGTTCTGGAACTCAGTGTGATCTATCTGGCCCTTGTATACTGGACCTCACTTTTGAAGGGAAGACCAGTGTCCAGTCAGACAACGCCAATGTTGTTTACATCAACAGGCAAGGGGGCACTCACAGTGCCACCACCTGGTTCAACTTGAAGTACATTCTAGGTTGGGCAGAAGCCCAGGTTCCGGCCATCTCCACCGTGCACATTCCAGGGGTAGAAAATGTGCTTGCAGACTTCCTAAGTCACCATGGATCCCATGGAGTTGGAAATCAATCCGAACGTGTTGTATCTGACTGTGCAAACAATAGATCTCATAGCCACTTGGGAAAAAAAGAAGGTTGCCAGACGTGCTGCCCCTGCTGCCAGTGCAACCATTTCTGTAACTGCAGCCACTTGTGTTGTACCTGTTGCCAGATGTGCTGCCCCTGCTGCCAGTGCCACCATTTCTGTAACTGCAGCCACTAGTTTTGTACCTGTTGCCAGACATGCTGCCCCTGCTGCCAGTGCCACCATTTCTGTAACTGCAGCCACTAGTGTTGTACCCGTTGCCAGACGTGCTGCCCCTGCTGCCAGTGCCACCATTTCTGTAACTGCAGCCACTAGGGTTGTACCTGTTGCCAGACGTGCTGCCCCTGCTGCCAGTGCCACCATTTCTGTAACTGCAGCCAGTGCACCATTTCTGTAACTGCAGCCACTAGTGTTGTACCTGTTGCCAGATGTGCTGCCCCTGCTACCAGTGCCACCATTTCTGATCCTGCAGCTACTAATATTGTCCCTGTTGCCAGATGTGCTGCCCCTTCTGCCAGTGCCACTATTTCTGATCCTGCAGCTACTAGTGTTGTATCTGTTGCCAGACGTACTGCTCCTGCTGCCAGCGCCACCATTTCTGATCCTGCAGCCACTAGTGTTGTACCTGTTGCCAAATGTGCTGCCCCTGCTGCCAGTGCCACCATTTCTGTTAGACTTGTGTGAATTGATTCGGAAAAATCCGGAACTAGTTGAAAATGGGATAATTCAGAGACATTCAGACCATCCGACATGCAAGGATCGTTCAACAATAAAGATCCAACTCTGAGCAGCCCTGGTCCGAAAGTCTTCAAAACTTTAGACATTCGACAAATTTCTGAAAGTTTCGACTACTTTCATACCAGGACTGTTCAGAGTAGGATCTTTTTTGTACTACCTGCACGTGCTTGATTACTTTCCTTCCCTACTTTTCCCTCCATGTCTCTAGTCCAATTCCATTCTCCGTTTCATGCACTACTTTGCCTCTTTGTCTGTATTCCAATAAACTTCTTTGTTTCATGATGGACTAATGACAGTCACCCAGGCAGACAGCCTGCATTTCCTCATTGTGTTGTTGGAGCTCACAGAGAGAAAAAGAGATTAGAGAGTGTCCAGAGGTTGTATAGGCAGGCAGGTAGAATTAGGCTAGGCATAGGCAGGCAGCCAGTATTAGTGCTAGTTATTGCCACTGCAAGGGAGAGTCATCTTTGTTCCTGTGCAAAATATAAAAATATTAGGGTTTTCTTAAAATAATTTTCAGAGTGTCACATCAGCCAGTCTCACAGTTGTATAGGCAGACAGGGTGCCTTTTTGCCACCACAAGGGAGAGTCACCTGTGTTGGTTTTATTAAAAATATTCAAAATACAAGTTATTTGTTTGAATAATCTTCAGAGTCACACTGCCAGTGTCACAGTTGTATAGGCAGGCAGGGTGCCTTTTTGCCTCTGCAAAGAGAGAGTCACCTGTATTGGTTTTATTAAAAATATAGAAACTACAGGTTATTTGTTTGAATAATTTCCAGTCATACTGCCAGTGTCACAGTTATATAGGCAGGCAGGGTGTCTTTTCGCCACTGCAAGGGAGAGTCACCTGTGTTGGTTTTATTAAAAATATTCGAAATACAAGTTATTTGTCACACTGCCAGTGTCACAGTTGTCGTGTGGGCAGGTTTTAAAGTTGTAAAACTATAATCATTCACTACCTACCTATCAGTAATGGATTTGAATCCTAGTGAACAACCTGATGTTCCTTGTCCTGGTACCAGCTGCAGTGAACCAGCAACCACCAACACCACCACAGTACAGTTGCTTTCAAGCAGAGCTAGTAGCAGCAGGTGGGGAAAGAAGAATACTTTGAGTAGTTCTTCTCAGACTCAGCAGCAGCACTCCAAACCAAAAACTAGAAAGAAGGGAACTGCAGGTCGTTCTACCTCTACTAGCAGGGTAGAGAGGTCCAGTTCCTCCTCTAAGACCACAAGTGGCTGGCACCCATCTATCGTCAGCTGTTTCATGATGATACCCCAGAACCACCTGCAAAATGACTATTGCCACTGCCAGTTCTGTCACCACCTCCGCTACAGCCAGTTCTATAAACCTAGGGACACCTAGCATGTTGAACATGAACACTACTGGTGGGAAACTGCGGACAGTATCAACGCAGGAGTTTTACAGCAAACATCCGTGTAAGCAGTCCAAACTTGAATTAGTATTGGAGTATTTTGAGAAAATGTCTCCTGCCACCACTGTCACTGACACTGAGAGCATATCGTCTCCAAAACAGGTTATTGAGGGAGATAATTTACCATTTCCCTGTAGCCACAAGGCAGAAGAGGGAATTCATCAGCTCTCCCCAAAATCTGCTGCTGATGATTTTTCTTCCTGTCCAAACCTACAAGAGGTAGAAGAAGACTATGAGGGACCAAGGCCTGCTAAGCTTGATTTTTCCACTGAGCTTGATTATTCTCCTGAGCTTAATTTTTCCACTGCTGCCCATAGTACTCCTCCTGTTTCTCCAGCTACAATTCTGTCTTCTATTGATAAAAACTCACCACCTGCCTCTCCAGTTCCAAATGAGTCTCCCAGGCAGGTTGTAGCTGCTAGTGTCTCTGCTACAAGTGTTACTCCAACCTCCTCCAATTCCAGTCCCAACAACCCTGTTGCAATCTTTGGGTCTACTAGTACTCCTGTAAAGATATGTAGAAAAAAAAAGCAAAGTGAGGTTGCTCCAGCATGTGAAGATGAAGAAAGTATCACCTCAGTTTCTTCTTCACCAACTTCCGAAGTCATCTGTTGCTCCAAAGAATGGGACAATTTTGTGACACTTGGCAATGGCCAGCTAGAGAAATGTAAATCGTGTGGCAGGGAAGTCAGCCGTGGGAGGGTGTTGGGTCATCTATCCACCTCTGGGATGAACCAACACCTGAACCACTACCACAAGTCAGTGTTGATGAGTGCAGAATGTGGTGGCACTACTACATTTACCACTGTAACACTCACCACCAGTAGGCAGGAGAAAGAGCAGGGAGATCATGCCACATCTTGTCCTAGTAAAAGCAGCAGACAGTCACAGCCCATCCCTAAGTCAATGCAGGCCACACTGGAAGATTTTGGTGGGTTTCATTCCAAGGGGATGTGCAGACAGCAGTCCAGGAAAATTACACCCCTCATTGCACAGCTCATAGCCATTGGGGGTGCAACTTTCGATTTGGTGGACGGGGAGCTCTTCCAACAACTTATGGAGGCTGTCGCACCCAAATATAAAATTCCATCCCGCACCACATTTAATAGAACTATAGTGCCCTCACTGTACCAGTTGTGCGTTGGTCTTTTGAAGGACCTGCTAGGAAAGGCTGCTGGACAATTATTTTAACACTGACTTATGGAGTGCTCCGAGTGGTCAGCATGGCTTCCTGTCATTGATAGAACATTGGTGGCAGCCCAATGTGTTGCAAGACACACCGATAGCAACAACAAGTTCAGGTGCAGTAGCCAAGCAGGCAGGGCACCGCTCTTTCCTCCTCCATGCTGAGGTAATGGATCAGCAGCACAACTCAGATAACATTCGGAAAGCACTGCAGAACATGGTGGCACACTGGCTAGGGGAGCAGGCATGCACACAGGAGCATATGGGGTCTGTGGTTACTGATGGTGCAGCTAACATGATCAAGGCTCTCCAGGATGGAAGATTTGTGGGTGTGCGCTTCTCAGCGCATGTTCTGCATCTAGTAGTGAAGGCTGCTCTTGAGGATGGCAGTAACACTGAAAGGTTGTTGGCACTTCTGGAGTCGTGCCGACAAATTTCTGGCCACTTCCATCAGAGCATCAAAGATAAAACACACATACATACGTATATAACCAGGCGATTCCGTTATGATCTCTATTAACATATATTCATAAAAAATTATTCAACGTCCATAAATATATGATATTCTTCAATTTTCAGTAGGAGTCCCAAGGGGATATGCGTCACTCCACAACGTGTATAAAAGATACAAAGAAAGAAAAGTCCAATCAATTTCTGTTACTATAAAACATGTATAACAAAGTAACATCCACTTACAGTTGTATTGCTCTCATTCAGCTCCAAAGGACGTATGTCATTCAATCTCCACTTTTCGTTCTCTATGTCGCATTCCAGGATACCTCCAAATCTGCATTTACTTATAGGCTATCCCCACACAATCCTCTTTATATTCGCATATTAACACAGTTGTATTGTGATTAACTTTTCTCTGATGTAATCTACAGGATCCGTATCTCACATCACTCTATAGGATCCAAATCTCCAAATCCATACGTTACAATTCCTCCGTCTCCGATTTTAAAGTGGTAAATAAAAATATGATATTTAGTATATTACCATCATAAAAGAATATGAATAAAACAAATCCACTCATGTTGTAGATTCTCTTTATCCAGCGTAGTTCAACGGGGTCAGATCATCAAATTATTCCACTTTGCACTTCATATCCCAAAGGGATATATATGAGATATATAATATAGCACTATGTACTCGGCTAGTGAACACAAAAAATGTTATTCTTAATATCAAAATCGCACTTTGATTAAAACAAAAAATCAACGTTATAAAACAAATAGCTAGTATTAAATATACTGGTGTTCTCACGTCCCAATTACAAACTCACCAGTTACTAATCACATCTGTAGTGACCCGAACCATACCGTGTGAATAAACCGCTTCCTAATCTATTCAGTGGAATCAAGATCTTATAACCATGTTTGTTCTCGGGACAGACACCCACCTTTGCAACCTGGTAGCCCAACGCGTTTCGTACTAGAGTACTTCCTCAAGGGCAATCATTTGGCTAATGATTTAAACCGCTATTTAAAGGTTGAATTTCAACATCAACGAACACAGACGTACCAAATTCAACATATCAAGCTTTATTAGCTTGAATTCAACATCCCGTTGTTTTCATAATTAACCCCTCGTGATGTTTGCAACTTTGTATTTTACAAGCATTTTACAACAGAAATAATCTACATTTAAAGTGCTAATCACTAGTACTCACATATGTATATATACATGCCATACTTTTTAAATTACAGAACATAAATTTTCATTAAAAATAGGATACATTTGAATAAAATACATCTCAAAATATCCAATCAATAAAAAATATTCAATATTTCCCAGAGTCCTTAAAATATGTTATATTGTTCCCAATATATAAGAGGGAACAATACTTTAAAATCACAAAATTTATGAGTAGCCCTTTAAAAAGCAATTTAGATCTATACAGATGTTCAGACCCATAGGAGTTAGGTTTTTAAGATAGTAAATCCATTCGGTTTCTTTCTTTGAAATCTTTACTATCATATCCTCACCCCCTCCAATTCTTATTCATCTGTTCTATTCCTACGAATTTTAGTAAAGTAGCATCTCTATTATGCATCTTACTAAAAAGCTCAGAGACACTATGTGTTTCCAGACCTTTTTTAATATTGCGTATATGTTCTGCAATTCTTATGTGGAGGCACCGCGATGTCCGTCCCACATACTGGAGTCCACATGGACATTCCATTAAGTAAATAACATTTTTACTGTTACATAGTGCCACCTCTTTTATATCATATATCTTTTTGATTTGATTGCTTGAGATAGCCAGCCACTCAGGCAGGAACAGAAAAAGGCAGACCTCCCAGAGCACCGCCTAAAACAAGATGTTGGCACTAGTTGGAACTCCCCCTTAGATATGCTAGAGCGTATCCTGGAGCAGAAAAAGGCCATTCATGCAATGTCATGTCACCATTTAATTGGCAGTAACAGAACACTGGGCAGGGCTGACTGGGCCCTGATGGAACAGGTAATGACAGTCCTTACCCCTTTCCGTGCTTTGACAGAATTTTTGAGCAAAGAGAATGCTAGCCTGGCAGAAGTTATTCCCCTCTTCACACACACCTCTCCTTAAAATTGGACGATTTCCTTTCTCATAGGGAACGCTTGCCTGGTGCTGAGGGTAATATACTTCCCAATGTTGCTGCCCTTCTAACAAGGCTGAAGAAGGAACTGAATCGGCACATGGAAGAGCGCATGGAAAATTGTTCTGAGTTAGTGCTTGCCACAATTTGCAATCCTCGAATCAAAGGCAAGATTGCACTTTGTTTCAATTCACTCACTACCTGGAGGGAACAATTGATAGTGAGGGTGCGTGAGAGGCAAAGAAAAACTAGAATGCAGCCACAGGAGGTGGGAGAAGATTCCGAAGATGAGCTGTAGGAGTGTGGTGGTCTTCCGGGACCTATTAGTAGCAGCGCCAGTACCACTTCATCTTGTTCCGGTGGAGCAGGTGCTGCTTTTTATGCTGAGGCAATGAACAGATTATGCTTCGGATAAAATAAACAGCTCCCCATTAATAGAAAAAGTGCTGAGTCTGAGGTTAAGGCTTACCTTGCGGAACCTTCTTTGGCCCCAAGTACAGAACCCTTGACTTTCTGGGATAACAAGAGGGCTGTGGCCTACATTGTCCATGGTAGCCCAGGAGTTGCTTTCTTGCCCCCAACCACTGTCCAGAGTGAGCTGGTATTTCTGTTACTGGAAATATACTTACCCCCAGCGCTCTCAATTGGACCCCCAGCTCATGGAGCAAATTACTTTTTTAAAAGTCAACTTGCCAAAGCTGGGTTACCCTGTTCTCATGTTAAATGCAGATTAGAAAAACAAAAAGGACCTCAGACACCTACAATCATCCATGTTGCTGTCAACCTAAGTCTGCCTCTCACCAGTCTTCCTCAGTCGTTGTATCCATCTACAGACTGAGTCCTGCCTGCTGCAGTGTTCTGTAGTTCTGGCTACATCTCCAGTGTGCTGCTGTCATCCTGAGTCTGCCTTGCACCAGTCTTCCTCAGTTGCTGCTGTATCCATCTACAGACTGAGTCCTGCCTGCTGCAGTGTTCTGCAGTTCTGGCTACATCTCCAGTGTTGCTGCTGTCATCCTGAATCTGCCTCACACCAGTCTTCCTCAGTTGCTGCTGTATCCATCTACGGGCTGAGTCTTGCCTGCTCCAGTGTTCTGCAGTTCTGGCTACATCTCCAGTGTTGCTGCTGTCATCCTGAGTCTGCTCGCACCAGTCAGTTCCCTTTTGAAACGTTGTCGCATTACAGTGGAACTACCACCTCTTAAAACATGGACCCAAATAATTACCCAACTGGCGACTAGCTGCTCAGTAGAGCTAGTTGCCAGAATTATTACCGCGTTCATGAAAATTATACACTGCTCCCGGACTGACAGGCAGGAAACCGCGCAGACATCTTTCCATAGTGACGTCTGCATGCCTGAGCTGTCAGTGCCTTTTGGAGCCGAATGGCTCCTAGCAATGCCTCCTAGAGCAGGCTGGGACTAACAGCGCAGGCGCACAGATGTCACTATGGAAAGATGTCTGCATGGTTTCCTGTCAGTCTAGGAGCAGTGTAAAATTATCATTATCACAGTAATAATTCTGGTGACAAGCGCTACTCAGCAGCTAGTCGACAGATGGGTAATTATTTGGGGACATGTTTGTAAGAGGTGGTAGTTCTGCTTTAAGGAAAGCTGGGAAACGCAAGTTAAGGATGCTGGGAGTTGTGGCCAGTACATAGGGATGTTTAATTATGCGATATGACAACCTAGAGCTTTTATGCAGCTCAAGGTTTTCATGTTGCTATTTTAAAAACTGCAACATGGTTAAATCGTCTTCTAGCCGCACAATATTTTTCTTTTTGACGTTTCAAAAGGATACCGCACTAGTCATTCTCCCTTTTTCTTCTTCCTTCTAATTTAGCTACATCCATATGTATATAACACCTCTGCTACATATAGTAAATGACACATGTAACATATAGTGTAATGTATTACCTTTGCTACAGATGGTAAATGACAGATGCTCATGCTATATTGTATTTCACCTCTGCAACAGAAATGGCATATGCAACAGACAATATTAAAAAATTTGGAGTAATTTGTCTGAATATTTTTTTTCGGAGTGACACAGCAGCCAGTCTGACAGTTGTATAGGCATACAGGGTGCCTTATTGCCACCACAAGGGCAAGTCACCTTTGTCCCTGTGTAAAATATTAAAAAGGTAAGTCATTTGTTTGAATCATTTTCAACACTGCTAAATAGTGGCAGTATTGGGAACTTCAAAGGAAAAAAAGCTAATGATCGGTGCCTGACATACTGTCAAGCACTGATCGTTAACTAATCAGTGTTACACTTACCTGTCATTCACTGTCTGTCTCCTTCTGTCTTCTCTGCTGTCTTGTAGCTTCTGTCTTCTTGCTGTAAAAACTAACTAGAAAAGTATAAGTCCAATGCAATATTTGGCACACTAATACATAGTTTAACCCCTTGAATGCCAGAGGGTTACACAACACATTGCAAAGGAATGTGTTGCATATCTCTCTGGGGCTCAGTAGGGTTAAAGTATGTATTAGTGTGCCGGATAGTCATGCATTGTAGTCATACTCTTCTGGGGGGCGGGGGTTACAGAAAACAGAAGAGAAGAAAGAGGAGAAGATAGAAGAGAAGAACGACAGAAGAGAACCGGTAAACTGAGGACTGGACATCAGGATTAATGATAAGTGTTACTTGTAATGTGATGGTTTTTTTTTTTACTTAGTTGGGTTAACCCTATGAGTGCCGGCAGAGTGATTATACCCCACTGGCACTCATAGGGTTAATTCTACTAAAATCTTACATTGTTTTGGAGTGCTTTGATGTATTGATGTGGGGCTTAGGGCTCCATATCAATACACCCACTGGGGTCTTAGGTTTTTTTAACTTTATTTTCCTTTCTGTTTTGGCGTCAGCTATTTGAAGATGCGATAAGGGAATAAAGTCAGAAAAAAAGTAGGTCTTAACTTTCCTGCTATAAACTGAGTCCCTTATCAGATCTTCATAGCCAACGCAGACAATTGAATTGCAATTTATGGTGTTTTCATTAGTTCCTATGGATGAAAATACCTCTTAACTTTAACACCCCAAAAATGCCGTCGGCAGAAAAAACAGCCGTCTTCAACATTTGAGTCGAGCCCTGTCAGTCTACACACCTCCCTTTCACTTCTTTACATTCATTCCCTCTGTCCACCTCCTTCCCTCTCTGTCCATCAGCCTCCTTCCCTCTCTGTCCATCCGTCTCCTTCCCTTTCTGTCCCTCTGCCACCCTCCTCCTCTGTCAGCTTCCCTTCATGCAAATCTGTGTCTGTCTCCATCCTTTTTCCAATCTCTAGGGGTGACAGATGTAAGGAACTTCTCCAGTGTCCTAAGCTCTCCGATTCCTGGGTTAGCCCATGGAGCCAATGCACTAAGAACTTACAGGTTGGTTAAATCTCGGTTCACTGGCTAGATGGAAGAAGCAAGGATCGTTCATCACACTGGAAGGGTCATCTCCACTTCATCACCTCCTCATAACACTTTGGTGTGTCTCCCCCCTGTTTGTATCTGAAATAAATGGACAACAACAACCCTTGTAAAAAAATATAAATAATAATAATAATAATTAACTTAAATTTTTTTTTGAAAAATCTCCCTCTGGAGGGAATGGGGTCAGTGGGGGGGCCTCCTTCCTCCTCTTGTGCGAGGCCCCTGTCTGGGTAGGTGGCGCCTACCAACACGTGCAACAGGCAGGGCATCAGATGATGCCAGGCTGCTGTCTGATGAGGAGCTGCTGGGGGTGGGGGCTGGCCCTGGACGCACAACATGCACTGTCAGGAGGCCCAGCATCAGCCTGTTCTGCTCAACCATTTGTTGGAGCAGAGCCTCCAGAAATCGCATGTCGTTTCTCAGCTGAAGCCGTGAGCCCTGACGCCGTCAGCTGAGATCCCATATAGGACGTCCAGGGTCTCTACATACTCCTGGCTGGAAGAGGGCTGCTGCTCTTGTTCTTCATCAGATGCAGCTGTGGGGAAAGAAGAAATGCAAAGCAGCAAGCACCTCTCTGGCACACAGATGTTTGATGCATTTAGCAGGGTGATTCTCAGCAATGGTCCTGTTGTCTAGGATGCACAATCATGTCCTCAAACTACAACAACAGTGCATGTTGTTAGGATGTGCTCACTTATCTCCTTAAGGACTACGTGATGTACTTTGACTGTCATGGTCCTTATACCCTTAAGGACCGGTGACGGTCATAGCACGTCACATACTTTTTACTTACAGTGCTCTATCGGGAGTGCTGTAAGTAAAAACGGGGCCTAAAATTGACCGTTCCAAGACCGGAGCGATATCTCTTAGGCCTCAAAGCGCCGTGCTGGTACACGTAACAGGTCACGTGTACCAGCGCGTCGGCAAGGATCAAAGCTGTCCTTAAGGGACGGTAACTTCCCTAGACTGCTGGTCCTTAAGGGGTTAAACATGTGTTCAACTGATAACATGCACTTTTGTGGTGGTTAGAGGACATGATTGTTAGTGTTGAGCGAGCATGCTCGGCCGATGCTCGGATCGGCTCGAGCATCGCTCTGCTCGGCACATGGCGGTACTCGTACGAGTACCGCATGTGCTCGCCCGCCATGTTCGGGTCTCCTCCCCGCACGTTTTGCGGCTGCTGCGCAGCCAATAAACGTGCAGGGAGGCTCTGACATCGGTGTAATGCCAGCAGCCATGTTGGCTGCTGGCATTACACTGATTGGCTGGCCAGAACCCGTGGTCGGGTGCTGTATAGCACCTGACCAGCGAGTTCGGCTCAGTCTTAGCCAGGGAGAGCTGAGGATAGGAAGGGAAAGTCAGTGTAGGGAGGAAAAAAAGGAAAATTGTGAAAAAAAAGAACCAAAAGTCCTTTTTAGGACTACTGTGTGTGGGGGCAGCAGGTTATTTTGTGTGGGGGGGAAAAAAAAAAAAAAAAAAAAAAAAATATATTCTGTTTAGTGTGCAAAGTTGCAGATTAGAGCACATTCTGTTTAGTGTGCACAGTTGCAGATTAGAGCACATTCTGTTTAGTGTGCAAAGTTGCAGATTAGAGCACATTCTGTTTAGTGTGCAAAGTTGCAGATTAGAGCACATTCTGTTAAGTCTTCAAACTAAAATATCAAAGTCACATATTCCATTCAGTGTGCGTCGCCGCAGTTTAGCAGCACATTCTGTGTACTGTGCAGAGTTGCAGAATAGGAAGAAATACTGTTAAGTCTTCAAACTAAAATATCAAAGTGACATATTCCATTCAGTGTGCTTCGCCGCAGTTTAGCAGCACATTCTGTGTACTGTGCAGAGTTGCAGAATAGGAAGAAATACTGTTAAGTCTTCAAACTAAAATATCAAAGTCACATATTCCATTCAGTGTGCTTCGCCGCAGTGTAGCAGCACATTCTGTGTACTGTGCAGAGTTGCAGAATAGGAAGAAATACTGTTAAGTCTTCAAACTAAAATATCAAAGTCACATATTCCATTCAGTGTGCTTCGCCGCAGTGTAGCAGCACATTCTGTGTACTGTGCAGAGTTGCAGAATAGGAAGAAATACTGTTAAGTCTTCAAACTAAAATATCAAAGTCACATATTCCATTCAGTGTGCTTCGCCGCAGTGTAGCAGCACATTCTGTGTACTGTGCAGAGTTGCAGAATAGGAAGAAATACTGTTAAGTCTTCAAACTAAAATATCAAAGTCACATATTCCATTCAGTGTGCTTCGCCGCAGTGTAGCAGCACATTCTGTGTACTGTGCAGAGTTGCAGAATAGGAAGAAATACTGTTAAGTCTTCAAACTAAAATATCAAAGTCACATATTCCATTCAGTGTGTTTCACCGCCGTTTAGCAGCCTATTCTGTGTACTCTGCACAGTTGCAGAATAGGAAGAAATACTGTTAAGTTTTCAAACTCAAATATTAAAGTCACATATTCCATTCAGTGTGTGTCACCGCCGTTTAGCAGCCTATTCTGTGTACTCTGCACAGTTGCAGAATAGGAAGAAATACTGTTAAGTTTTCAAACTCAAATATTAAAGTCACATATTCCATTCAGTGTGTGTCACCGCAGTTTAGCAGCCTATTCTGTGTACTCTGCACAGTTGCAGAATAGGAAGAAATACTGTTAAGTTTTCAAACTTAAATATTAAAGTCACATATTCCATTCAGTGTGTGTCACCGCCGTTTAGCAGCCTATTCTGTGTACTCTGCACAGTTGCAGAATAGGAAGAAATACTGTTAAGTTTTCAAACTCAAATATTAAAGTCACATATTCCATTCAGTGTGTTTCACCGCCGTTTAGCAGCCTATTCTGTGTACTCTGCACAGTTGCAGAATAGGAAGAAATACTGTTAAGTTTTCAAACTCAAATATTAAAGTCACATATTCCATTCAGTGTGTGTCACCGCCGTTTAGCAGCCTATTCTGTGTACTCTGCACAGTTGCAGAATAGGAAGAAATACTGTTAAGTTTTCAAACTCAAATATTAAAGTCACATATTCCATTCAGTGTGTGTCACCGCAGTTTAGCAGCCTATTCTGTGTACTCTGCACAGTTGCAGAATAGGAAGAAATACTGTTAAGTTTTCAAACTCAAATATTAAAGTCACATATTCCGTGTAAGATGAAGAAGGCGGGTAAAAAGGGACGGGGAAGTGGACGTGATCCTGATAGTTCAGGGCGCGGGTCAGGACGCGGAGAAACTGTGCCTGGTGCCAGAGCACAAGAAAGAAAGACATCCACCATACCTAGCTTCATGTCTAATTTTACAGGGCGTCGCAGGACATCACTCTCGAGGTCCGACCACTGCGAACAGGTGGTCGGTTGGATGACAGCTGATACTGCTTCCAGTCGGTTAAGCACCACCCTGTCTTCCACCAAGTCCACTCTCAGTAGCCAAGAGTCTTGTCAACATAATCCTCACTCAGATCATCCTTCCTCCCACCATACACGGTCTGGTCAAAGAAGTGATCCCACACTGGGATATAGTGAGGAGCTCGTCTCATCACCAATCCTTCATTTGACCCTCTCTCCAAGCACGCTTGCAGAGGAACATGACATCTTGTGCCCTGATTCACAACCTCTAGAGGGTACCCAATCACAAGAAGATGACAGATGTGAACGGCATTTAAGGTCAAAGGAAGTAGTGGATGATGATGATGATGATGAGACACAGTTGCCATTAAATCAACCACTATTTCCGTCTCAAGACCTTGTTGAGGAGAATGTTATACAGTTGTCAATGACTGAGTATGTGGTGGGATCAAGACATGAGGAGGATGATCAGAGTGAGGAAGTGGAGGAGGACTTGGTGGACGATGAGGTGACTGACCCCACCTGGGAAGGTGTAGAGCCGAGCGATGACAGCAGTCCTGAGGGTGAGCCATCTGCAGCACCGCAACAGGCTGGAAGAGGCAGTGGTGTGGCTACAGAAAGAAGGCGGACCGCACCAAACCGGCCCGCAAATGTTCCACGGAGCACCCCCTTGCGTAAATCTACCTTGCCAAAGGGTAGGTGTTCCGCGGTATGGCGTTTTTTTAAGGAAAGTGCGGACGACAAAAGAATTGTAGTTTGCAACCTGTGCCACACCAGAATGAGCCGAGGCATGAACACTAGAAACCTCACCACCACCAGCATGATCCGACACATGGCATCCAAGCACCGTAGTAAGTGGGAGGAACGCCTGGATCGCCCATCTGTGTCTGCAGGCCACACCACTGCCTCTTCTTCCCCTGTTTTTGGTGCCGGCCAATCGCCTGTCGAAGGCGCAGGCCCGCATACCTCCCGCCCTGCACCTGTACCATCTGAAGCACCATCAGCGACCACATCCACTTCCCTGTCCCAGCACAGCGTCCAAATGTCGTTACCCCAGGCATTTGAGCGCAAGAGAAAATACCCAGCCACCCACCCACAGGCCATAGCACTAACCTCACACCTTTCCAAATTACTGGCCATCGAAATGCTGCCATTTAGGCTTGTGGACACTGAGTCCTTCCGCAGCCTGATGGCAGCAGCTGTCCCTCGGTACGCGGTCCCCAGCCACCGCTACTTTTCCCGGTGTGCCATCCCCACATTACACCACCATGTGTCCCATAACATCACCCGTGCCCTGACCAACGCAGTTACTGGGAAGGTCCACTTAACGACTGACACATGGACAAGTGCTTGTGGCCAGGGACGCTACATTTCCCTGACGGCACACTGGGTGAATGTCGTGGAGGCTGGGAGCGACTCGGACTCTGGGATGGCACGGGTGCTACCCACGCCGAGGATTGCGGGCCCTACCTCCATCAGGGTTTCCGCCAGCACCTACGTTATTGGCTCCTCCTCCTCCGTTTCCACCTCCGAATTCTCTACACGCAGCGCCACTCCCCCATCAGCCAGTAGCTGGAAGCAGTGTAGCACTGCAGTGGGGAAGCGTCAACAGGCCGTGCTGAAGCTGATCTGCCTTGGGGACAAACAGCACACGGCCTCAGAGCTGTTGCAGGGGATTAGTCACCAGACCGAGCAGTGGCTTTCGCCACTCAACCTGCAACCAGGCATGGTTGTGTGTGATAATGGGCGTAACTTGGTGGCGGCTTTGGAGCTCGGCAAGCTCACACACGTACCATGCCTAGCGCATGTATTTAATTTAGTGGTTCAGCGATTTCTAAAAACCTACCCCAATGTGCATGATCTCTTGACCAAGGTGCGCCGCGTGTGTGCACATTTCCGTAAGTCATCTACAGCTTCGGCCGGCCTGTTGAAGCTGCAGCAGCGCTTACAATTGCCAGCTCACCGGCTGCTGTGTGACGTGAGCACGCGCTGGAACTCCACCTTCCACATGTTGGCCCGGCTTTGTGAGCAGCAGAGGGCAGTAGTGGAGTACCAGCTGTTACACGGTCGTCGCCTCTCCGTTCAACTTCCTGTAATCAGAAGTGAGGAGTGGGAATGGATGTCAGACCTCTGCGAGGTTTTACGCAATTTTGAGGAATCGACACAGATGGTGAGCGGCGATAACGCTATTATCAGTGTAACCATCCCACTTCTGTGTCTACTGAAACGCTCGCTGCTCACAATTAAAACCGACGCTTTGCATGTGGAAGAGGTGGAAATGGGGGAGGAAGAGCTTACACAAGGTGATAGCCAGAGCACCCTCACTTCGTCTTCTCAGCGACAATTGGAGGAGGCGGAGGAGGAGGAGGAGGAAGAGGAGGAAGACACGGTTGCCTCCGCTACAGAGGGTAGCCATGGAACTTTAGTTCCATCTCTTCAGCGTGGGTGGGCAGAAGAGGAGGAAGAGGATGAGGATATTGAGAGTCATCCTCCTGGTGAGGACAGCGAAATCTTGACTGTTGGTACTCTGGCACACATGGCTGACTTTATGTTAGGCTGCCTTTCCCGTGACCCACGCGTTGTACGCATTTTAGACAACACGGATTACTGGGTGTTCACCCTTCTGGACCCCCGCTACAAAGAGAATTTCTCATCTCTCATTCCTCCGGTGGAGAGGACAAGCAAAATGGTGCAATACCAGAAGGTTCTTGTTGAAAAATTGCTCCAAAATTTTCCATCTGACAACGCTGGCGGCAGAGTACGTGCTACCTTGGCCAACCGAGAAGGGGAGAAAAGGGGAGCACACAGCAGTTCCGACAAAGGCAGGGCAACACTCTCCAAGGCGTGGGACACCTTCATGACTCCCCGCCAGCACCCTCACCCTGATGCGCAGCCTAGTGTCACAAGGAGGGAAAAGTTTTGGAAGATGGTGAAGGAGTACGTAGCAGACCGTGTCAGCGTCCTCAATGATCCCTCTGTGCCTTACAACTACTGGGTGTCCAAGCTGGACACGTGGTATGAACTGGCACTCTACGCCTTGGAGGTGCTGGCCTGCCCTGCCGCCAGCGTTCTGTCTGAGCGGATATTTAGTGCTGCTGGTGGCATCATAACAGATAAGCGTATCCGCCTTTCCACCGAAAATGCTGATAGGTTGACACTTATAAAAATGAACAAGGCCTGGATTTCCCCTGACTTCTCCACTCCACTGGAGGAAAGCCCCGGGGGAACATAAACTCACTTTATATATGTTATTTACAATGATGTGAATACTCTGTATTCCCATTCACCCCTTCCACCCAAAAAACGGGTATATGGTTGACTCTTAATCTTCTCATCCTCCTCCTCCTCCTCCATATGCCCTGTGCTATAATTTTTATATAGGGCCAGCTAACCAGCGGGCCCTGTGATATAATTTTTATATAGGGCCAGCTCACCAGCGGGCCCTGTTTGACAATTTTTATATAGGTCAGCTCACCAGCGGGCCTTCTCATATAATGTTTTATTGGGTCAGCTCTCTAGCGGGCCCTCTCATATAATGTTTTATAGCGTCAGCTCACTAGCGGGCCTTCGCATATAATGTTTTATAGCGTCAGCTCACTAGCGGGCCTTCGCATATAATGTTTTATAGCGTCAGCTCACTAGCGGGCCTAATGTTTAGGATGGTCAGCTCTGCAGCAGACCCTCACCCATAATGTTTTAGATGGTCAGCTCAGCGCACGTTTCCCTCTTAATCATGGCCTCAGTTCAATAAAATCAAGGAAATTTTTGGGAGAATTTGCCTCTGCGCACGTTTCCCTCTTAATCATGGCCTCACTTCAGAAAATCAAGGAAATTTTTGGGAGAATTTGCAGATGATATACAAGTAAATATACAGAAAATATTGTTTGGTAACAATTTTTCGCCTAAAGTCGTTTTTATTTTCCTTTTTGTGTGTTTTATGGTCAGTCTGTAAAAATGGCGTACTACGGGCGAAAGATCGTTCCCATCAGCGATGTTGGAGTCCAAGATGCATCCAGACATCCTCCCTATGCTGTCCCTGAACCATTTCTGTGGTGTTTCCATCCTTTTCTGCCCTTTTCCTATGGACCAGGCACCCTCCCCTCATCAGAGCAGGGGGTGCCTGGTGTAATGCTCGAGTCCTCCCATTGACTTCAATGGGGCTCGGGTGCTCGGCCGAGCACTCGAGCCTCAGGGGGTGCTCGGTCAGAGCACCCGAACACCCGAGCATTGGGGTGCTCGCTCATCACTAATGATTGTGCATCCTAGACAACAGTACCATTGCTGAGAATCACCACACAAAATGTGTTAAAGTGGATGTGTCTCCTATTTATAACATAGCCTAAATAAGCTACATATCGAATACTTCTAAAACGTTGTTCATTTTTTATTTTTAAGTTTTATTTGTTGTAAATTTAACTTTGAAAATCTGTCCCCTACCTACTTCCGTATAGACTGCAGTTACCTGCCCTGTAACTGCAGTCCGTCACTCTGTCTCTGCTCTCCTCCTTCCTCCAATGATGGAGACTTCTGTCTGCAAGCTGGAGCGGTCTCATTGGCAGGGATCGATATCTAGCCAATGAGAGTGCTCCAGCTTTCAGACTGAAGCCTCCATCATCGGAGGAAGGAGATGAGCAGAGGCAGAGCAGTCTATGCGGAAGTAGATAGGGGACAGTCTTTCTAAGTTAAATTTACAACATATTAAACTTTAAAAAAATGAATAACGTTTTACAAGTATTCGATATGTAGCCTAACTATTTAGGCTATGTTATAAATAGGTGACACATGCACTTTAATTTGAGGGGACGCAGCAAACATGTAGGATTGTTGAGGCCAGAGAACAGGATTGACCACCCCTGCTATGAACAAGCTGACAGGTCAGGTTTGCCCTTTAGCCTTGATTGGACACAGGTGGATCATCACTGTCATTGTGATTGATCCACCAACACTCAATTAGTGCTAGCCTGCAAACGGGAACTGTAGATGTGTGCTATGGCCTGAAGCCAAGCATACGTGTGTCACAAGATCATGGCATGAACAAAAATCACATAATGATATTTGTTCATGCCATGATACTGTCACAGGTAAGTGTAACAAGAACACAGGCCACTACAGGGAATTTGGGGTCTTTGTAAGGGGAGATAAGTGGAACACACCTGGGTCAGCAGATTAAGGATTTTATTTACCATGTACTTCCCCTTCTATACCCTCAGGAGCAGAGGCAGACACCCCCAGAGGTGGTTCCTCATCCTCCTCACCAGACACAGCCCGCGATAAACCTGAGGACATACAGGACATTTTCACAAGGGTGAGATAATTGTATGGAGCCTTAACCCATTTCAGTGCCAGTGGAGTGCACAACAATTTTGAGAATGCATTGGGTACCCCTCAGCCATTGAAATGGTTACAACAACCAAAAACACAAAACTCAGAACCCTTTCCACAAACATAAACTAACAACACACAACAAAAGACATATTAGACATTGAACGGATGTACATGCTTTTTCTGGAGGACATATTACAATTCACCTGCCCTTTCCTCATGGTGGTCCCCAGGTGCACCAATAGGGGCTTGCTTGCCACCATCTTCCTGCGCCCCCCCCCTCCACCTCCACCAGCATGTAAGCCGGACCTATTTTGGATATTAAGGGAATTAACATGTGATGAGAAACACTGACTTCATTAAATGCATCAGTTGTGTAAGCATTCAGGTTCACAACAACTGCAACAAAGAGGGATAACATAGTTATCAGGATTTACTCAACAACAGAGAGGCAAATTTGGCCTACGAAGCATCACTGTAATGCATGGCAGGGCTTCAACATACCAAGACATCCATCATGGTGCATTAGCTTGTGTCCATCATGCCTACAATGTCATCATGTGAATGGCAGGAGCATAACAAACATGTCTTACACGTGCTCCATATGTGCAATCGTGGGATATTTATCCCCTGGAGCAGGGCCAGACTGGGAATAAAAACCAGCCCTGTAAAAAAATTGCTTACCAGCCCCATTGCCCCCCTCAATCTCCACATTGCCCCCCATCCCATATTGCCCTCAGTCTCCACATTAGCTCTCAGTCTCCACATTGCCCCTCAGTCTCCACATTGCCCCTCAGTCTCTGCATTGCCCCCCGTCTGCACATTGCCCCCCCAATCTCCACATTGCCACAATCTCCAAATTGACCCAAATCTCCACATTGCCCCCCATGTCCATTTCCTACCTCCCTGGTGGTCCAGCAGTGGGGCATGAGAGGTCTGTGCCTCCTTCTGCACAGACCTCTTTACTGCTGTTGCTCCCGCACTGTCTTCTCTTCAGTAATGCAGAGTGCCGGGAGATGAGGTCATCTCCCAGCATTCGACATTACTAAATATCAGACGAGGGAGCTCATCTGCTACAGGTCTGTGCCAAAGAAGGCACAGAATTCAGCATGTTGTGGGGCCCTTCAAATCTCCCGGCCGCGGTCCTGTCACCTTGTGGCCGCGGACAGCACTCCTGCAATCAAGAAGCAATCTGCGGCTGCAAGGTGACAGGACCGTGACCGCGGATTGCTTCTTGATTTTGAAGAAGCCCCACGGAAGCCAATGCAGGGGTAGGAATTGACAAGATGGTTTGTTCGACAAGCTGTGCAGGGTAGGTGGGGTCGGAAGGCTTAATTATGCTCGACAAACTATGCAGATTAAACTGTGAAAGACATATCAAGACAAAAAATGTAAAAGGCGCTACTATGGGGCAGACACACGGGTATATAAAGAATAATAAATAGACAAAAATATTTGTTATATATAATAGTACCAGAACGCTATCAATCCAATGGTCTGGGAGTGGACAGACCACTAAAACAACTAGATAAGAACAAACAAGCAAAAGCGCTATGTGTAACTATAAATAAATACCAATTTAATCCAAACATAAATACATACATAAAAATGCGTATATTTATGGTCCACAACTAAGAAATAAAACTCTCAGCTGGACCAAAGAATCACAGTACATAAAAAATGTATATAACACCAACTATCTCACTGGACCTCACAGTACCAAATCACCGTGTATCCAGTAGATACAATATAAAACGATACAACGTGTTCAGAATACTGATACACTGTTGCAATCAAACTGCTATACAGATAACTATAATGCTGGCCAGCATATATAAAAATAATCAAATATAAAAACTAAAATATATAAATCCACTGCAATATGGAAGTCCAATGGGATTCAATGTGGAAGTCCAATGGGAGACAATATAGTAACTCGTATCCTCACACGTAAACTCAATATAGCGCGTATCACCTCACTATGTGTTCAAAATATATCCTCTTCCACAGGTCAGCCTGTAAAATGAACAATTCACACTCCCCAACTTAATACGGTGGGGGTAATAAGCAGCATAGGGACCTCCGCTCTATCTAGAGGATCGATTGGCGTCTAATCACAGCAAGGAATTTGCTCTGCTCTATCTAGCAGTAACACTCCAATAGTGTAAAGAGAGTGAATCTGACCTTACTCCAACTCGGTAATGATCACCTCCAGCAAGTCCCTGCACTGGCTCCCACGTCCGTGTTCAATATCTGGTAGCACTTGTACAGGATCCTCCATACGTATAACATTTTTGAACTTGTTGAGCAAGATAGAACAAGCCGTCACGTGGAGTAGGAAAATTTTAACTGCACGATCCTTGCTGTAGCTCCTTCACAGGAATCACCAATTCTATTCAGCGTCTGTGAACACCTGTGCACGTGATCCCACAGGCTGCTACCAACATATCTGGCTGAATACACTTACAATTCCCAACTCTATGCAGTGGAAATAATCACTTCTGCAAGCAGTATCTCCAGATAATAAAACCACTAAGGGTATATGCCAACGCATTTCGTATCACAGATACTTCATCAGGGGTAATACTCCATAGTGAATCTTCTGGCTTTTTTTATAAAATGTGTTTAATTAAATCTCCAATCATTACCTCCTCCATAACTCACACCTTAATTATTCTTAAAGGTAAATTAAGCTTAAAGGCAAAAATCCTTCTTAGAGGGAAGCATTGATTTCTAAAAAGAAAATAAATCTCTTAAGGGGATATTTAACCATATAAACAACTTCCCTCCCATGTAGATAAACCATCCATATACAAATAAAAATAAAAATAAAAAATAATGAAATTATAAATAAAAAAAATAATAAAAATATAATAATAAATAAAAATGAAAATAAAAATGAAAATAAAAATAACTCAAAAATGTTAAACCATAAAATAAATCAAATCCTTCCTTTAAAAACAAAATATACATGAAATAAAATAAAATAGCAGTAACAGTAACTCTAATATAAAAACTAATATAAAAACTTTTTCTTAGTTGTGGACCATAAATATACGCATTTTTATGTATGTATTTATGTTTGGATTAAATTGTTATTTATTTATAGTTACACAGAGCGCTTTTCCTTGTTTGTTCTTATCTAGTTGTGAAAGACATATATTCGTGATGTTCGTCAAACTATGCGTGGCAATCTGAGATCATACCGGGGAGGCAACTGAGTGTTCCAGGCCCGGCGCATTCAGTTTCTTTCAAACTTTACTACTACGTGACAACTCCAATGTATACTGTACATAACATTATTGTACTTACAGTGATAGCTAGGAAGACACAAGCATAGCATGTAGCTAAATGGCAAATAAACGGCCAAAGATGGGGGAAATTTATTTCGAAATAGTGGTGCATGGGGCATGGTTGTCGACCTACTGGTTGAACACTTGCCAGCCCTTGGTGTATGTGAACAAATTACTTAACTCTTTAAGCGTCAGAGAGTTATCCAACGCATTGAAAAGCAGTGTGTTGGATACCGCTCTGGCACTCAAAGGGTGAAAGCAGCTAAGGGTTCAGACAATACAGGATGAAGATTGCTTAGGAGAATGAAACACTAAATAGTGGGGTTTGTGTTTGAAAGATTACAGCTTAAAGTGGTGAAGGGAGATGGATATACAGAAATCATATATACGTGTTGCTGGTGGTGTGACTGGTGGGATATTCCGGTCACTTTGTAGTTAACTTCATAACCTATTGACAACTCTTTGGGTAAGTGAGTTGATGATTTAACACAAGATTAATGTATTTTCAGATTAATGTATTTTCAATACACAAACTAATTTAGACACACATACTGCAGTTTATACAAACATTGATGTGTTTATTCTTGACGTAGTATGAAACACTAATGTATATACACATCGACTTATCTAATATGAGGGAAAATCTGGGTAGGAAAACAAGAGAGAGGAATTTGGGTACCAAAGAGGGACAGTAGGGTAGGAGGCTGGTACCAGAAAATGAAACCTTAACCTTTACCCATGTACTAACATACAATGTCACATGTAAAGTTTGTCGATGTTCGAGTCGACCCCTTATGTTGAGTATGATGTGACAGACATGTGTTTTTGATGTTCGACCATGTGCTAAATTAAATGACAGGCATGGGTTTTTGATGGTTCGACCATATGCTAAATTGAATGTGACAGGCATGGGTTGTCGATGTTTGAACACGTGCATTTTGGATTGTGACCGGCATCCCATGCTGGAGTAGAGGTGACATGCACAGACTGGCAATGTACGACAATGTCCGTTTTTGTGATGGATCTTTTTCTATATGCACACTCTGTCTGGAAAGAATGATACGACCGTGCATGGAGGCGCACTGCTATTATTTAACCCATGTTAAATTAGGCCAAATAATTCAGAATGGATCAGAATTTCATTCGAATCGAATAGGTCCGGTCCGAAATTAGGATCATCTGATATAGAAAAAAAAACAATTTTGTCCGAATTAGAATTAAATAGTAAATTTTGCCTGTTCACAAGTCTAATTTCTAATGTACTAATGTACCTGTTGCCAGAAGTGCTGCCCCTGCTGCCAGTGCCACCATTTCTGCAAACTGCACCCACCAGTGTTGCACCAGTTGCCAAATGTGCTGCCCCCGCTGCCAGTGCCACCATTTCAGTAACTACAGCCACTAGTGCTGCCCCTGCTGCCTGTGCCACCATTTCTTATCCTGCAGCCACTAATGTTGTACCTGTTGCCAGACGTGCTACCCCTGCTGCCAGTGCCACCATTTCTGTAACTGTAGCCATGTGTGTTGTACCAGTTGCCAAATGTGCTGCCCCCGCTGCCAGTGCCACCATTTCAGTAACTACAGCCACTAGTGCTGCCCCTGCTGCCTGTGCCACCATTTCTTATCCTGCAGCCACTAATGTTGTACCTGTTGCCAAACGTGCTGCCCCTGCTGCCAGTGCAACCATTTCTGTAACTGCAGCCACTAGTGCTGCCCATGCTGCCGGTGCCACCATTTCTGATCCTACAGCCACTAGTGCTGCCCCTGCTGCCAGTGCCACCATTTCTGTAACTGCTGCCACTAGTGTTGTACCTGTTGCTGGACGTGCTGCCCCTGCTGCCAGTGCAACCATTTCTGTAACTGCAACCACTTGTTTTGTACCTGTTGCCAGATGTGCTGCCCCTGATGCCAGTGCCACCATTTCTGTAACTGCAGCCACTAGTGTTGTACCTGTTACCAGACATTCTGCCCCTGCTGCCAGTGCCACCATTTCTGTAACTGCAGCCACTAGTGTTGTACCTGTTGCCAGACATGCTGCCCCTGCTGCCAGTGCCACCATTTCTGTAACTGCAGCCACTAGTGTTGTACCTGTTGCCAGACGTGCTACCCCTGCTGCCAGTGCCACCATTTCTGTAACTGTAGCCATGTGTGTTGTACCTGTTGCCAGACATGCTGCCCCTGCTGCCAGTGCCACCATTTCTGTAACTGCAGCCACCAGTGTTGTACCTGTTGCCAGACGCGCTGCCCCTGCTGCCAGTGCAACCATTTCTGTAACTGCAGCCACTAGTGCTGCCCATGCTGCCAGTGCCACCATTTCTGATCCTGCAGCCACTAGTGTTGCCCCTGCTGCAAGTGCCACCATTTCTGTAACTGCAGCCACTAGTGTTGTACCTGTTGCTGGACATGCTGCCCCTGCTGCCAGTGCAACCATTTCTGTACCTGCAGCCACTTGTGTTGTACCTATTGCCAGATGTGTTGCCCCTGATGCCAGTGCCACCATTTCTGTAACTGCAGCCACTAGTGCTGCCCATGCTGCCAGTGCCACCATTTCTGATCCTGCAGCCACTAGTGTTGCCCCTGCTGCCAGGGCCACCATTTCTGTAACTGCAGCCACTAGTGTTGTACCTGTTGCTGGACATGCTGCCCCTGCTGCCAGTGCAACCATTTCTGTACCTGCAGCCACTTGTGTTGTACCTATTGCCAGATGTGTTGCCCCTGATGCCAGTGCCACCATTTCTGTAACTGCAGCCACTAGTGCTGCCCATGCTGCCAGTGCCACCATTTCTGATCCTGCAGCCACTAGTGTTGCCCCTGCTGCCAGGGCCACCATTTCTGTAACTGCAGCCACTAGTGTTGTACCTGTTGCTGGACGTGCTGCCCCTGCTGCCAGTGCAACCATTTCTGTAACTGCAGCCACTTGTGTTGTACCTATTGCCAGATGTGTTGCCCCTGCTGCCAGTGCCACCATTTCTGTAACTGCAGCCACTAGTGTTTTACCTGTTGCCAGACGTGCTGCCCCTGCTGCCAGTACCACCTTTTCTGTAACTGCAGCCACCAGTTTTGTACCTGTTACCAGTCATGCTGCTCCTGCTGCCAGTGCCACCATTTCTGTAACTGAAGCCACTAGTGCTGCCCCTGCTGCCAGTGCCACCATTTCTGATCCTGCAGCTACTAGTGCTGCCCCTGCTGCCAGTGCCACCATTTCTGTAACTGCAGCCACTAGTGTTGTACTTGCTTCCAGATGTGCTGCCCCTGCTGCCAGTGCCACCATTTCTGATCCGACAGCCACTGCTGCTGCTGCTAGTACTGAACCTGCTGTCATTGCTGTCCTACTGCCACCAATCCTTTGCCTGCTGCTGGTGTTTCTTGTAGTACTCAGGAGGGGAAGGAGAAAATTATGCCGAGTGTGACAGCAAGGGACCCTAAATCACACTTGCCATTCCCAAGCAGTCCTGCCACTGTTAGTACTACTGCTACTAAGGTCCAGCAGCTTGTTAGCCTTAGGAGTGAAGGAGGGGGTAATCAACAATATCCTGATATTACTAGTGATTGTGAGACTGAGTAGGAAGACTCTGCAGCTGAACTTGATGTGGTTGGTGTTAGCTGTAATGGTGAAGCAGCTAGAGTGGTAGGGGAAACATTCTACAGCATCCAGACTAGCGGTCAAGGGAGACCACACCATTCTCCTGACCCATTCTCCTGGGAGTCCTCCTCTTCCCTTCACTACAGTGCCCAGGTGGAACATGATCCTGAAGAGACCAGAACTGGTGTTGGGGGAGGAGAGCAGGTTGAAAATTAATACCATCACAACCAGTAGGGGCACAGATCAGCTGTCTTTGCCTGCTGCTACTGCTGCTAGTGCTAGTCTGCCTTCTTTTTCAGGTAAAAAGGAAATGGCAAGTGTGACATTAGGCGCCCTCTGTCACATTGCTCGTCATTTCCTCCAAGCAGCAGTTAGATGTCTGGAATAGAGCAGCAGCAACAACAGCATGTAGGGACTGGCGGTGGTGGTGGTGGTGGTGGTGATGGTGCTGGAGAAGTTGGGGTGGAAGAGACATTGATGGCCTTTTTAGCAGAAACTGGAATGGGAGACAGGAATGAGGATGGGCATCACCACCACCACTAGCAAGGACATCTTGGAATTAGAGGAATTTGCAACTGCTCTAATTACTTCTGATGCTGAGATGCAAGGGCAGTAGGATCCTGAGGAGCAGGTTAGTGTGCCACCGACCACCGTGGACACAGTGTGAATGGGGTCAACAAGCGATGCGGGACTAGGACAGGTTCCACTTGCCAGCAGTAGCAATACTTCTGATCCTAGTTGCAGTGCTGACTCGGAGGCAGTAGCAGCAACATCCACAGACAAAGAAGGGGAATGTGGAAGACAAGAGCAAAGAGCATTCTTCTCCACCATTCCCCTTCCCTCTGAAGTCAACATGGGTGTGGGACTATTTTTCTGTTGGGGAAGGCACAGTACAGTCATCATCAATGGTACTGTGCACAATTTGTGACAAGTCAGTGAAAATAGGAAAGGAGGGAACACACCTTGGCACAAGCGCCCTCATATCACATGCAGCCGTCACTTAATGCCCGTCACTTAATTTTTTTTTTTTAATTATTACAGAGTCCCTGAACGGAGTGCAGCCGCACGGGGACCCAGATGTCCGGGATGTACATGTACATCCTCTGTCATTAAGTGACGGTTTTTGTGGGACATACATGTACGTCCATTGTCGGGAAGGGGTTAAAGCCAAACACCCACCACAGAACTCAAGCACCGCTTTAGCTGTCCCTGACTCACCGAAAGGCAACAAGAGATGAGGCAGAGATCAAAGAGGAGGCAGAATAGAACAACCCAGGCAGAGACTGGAAGTTCCAGGACGAGTGAAACAATTAGCTCTCCATCACCTTCTAGGGTATCTACATCTTCTGCCAATCCTCCTTGTTCATTACTTCCCCGCCAAATGATAGCCACTCTGTTTAATGTTAGGATGTGGCAGTTCATCTCTACCCATTGCACACTGTGTGGTGCACGGGTGTCATGGTGTTTGGATACAGTTGTGCCCCCAGCTGTTATTTACCACACATATAAAATGAACATTGCAGTTGCTGAGGAGACCCACTGATCCTGTTCTCAAGGGGAAAAAATATATTCTAATAACAACACACCCATGATGATTTTGGAGGAGGGGTAGGTGAAGAAGATTTAATGGCCAATTTGTTCTTTTCTCCACAAATACTAGGGGCTACTTATTCTACTGCTACTGCCTCAAGTGCATCACTGGAGCCAGTCATGGCAAATGGAACCGTCATCATCCATCTTCCATGTTACTGCTATTGTTGATCCAATTCCCTTTCAGCTGTCTAATCATCCTGCTGCTTAAACAACTCAGAAGCAGCAGTACAAACAGCAGTTGCAAGATGGGACTCAGGAGGACATTTGACAATGACCACTGGCCAACATGACCTGCTGGCATTAGGCCAGTAGGGCATTTTTATTTTTTCTCTGGTCTTGTGTTTAAAAATAAATAAATAAATAAAACCCATTCCTACAAAAATATAAACAATTTTTGGGGGGTTTTTTTCTAACAAGCCTAAGTCCTACAAATCAATGTTTCCTTAGGGCTTGTGCCAAACAAGCTTAAGTCCTACAAATCAATGTTTTTTCAGGGCTTGGGCCTCTAATAAGTCTAAGCCCTACAAAGACCTCTAACAACAAATCAAACAAATCATCCTATATAAAATACTCCATCAAGTCAAGTATCAGTCCACCCCAGTGGCAGCTTATGTCAGGGGGTTCCTATCTCTGTAACTTTAAACATTAAACTAGACAATTGCTGCTTGTTTACAAATAAAAACAATTGCACTCAAAAATTGCACTCACCATGCCTCTTTAGGGCTGGAGGACCCAGTGCGGCTTTTTTTGCCGATTTCAGTTTAAGGCCAAGCAACGCAGAGGAGAGGTGAGTTTAAATACAAGAGATTGTCTACCCCTTAACTGTCTTGACAAAGGCCCCACTTCGGGACTGTAAAGTTGACCCAGCTGATTGCCTAGTACTTAATAAAATATTGCCTTTAATAAGTCCCATGGGTGTTGCCCTGCTTCTTTTTCTGATTTCTACAGTTATTTGTTGGGAATTGTGTACCTGGGCAATAAAAACTGTATTGAGTGAGTATTTTCATTTGGATTTTTTATATATATATATATATATATATATATATATATATATATATATACACAGAGCTCAAAATGTATATATTTGGCGAGGAGAAATTAAGTGAGTGCGAGTGGAAATTGAAGCCTGGGCATAAAAATCCTCCCCCACCTGCCCGATCGAACACCCCCTAGCCGGATTAACCACTAGGCAACAGCACGGAATCACTTTCACATTCCAGTCTGTCAGGTCCATGTATGGCACTTTAAGGTGTGAGGTGTGGTAGTTCTTTTAAATAACAGAAAAGGGCAATTTCTGGGGGCAAAGCTCAAGCACAACTACAACTTCCAGCATGCACTGGTAGAAAAGCTGTACAGACCGCCAGGAGAAAACAATGTGACTTTCTGGGGTCACTGATAGTCACTACCCACAGGTCACCTAAAATTCATTACTCCAGTGCCCCTGCAGGCCCCTGACATTCTGCCACACCCGCAGGCCCCTCTCACCTGGTAGTGCTCGGGGCTGCTCCGGGTGATACAAGCCGGTGCCTACTCTCTGATCAGCTCATAAAGCTATTGGGATTACCATCACTGGGAGATACCGCACTGCTCAGAGGTCAGTGTATTGGCAGTGGCATCCTGGGCTGGGTGTGACCAGGCTCATCTTCCCATATCTGGCAGGATGAGATGGACCTACTCATCTGGCAGGGGATTTAAATGGGGAAATATTCCTAACAGTGACTCTGGGGGATCAGGAAGAAGAAGGGAGGTGTCTGGGTGATTGGGGAGAAGCAGGAAGATGTCAAGGGAGAAACAGGGAGGTGTCTGAGGGGTGTCAAGGAAGAAGCAGGGAGGTATCTGAGGGGTATCAGTGAGGAGCAGGGAGGTGTCTGGGGGGGATTGGAGAGGAGCAGGGAAGTGACTAGAGGGTATGAATGACAAGCATGGAGGTGTCTAGGGGGATCACTGCAGAGCAGGGAGGTGTCTGGAGGATTGGTGTGGAGCAGGGAGGTGTCTGGGGGATTGATGAGGGGCAGGGAGGTGTCTGAGGGATTGGTGAGGAGCAAGGAGATGTTTGGGAGGATTGGTTAGGAACAGGGAGGTGTCTGGGGGATTAGTGAGGAGCCGGGTAGTGACTAGAGGGTATGAATGACAAACATAGAGGTGTCTGCGGGATTGCTGTTGAGCATGGAGGTGTCTGGGGGATTGGTGAGAAGCAGGGATGTGTCTGGGGGACTAGTGAGGAGCAGTGAAGTGACTAGAGGGTATAAATGACAAACATGGAGGTGTCTGGGGGATTGCTGTGGAGCAGGGAGGTGTCTGGGGGATTGGTGAGGAGCAGGGAAGTGACTGGGGGGATTGGAGAGGAGAAGGGATGTGTCTGGGGGATTGGTGAGGAGCAGGGAGGTGTTTGGGAGGATTAGTGAGGAGCATGGAGGTGTCTGGGGGATTAGTGACGAGCAGAGAAGTGATTAGAGGGTATTAATGACAAGTATGGAGGTGTCTGGGGGAATGGTGAGGAGCAGGGAAGTGACTAGAGGGTATTAATGACAAGTATGGAGGTGTCTGGGGGATTGGTGAGGAACAGGGAGGTGTTTGGGAGTATTGGTGAGGAGCAGTGAGGTGTCTGGGGGATTGGTGAGGAGCAGGGAAGTGACTAAAAGGTATGGATGACAAACATGGAGGTGTCTGGGGGATTGCTGTGGAGCAGGGAGGTGTCTGGGGGATTGGTGAGGAGCAGGGATGTGTCTGTGGGGTTGGTGAGGAGCAGGGAAGTGACTGGGGGGATTGGTGAGGAGCAGGGAAGTGACTGGAGGGTATGAATGAGAAGGATGGAGGTGTCTGGGGAAATTGATGAAGAGCAGGAATGTGTCTTGGGGGGATCAGTTAGGTGTCTGGGGGACCATTAGTTGTTCAGTGCTTTTGTTAGACCATCCTATGGCCTTTAAAAGGTTAAGCATTGTGTTGCTTAAGTTACTATGGCCTTTATAAAGACAAAGGGTGGTAAATCAACTGTATCATGTTTATTAAGAGTTTCAGCAGTTAAACCAAATATTTTATGCTTCCACTTGAGGATGTCTTATGCACTTATTTTCCTTTTAAATTATGTGTGTACATTGTTTGTTTGTTATTGAATATTTTTGTTAATTTTATTTTGACTAAAACAGAGAACAACAGTGTCATTTCATCAAAGAGAACTTGAGATGGGTGGGGTGGGGCTATGGGTGGGGTTAAAATTGGGGATATGGGTGGGGCTAGGCATGGAAACTGGTGGCGAGTAACTTTTCAGTTCAGCTAGTAGCTCAGGACATGAAATTTTGAGCACTGATATTGATAGATAGATAGATAGATAGATAGATAGATAGATAGATAGATAGATAGATAGATAGAGGAGCACACACTGAAAAGGTTATGGTGGGGGGAAAAGTGAATGAAAACCCCTTCCACCTGAATGTGGTGGGTGATAGATACAATGTTAAACAAAAATTTGACACACCAATCAAGCCATAAGAATTGCCTACCCAGAATCGCTTGAACTAGTAACAACACTGCAAATGTCAGATTTCTGTGGTAAAAGCAAGTCTTATGGCTTGACTGGTGTATCAAATTTTTGCTTAACATTGTATCTACCATCCACATAAATGAGCTTCCTCCCAGTACATGTACTTAAAGAGCTATATGTTTTACCATTATATCTTATAATGAAGGAATTAGATCTTTTTGCCTTTTCAACAAATGGCTAAATATTTATTGCTAACACTATAGAGAAAGTGGGGAAGAACTATGACATCAGATTGGGGGCTTTTAGAGGTCTCAAACAATTTCTCTTTACTTTTACTGTAACAATGTTCGCTACTACTTTGAGGACAGGTGTTTTGGTACTTGTTTGTCTCACTATCTGATGCAGCAGGCGGTTCAGCTGCTACACCTTCTTCTATTATACTGTTGCCATCATCAACACTTGAAAGTGTCTTGTTGTCATCTTCAGTGTTATTCTTATAAGGTTCTTTATTTCTACTGGCACTGGTGGTTCTGGAAGTTTTGCTGGGACCTTGACAAACTGCATCCTCCCTTGTAGGAGAGGGATCATCATCATTGAATGCACACACTGCAGCAACCATTGCTGCAATCAGTTTTTGAACTATTACGTTACTCTCATGTCCCTTCAATGCTCCACCCTTCCCCCTCCCCCTGTCCCTTGTGCGTTTGCTGGACATTACTCAACTATTGTGTTTTTACTTTACACAACACAACTGATGGAGTATGATCTCTTGTGTAAGCCCAGTCAGCTGTCTGTCACTGTCACTTAATATATTTAGTTCTTTATTCTTTTTTTAATTCTTTTTTTCTTTTTTCTTTTTTTTTTTTGAATTTTTTTAAGTTGTCCACTCTATTTTATCACTGCCACAGTCTGGCCAATAAAAAAATTATAACTGAAAAGAAAATCAGCAACTTCTTTTCCCAGACTTCCCCACCCAGCACAGAGACAATAAAAGCAAGATCAGCAAGCAAGCAAATCGGTCCCCAACTGCCAGGGGCGGGCTGGCCTGGGGGGCAGGGGGGAAATTGCCCCCCAGGCCGGTCATAAATATGGGCTGGTGGGCCGCAGCCTCCCTTCGTCACTTACTTGCTCCCGTCAGAAGGTGTGCACGAGACTGGCTGCTGGGCTGGCCCAGCAATTTATGCTGTACTTGTTTTATCAGCCCAGAGCAGGAAGCTCAGGACTACGCCCAAAGCAGAATGAAGAGGAAAGTTGGAGGTGGAGTGGAGACGATCGGTTGCCTAGCAACCAACACGTTTCTGTAGAGGCCATTTGGGAAAGTGAAGTGACGGAAGGCAGATATGTGGTCCGTGTGCACAGCGCAGGGGCAGTGACTGGCGCCAGGAGAGCCCTGCAAGGCAGATTATGGGGCTTTTGCAGACAGAGTTGCTTGCTTCGAATAATGGGCTCAGCACCCAGCTAAAAGTAAGAATGTAAGAGTGTATTTTTCAGTGTCTATTTATGGATCACTATGTCACTGTATTTGAGGTTGTAAAGTTTTATACTTGTGTCTTAGTATATGCATTAGTGTTCTGGGGCATGAATGTGCTAGTGTATGCATTAATGTTCTGGGGAATTAAGGTGTATGTGCAGGGTGCAAATGTGTGCACTAGCATATGTGTGTATGTGCCAGGGTGCAAATGTGTGTGTTAGTGTATGTGCCAGGGTGCAAATGTGTGTGTTAGTGTATGTGCCAGAGTGTGAGTGTGTGTGTTAGTGTATGCGTGTATGTGCCAGAGTATGAGTGTGTTAGTGTATGCGTGCATGCTCCATGGTGCATCTGTGAATAAAAAATACAAAGTAAATTAATAAAATAATAATAATATATATGTGTGTGTGCGAAGTGACCATGGGGTGTTTGTAGCATACACATGATTCTAGGGAGAGCAGGGGTGGGCAACCTGAGGCTTAACTGTTAACAAATGTCACCTCTAATTACCCTGAGCCAGCTATTTGAGGATGATGGGAGTTGTAATTTAACAAAATATTAGTATTATCCACTGCAGCAGCACCACCACCACCCATCCTTTGTGCCACACTCTTTCTCTGCCATGTTTTTTTCTCTTTATTCCCAAATTCCTTGTCTTATTATTCCCACTACTACCTAAAGTTCCCTGTTTCACTGCCTATTTCCTTCCTGTTTCCCGCTGTTGTCCTGCTGTTATTATAAGAAACAGCATAGGATATGTAGACGTGCCAACTTGTATTATGCTTGGTTTGTAGAATAACAGCTGTGAGACTGTGGGAAATGGGAAGGAAAGATTGTAGCATGAGGGAAGTAGAATATTGCTATGGGGAAGATATCTCTGATGGATATAAAACAGAGGAGTGGTGGTGGTGGTGTCTTAAGCTTCACTGCCCAAAGAAGGAGTTGGTGAATGACTGTTGACTCCATGATGGTAAAGCAGTAGATAATATTAGGATGACTAACAGAAAAGTACATCCCATCTCACTAAAGTATGGTCACTTCTGCTCTAGAGAATGCAAACTCTGATACAGTTAATTTGTAGATTGTAATCTCTAGGCATTATATATGAGCATCAGAGACAATTGTCAACAAAGAAAAACAAGCCAAGGTATCACTAGTGTAGTACTATTTCAGGTGTAGGCTCTGTGGTATCACTAGTGTGCCATCATTTAATTTCTGATGTCAGTGTTATCACTAGTATAGCTCCATTTCAATTGTAAGCTTTGTGGTATCACTAATGTAGGTCCATTTCAGTCATACGCTCCAGATGGTATTACTT